>JAIPUX010001232.1:53455949-53483005 GCA_020142125.1 Phrynosoma platyrhinos | reverse complement strand
GGCGCACCGTCCCAGGGTGTCCTAGACGCCCTGGTCTGCTTCCTCCCTAAGTTAATCAGGAACAATTAAGTATTTTGAACTACATGGAACACAATCCAGCATCAACCCTCTGAAATGCAATGTAGGTCTAGTAACCCAGATTCATGCCTTTATGCAATGCCCACTCCTTTTCAGTGAGACTTCTATGTTGTTGCTGTTGTGTGCCTTCAAGTCATTTCCAACTTATGGCAAACCTATCACAGGGGTTTCTTGGTATGATTTCTTCGGGTGGGGGGGGGAGGAGGGTGTCATGGCCTTCCTTTAAGGCTGAGAAAGTGTGACTTGCCCACGGTCTCCCTGAGGCTTTTCATGGCTGTGTGGGATTTGAACCCTGGCCTTCTGGAGTCCTAGTTCAGCACTTCAACCACTAACGGCTTCTACATAACTTCCTAACCTCTGCAATACATCACATAAATAAAGAAACAGATTTTTTTAAAAAAAAAAGAATTGCAAGACAAGGCAGAAAATAACAAAATGTTTAATGTTCTAGAAAGTAAAAACCAGTACACCAATAATAATACAGGGTTGGGGGTATCCTTTATCTGGAATTCCAAATCCGAAATACTCCAAAATCCAAAATTGTCCCCACGGGTGGCCAAAATGATACCTTTACTTTTTGATGGTTCAATGTACACAGATTTTGTTTCATTAACAAAATAATGTTAAAATATAGTGTATAAAATTACCTTGGGGGCATGTGTATATACATTAATTTTGTGTGTAGAGTTGGGTCCTAGCTCCAAGATATCTCATTATGTATAAGCAAATACAGGTTGAGTCTTCCTTATCCGAATTCTAAAATCTGAAATACTCAAAAAACCAAAACGTCTTTCATGAGTGACTGAGATGGTGACTTTGCTTTCTGATTGTTCAATGTTTACAAACTTTGTCTCGTGTTCTATAAAATTACCTTCAGGCTATGCATACAAGGTGTATATGAAACATAAATGAATTTTGTGTTTCGATTTGGATCCCATTTCTCAGATATCTCATTATGTACATATATACAAATACAGGTATTCCAAAATTTAAAAAAATCTCCTAAATCTAAAACACCTTTGGTTCCAAATATTTCAAATATGCAAGACTCAACCTGTACTAGCAGTTTTGGAAGAGACAGGGATATTTGTCCATTTCAGTGTTAAACAAAAGGGAAGAAGGAAATCTAGGAAGAGTCTTATGGCACTTTTAAGACTAACTAGTTTATTTTGGCATGAGAATTTATGGAACAATCCATTTCTTCATATTTGTTAAATAAAAATTTAAGCTTCCAAAACAGAAATAACATCTTCATATACAAAGCAAAGCATCCATGTGGCTGTTAAGCCTGCTAAGTCTAACCAAAAGAAAGGAGCCAAGACAACACCAGCAATAGACATAGGCAGTTGACACAGCATCAATAACAGCATTTTGTGAATCTGGACCATAACCTAGTATTGAACAGAAAGACAGTTGGCCCTCCTTATCCACTATTTTTTTTATCCATGGATTTAAGCATCCATGGTTTGAAAACATTAAAAAAACACTATAAATTCCAAAAAGCAAACCTTTTGCTATTTTATATAAGGGATACCATTTTACTATGCCATTGTATTTAATGAGACTTTGAGCATCCATGGATTTTGTTATCCACGGGGGTCCTAGAACCAAACCCCAGCGGATAATAAGGGGCCACTGTATGTGTTTGCCTTATGTATGCTTAACATCAATGTTGCTCAGAAAAGGAGATGATGACTGCTCAAGTCTGTATATAGATTTATTTAAATTGTACAAACATTCAAAAATCAATCTGATCTGAAACAAAATATCCTGAGGAGGATGAATAAAGTCTCCCCTCAAACACATATACAAAATCAGTGGTTCCATTAGTTTAATATTAGCCCAGGAATACTCCAAGACAGCTTTGGTAAAAGCTGTTATCTAAGATTTTCCACAATTGGGACCTAGAAATCTGTTTGGACTGCATGGAGGAACAGCCCCCAGTACAGCAAGCTAATGAAGCACACAGAGGAGAGGACAAGGGACACCAAAAATATACTGAAAATGCAGCTCAAGTAGCTCACTTGCCAGTTCTCCAATCTTTTTTTCCAACTTAAATCAAATGACAGACATAATTTCATTTCTGCCAGTTTACATTTTCTTAAGAGGAAAAGAATATTTTTAGTTCCCATTATAACCAAAATGGTTGCCTCCGAAATCTCTCTTTCAAATAAAGCATCCACCATTACACCGTGGAAGCATGTTTGCAACCCAGAAAGGAGAAGAAAAAGGGGAGTTGATGGGGTTTGATAGCAAAAGTTGCCAAAGGAATTGCTATACTCGATGACAGGCCAAATAACAATCTTCCGCTTGTTTCTTTGCTCTTGACTGTTTTGCACTCAAGACATACAAGTGTCTGTCAGTTTTTAAAGGATATGATCCTTTAGTGAAAATTACAGTGCAGTGAAAGCTTTTTGCTTCTATTAAAATTTGTCTGAGTCATGTGGCAAGGGGGAAAAGCTTGTAGAGTAAATTCTGTTGTCAATCTAATAAACATTCTGTGCAGAAGGTCTATTTATCAAAAGATAAATTGTAGATCTTTCGTTAAACCTGGGGGGGGGATATAATTACATCAAATTGCACAGTTTCTGTATCCATAGCAAATACGTACTTTCAAAATAATAATTAAAATAACCTGCATCTTGGATGGAAACAAGTGTCAAGTTAGCTTCTCTAGATTGACACTAGCTTTTCCACATTATTTAGCTGTAGATTACCGGTGATGCATTCAGTTCTTGCTTAATCTCCAGAGGCAGTTTTTTTAAAAAATTATCCCGCTTGAAAACTATGTTGTTTGTTCTTCCAAAGAACAATCAAGCTTGTAACATTGACTGTTAAAAATGGGAGAGCAAGAAACTGTTCCCAAATGTTGTGTAGTAAAAGGCTTCCTTCTCTCTTGTCAACCATCACAGGCCCTACCAGCTCTTCTGCTTTTTTCTATTTTCATATTTCCCTATCTTCTGGATTCCTTTCTCTGCAGGACTCCTGCTTTCCTTGGAATGAGATGTGAGAACCAGTAAGCCAAAAGCTTTCAAATGCAGGCCTTTGTTATTGATGAGCTGTTCCCTTTCCTTTTGTATTTGTTTATTGTTCTTTAGACTGTTTTAAGGGGGGGAAATGAGCTATTGTAATAAAAAAGCCAAAAAACAAACCCCCAACAATAGCCAACTTCTAAGGAAGGGCCTTAGTTGGTTGGGGCACAGTTGGGGACAAATGCCCTCTCTGAACATAGGATAGCAAAGTAGTATAGGCAAGGGATCTCTCTCTTAATCTCTCTCTGTCTATCTATCTATCTAACACACACACACACACACACACACATATTATGCATTCCTACTGGCCCTGAACCCCAGTAAATATCTTCCTCCCCCCCCAATCTTAAAAGCATTCTTTGTAAAATAGTTCCTCTGCATTAAAAAACAGCCTGACAGAGGGGTGCCTGTGAGCTGTAGAGCACATACCAAGGATGTTAACATGTAGGCTCATCTGAGAAATGCGCAGGATTGTGGAAGACCAAAACAATGCCTGGCTCGGAAACAAAGATGACTGAAAGCTTACAAATACCACCAAATCACAATCCCTGCATTTGTAGTCAAACTGAAAGGTAACCAAGCCTTAAATTAAGACAAGGGCTCTCAGACAGGGGTTTCTTTCCCCTTTAAACTTTGCAAAAGTGATGAGTAAAGTGGTGGCCTGCAAATGCTGCAAGGGCAGGAGGGTATTTGCAAAAATCATAAACTGAATGATTGTAGAGGGAAATGGTAGCAAGGTTGGCCTTAAACAAACTACTTTGGGCAACTTGACATGGAATACCAGTCCTCCTGCTTTCATTCACCCTTGCTGAGCCTGACCCTGCTCCATCACAGTTCACTGGCAAGAAGAAAAAAAGATCCTGAATGGAATAGGAAACTGCTTCATATTGAGTAGGACCATTGGCCCAATATTGCTGTGTGTGAGTGTGTGTGTACCTTCAAGTCGCTTGTCAATTTAGGGTGAGCCCATGAATTTCATGGGAATCACTTAGGCAAGGAATACTCAGAGGTGGGTTTTCATTGACTTTCTCTAAAATTTAGCTTACAGATCCTGGTATTCCTGCTTAGCTTCATACCCTCCAACATGTCACAGATGAAAACCGGGGCATGTGTGGCCAAAGAACACCAGAATGTGGTCAAATGAACTAATAATAATAATAATAATAATAATAATAATAATAATAATAATGAGGAGGAGGAGGAGGAGGAGGAGGAGGAGGAGGAGGAGGAGGAGGAAGAAGTGCATGCAAGCTAGGAGAGGCTTCAGCAGCTTGTTTTTGCCTGAACTTACAGGGAAGAGTGAACCAGTGTGATGTAGTGGTTTGAGCGCTGGACTATGACTCAGTGTGAATCCTGGCCTAGTCATGTAAACCCACAAGGTGACCTTGGGCAAGTTACACTCTCTCAGCCTCAGAGGATGGCAGTGGCAAACCCCTTCTGAACAAACTTGCCAAGAAAACCCCATGATAGGCTCACCATAAGTCAGGAACAATTTCAAGGCACACAACAAATGGGAATGACAAGAGGCCATGCCGTTCTCCTCCCCTCTCTGCCCTAGTGAGTTAATTAAGTGCAAGATAATTCTACATTTTGAGCTGAATTTGAACCAATAGAAGCCAGCTGAGGACATAAAGGGAAAGGAGGAGGAGGAGGAGGAAGAAACTGGGACATTTCAAAAGCAGGTGAAAAGGTGGGACAACAGAGGATTAAGTGGAACCATCCTTGCCAAATCAGGACAGTTGGAGAAATGTTGACGCAGTTTTATCCTGCATAGTCTCAACAGTGAGGATGTTTCAAGTGCAATTACAAAGTGGTAACATCTTTTGCATTTGCTAATAGTCAGGGAAATAATTATTATCTCAAGGACTGAATGGTATTTTTAGTGATATATTTTTATTTATTATGACACCTTGTAATCAGTTGCCTGGTTGATTCTAATCTGTTCCCCCCCCCCAAAAAAAAACATGTGATTGTTGGTTACTATATAATTGGTTATACAGTTGGCCCTCCACATTTGCAGGTTTGACTTTTGCTGATTTAATTATTTGCAGTTCTAATTAATATGTCCTCTTCAGGAATCTTTAGATCCTCCAGTGCAACTCTGTCAGGAGACATTTGTAGGTCCTCCAACATGATTCCAACTGGAAGGAGTTGAACATAGAGCATAGAGTTGCTCCAGGAGGACCTGGAGATAACTAGAAGAGTGTTCTCTTAGGTAAAAAAAACTACCCATGTTTTATAATTTGCATTTTTTCCACATTCACAGGGGTTCTTCACCCCTAACCCAGTGAATGTGGAGGGACCACTGTACAGTTTAATAAAGCTGAAATCCTAAATAGAGTGAAAGGATGGCACATATACATATGCACATGATAAGCAAAGTGACTATAGCTGTAGTCACTTTGTGTAATAGCTGATAACTCAGGGCCTGAACAGACTGCCAGAAATAATCCAGTTTGAGACCACTTTAACTGCCCTGTCTCAGTGCTAGGGAATCATGGAAACTGTAGTTTACTGTAGCATCAGAGCTCTCTGACAGAGAAGGCTCAATGTCTCAGAAACAACTACAATTCCCATGATTCCTTAGCATCGAGCCAGGGTACTTAAAGTGGTCTCAAGCTGGATTATTTCTGGCAGTCTGTTCAGGCCCTCAGTCACCCTAGTTTTCCCTGTATCAGTACTGGGTACTGGGATCAAGAAACCACAGTCTCTCTGTTCAAAGCTAAATGGATAGAATCGTACTTCTTGATCCATTCTAATTCAGCTACTTAGGTGAAATCTATTTATGAACTAAAACCAACAGCTAGTCCCATTAAATCAATCACATTCAAATATGTTGACCATTCAGCAATTGTTCCAATGGGTATACTCAGGTTGCCAAGGGGAAAGAGGGGCAAAATATCCCAGGCCTGAATATCCTGGGCCCAGGCAGCAGACAAATAAATACATAATATCAAATAATATGTTACAAAATAAATTCTGGTATCTCAAGAGACAACAGTGGCTATATCTGTTGCTAAATTTAGAGAACGGGTTCCTGATCATCATCTTCTCCAAGGAAGGCCCAGTTTCAGCTCTCATTAGCCCTGAGGAGTCCAACTAAGGACAGCACATAACACATAACCAGTCTATGAAATATGATATTACAATGAATGTAGTTTTTAACATGGCACAGGATTCCTTGTCTGCCACAGCTGTACACAAGAGAAACTTGCTTTGCTACATGGCTAATAAGTATTTCTACCAAGAAATTAATAAGAGGTTAGAAACTGTGCATTTGAATGACCGGCATTTCCAGTGTGTCAGATGGCATACAACTGGCATTCATTCCTGTTATCTCCAAATAGAACACACCTTCTTGGTTATTCAGATGGAAGTCCCTTGAAATTCAGTGGAATTTAGTTTCTAGTACACACCTTTAAGATTATACCCTATATTCTCTTATACCATTTCTCTTTAAAATCCAATGTTCTCATTAGATTAGTTAGCATGGCATAAACTGAAAAATATGTATCTAGGTTATTTACACTTGAAATCTTGGAAGTATCCATCTTGTTTGTGTTTCATAAACTGGTTAAATGCAGTAGACTGACAACCATCCCACAGCTCTCTATACAACTACCATTGTGTGTTCCTGTGCCCTCAAGTTTCTCTTCAACTTATGGCAACACCATTAATTTCATAGGGTTTTCTTAGGCTAGGAATAGTCAGAGGTGGTTTTGCCAGTTCCTTACTCTGAAAAATATAGCCTATAGCACTTGGTATTTGTTGGAAGTTTCCCATCCAAGTAGTCACCAGGCTGACGTTGCTTAGCTTCCAACCACCATTACCTGGGAAGATTGTCTATGATCACAGCAACTGAAAAAGTGCAGTGCTGTGATCAAGAAATACAGTGATGTAATTTAAGCTTGAAAATCCCAGTTCCTGTGAGACATTATCTGTGCGAACGCTTTCTCAGTGAGCATTTTGCTAAGAAAAATTAGCTACTTCACACTGTTAACAGGAATGTCAGCTAAGGGTCTTTTGGGTTAATTTATAGCCAAAGGTAAAGGTTCACTTTCCCAGCATAAAATAATTTGTAGTTCAGGCAGAAGTAACAAACCCCTCATCTAATATATAATACAAAAGGGGCTACTAAAACACATATAATGGATGGGGGACAAAAAAGAGAATGTCACCACTATGCAGTATGTGTCCCAGGAACAAAAAAAACTTAATTAAAATAGCAATTAATTTTGTTCACATTTCCCACCTTTAAATCCACTGGGTAATACATCACACCCCAGTGGGGGAAATTCCCCAACAAGGATTAAGGCTTCACAAAACAGATTCCTTCCACTTTAGGTTAAGGTTGAGCAGTCAGAGTCAAAAGCATACAGAAATAAAGCTTGTAGCTGTCCTCCTTGTGTGCAGTTACAACACAGCCGGACAACGTAAAATGAACAGATAACAGTTAGAAAGGGGTTTGAATAGCAGAGCTCTGTACATCTGCAGTCACTGGAGCAGCCTGTTAGCATAATGCTTTGACAACTCCATCAATGCAGTCTCAAGGTAGCTGTCAATCAGGATGCATCATTTAATACAACAGCACTCAGAGGATTTTCCTCCTATAAGCCACATGACAGCGTATCTACAGCTCTATTTACACCGGCACCTACTTCTGTTTACAAGGCTCTTGTAATTAGAAAGCATGCAACAGGCAGCAATATTATTCAGATCTCCATTTTGCCAGCTTGCCATGCAAAGTGTGATCTTGCTTCACAGAGTCATGCTAAATGACAAAAGCGCTATTTTTCTTCAGCCTCTGTGCTCAGACAGCACTTCATTTGCAGCTATCTATAATTAGATTAATGGTGTAGTGCAGCACAAAGCAGACCCACTTCACATCAGATAGCATATGAATTAGGACAAACACTTATTTCAATTCCAGGCAGAGAAAGCAGTGACTGGGGTATTTAGCATACCCTTTATGGTGGAATGAGATGTTAATTGTGTACCATTTACCTCTAAACTGCTTGCTTGTTGTATAAATCACTGGGCTAATTGATGCAGAGATAGAAACGTAGCCACAGGCAAGAAAGCAAGGGAATGAGAGCTGAAGATGGTGGATAAAGGATTAGCCAGTAAAACCATATGGAGATGAGGTTCCTTTGAAACCTGCTCATGAGCTGAAGACTTCCTGAAAAAACTACAAAAAAAGTGCCATACTGATGTGTTAAGAAAGAGTTTACCTCATTGCTTAGGAGCTGTATCTTTAAGCAGGCAATGGTGTCAACAGAAAGCTAAATGAAGACATGTGTTCAATGAATTCCAGTGGGGGTGGACATGTTAGCCTGCTGTAGCAAGGACAACAAAGAGTCCTGTGGTACACTAAAGACCAACTGTGGTACACTAAAGACCAACTGTTTTATTGTGGCATAAGCTTTCATAGACAAGACAGCACTTCCATTATCAGATACATGAAATAGATTCAATTCTACGGAAACTTTTGCCATAATAAGAGTGTTGTTCTTTAAGGTACCACCAGTTTTGTTTATGAATAGACTTCTCGCAAGAAATTGTGACAAACAAAAGCTAACAGGATTGAATGAGAAAAAAAGATTCAGTGTCATAGCTTTAAATAACACTCAGAAAGTTACAAATGCATTTTTTTTTTCCTGCAGAGAGATACAAATTCCTATACATAATTCAAGTAATAATATTCAAGAACTCTTCAGTTAGGCAAGCCAAAGACAACTCAAAGCAAAAGTACTCTAGAAACTATTGTACATAAATGTCAAGTCAAAATAGTTTTGTTATGTGCCTTCAAGTTATTTCCAATTTATAGCAACTGTATCACAGGGGGTTCTTGGTAAGAATTATTCTAAAGAGATTTGCTGTTGTCTTTGTCTATGGTTAAGTTATGTGACTTGCCCAAGGGCCCATGGCTTTGAGGCAGGGATTTGAACCTTGGTTTCCTAGAGTTCTAGTGCATTACTGAAATCAGTGTACCACCTGGGCTCTTAAATCACTGTAAACCTAGTGCAACATTTAAATCACTGCAATACTTAAACCACTGCACCACAAGGCATTTTCATGCAAGAGAATTACTAACAGCAAGAGCATGGCATCTCACTTGCCAGAAATATAACCTTTCCAAACTCTTAAGGCATGTTTACATGGACCATTTATATTGGTCCCCCCCCCCCACTTCATGTCACCCTCTCCAAAAACCAGTCAGGGCCAAAAGCCCAATTCAGTTACGGACTGTCTTCATGTGAGAAGGCCAGTTCTGCACTGAATCCAGACCATCCTCGCCTTAAACTGCTCCTGATTTTCCAGGAAAATCTCAATTTGTTTCCCCACACTGCCAAACATGGGTTGGCAGCTGTGATAGCTGCTATGCCCACCTCCAGAAACCTAGGGCTGTTGTGCACACATTCACATAGGAATAATTCTGCTCCATTCACCCCATTCCCTTGCTCCCTCACAGCAATCGCAGAGGCCAACATCTTCCCAAATCCAGCTGCTGTGTGAAAGTGCACATAGCAGCCGGCTCCAGGAAAATTTTCGGGACTGCAGTCACTGCAAGGGGAAAGGGAGAAAGGAGCAGAATCACACCCATTCACACCACATGACTGCCTGAGAAGTGGAACTTACTGTGGAAGGAACCTATTGTAGAAAGGCAGTAATGGAATAACAGCGAGATTAAGAGCCTATTGATCGGTTTTGCCCATCAATGAAAAGGTGCACAACAGTAACAAGTGGAATGCAAGTCAGCAGCAGGATGAACATGGTGTGATAAGTGTGATAAGTGTGATAAGCACCCATGTGTGTATGTGTTAAAAGCAATAACAGCCTTACCTCTGAGGATCCTTTACATGGATACACAAAGTTTTTCTCTCACACACAAAGTTTTTCTCTCCACCTTTTCTTACAAACACTAGAGAATGAAAATGTTGACTAAAATGCTGGAAAGCCCATATGTGCTTTCTCCCACCCCGCCTCACATATAAAATAGTCCTGCTGGTATCCGACTCAGCATCAATGAAGTACAGCTTCCATATCAAGTACAGCTTCTTGATTTTTGCCAAAAAATATTTGGGAAGCCCTCAAGCAGGCCATGAATGCAACTTCCTTCCACAGTTTGCAGCCATGAAGGCTCCATTTAGTTAGGATGGTGGATAACCATTGTTAGACACACTTCCATCCTGCCATGAATTTACCTAATCCCCTGCCCCTTTGAAGTCATCTCAAATAGTGGTCACTATTTAGTAGCAAATTCTACAAATTAATTATATTAATTGTAGAGCTGTATTTTTTTGCATGTGTCCTGAATCTTGTTGCTGTTTGTTGTTGTGTACCTTCAAGTTGTTTCTGACTTATGGGGACCCTAAGATGAAACTATAATGGGGTTTTCTTGGAAAGTTACTTCAGAGGGGGGTTGCCATTGCCAGCCTCTGAGATTGAGAGAGTGACTTGCACAGTGGGCTTCTTGGTTGACTGGGGATTTGAGCCCTGGTCTCCAGAGTCATCGTCCAACACTCAAAGCACACACCACACTGGCTCTCTCCTGCCTAGCAATTTGAAGATGAATCCCTCCCCTGCAATAGCCAAGTATTGAAGGAGGGGAAAAAAAATCACTGTCACTTTTCTCCACACTATCTCCTATTTTATATACCTTATTGTGTCCACCTTCTGCTGTTTTTTTAAATAAAAAGCCCTAAATGACTTTCTCCAACTTGTTCTTTTTGTTTCTTTTCCTTCTGTGCATCCTTCTTCAGCGCTATCTTAAGTGAGAATGATCAAATCTATACAGATTAATAACTCAACCAAATTTATAAGAAAACATTATGATCCTTGAACACCAAGTTTGTCTTTGGACTGATCAGTCCACCATATCCTCATGTTCTTTCTCACAGTCACAGCAAGTTTCCAATTTTGTGAATTATATTGTTGGGGAAGAGTTGTTGTGGTAGGACGTCAATAAGCATGACTTCACAGTTTTGTTATTGCCTGTTCACTCCATCAGGAGATAACTTTGCTGTCTGCCTGTGTCTTCCCCATCTTGAAAAATTTGGTGCCAGCTCACAGCTGACTCCATATCATTTGTAACAGTATAAAACAGATGCCTTTCCTCTTCCTTTCACCTTATCTGTGTCAATTTCACACTCTTTCTCTACCTGTCTCCACTCTGTCTCATGCAGCCACCCACAAGCATATACACTTGTTGTTGTTGTTGCATGTCTTCAAGTAGATTCCAACTTATGGGAATGGTAAAGTGAATTTATCATGGATTGGGGGACACACAAGATTTGTTCAGAGGCTTCCTTTGCCTTGCTCTGTGGCTGAGAGAGTGTGACTTGCGCAATGTAACCCTGTGAATTTTTATGGCCACATAGGGATTCAAACCCTGGTCTCCAGACAAACCACTAGACCATGCTGGCTTCATATACATCAATATGCATGCAAAGCTCATGGATATGAATAAAACAAAAGCTCCCAATTTCCTTTCTGCCCTTGCCTTTCCACTTCCTGGAGTGACAATACTGCATGAAGTAGGAAAAGGGCTTATAGAGTGCCTCCCTCCCGGCTGGGCTTATGGAGCATGGATGAGTCAGTATGGCACTGCTGGCAAACAAAACAGCAAAATATGGTTGACATCCTTCCTTTGCCATCAATGATCAGAGATCTGCTTCTTCCTGCCCAATAGGAAGGTAATAATTGGGAGATCACAGCCTAAGCTGCTTGTGTGAAAGCTCAGGCAAGACCCATCCATGCTCCATACACTCTGCCAGGCAGGAGGCATTCTATAAGCCTTTTTTCTCCTTCCTGCAGTATTGTCACTCCGGGAGGTGGAAAGGCAAGGGCAGAAAGGAAATTGGGAGCTTTTGTTTCATTCAGATCCAAAGGCAAGATGAGCAGAAACCAAAGGATCACCCTCTCCTTTCCCTGCATGGAAAAATCTCATATCTCCAGATTTTACTATAGCTGCCTCTGCAGATGTTAGCATGCCAGAGTGCAGGAAGGGCTATTACACACCCGTCAATCAGTAAGCAGTAGCAGGAAGGGCACTTGATCCACCACCGTTTCTGAAAGCTTTCATTGACAGTTACAACATCATCCCAGTTTACTTCATTACTGACACTCTTGGAGAATTCTAAAATCTTGCAAGAGGAAGTCCAATGAAGGACAGAGATTTGGAGTATATTAACTAAAGGGTACTAATGTGTATAACAGTACAAGCTGCGGTTGCAATTTCTTGATATACAGCAATTATCGTTATTACAAGATGACAGTTTAATACTCAACTAATTTCAGTAGCTCTTCCCAGATGTATTGCACTGTCCTAGTGCCAGTGTGCAATAAAGAAAGGAATCCCCCTGTGTCTGCCATGATATTGAAGTTCAGCAGTTGAAATTTTTTGTCAGTAGACTAATGAAGAGTAGTACATAATCCTCTTTTATCATTAGCAAAGCTGACAACTCCAAAGAAATGTGAGCTAGGGCTGGGCAAGCAAACGGACTCATGAAAATGGGGAAAAGTAGCAGCAGAAATAAACTATGTTGACTACAGGGAAATAACATCTCCCAAGTGTGCAGCTAGTTGACATAAATAGAAATGCATGGAGAAAAAAAAGCTGTGAAGGTGCCTAAGAGCCCCATTCCTAATCATTAATCACTCCTCCTCTCCCAGTCTATTTAAACTAGATCATTACAGCCTGCAGCAATAAGATAACACTTACCACTTGCATGGATGTTGTTGTTAACAGGAGAAAATATATGGTTTATTCACTTACGCTCAAGTCCCACAGCATTTGCTATCTTTAATTGAAAAATGCAGTTAAACATGAAGAAAATCATTCTATTAGCTTAAGCCATTTGATAAACTCAATTGATAGTGTCAATATGTTATGCTGACACAATCCATCACTTAATCACTTCTGGGCCTATGTATGGAAACTGTCCATTCATGAAATTTCTTTCTCAGTCTCTTTTTCATTTAGCAAATCTAAGAGTCAACAAATCAATAGATGCTCTATTTCTAACAGTTTTCCTCCCCTGAACTAGTGAGGTTATGATATTAATTGGAAGGCTAATTAATACAGACTAGCTTCAGCATAGGCAGGATGTAAACTATGCATGCAAGATGGGGACCTGCATCCTCCCCCAGGCTTGTGCATCTTCCCTTCTTTCTCCCCCCCCCCCCCAGAGAATCTTTGCCACAAATTTTGGAGCCCCAGCCTGTGTCATCTGTTCACCCTCTTTTCCATGATGAATTAATTGCACAACGAGGGTCTACTCATGTAGTCATACAGGCTCTAGTCTAACACATGAAATGTACAAGATATGCACAGTGGAGGGGAACATGAAAGACCTTTCATAATGAGAGCTGGGTATAAACTACTTCTGGGGCATCTGAAATACCTGATTGGGAAAATAATAATAATCATCATCATCATCATCATCATCCCGCCTCTCTGTGTAACACAACCAGCTTACATGCTAAAACATACATTCCTGTCTCCCAACCACCCCCCCCCCCCCCCCAAATACAATTACACAATCATAGTTTAAAACATCCTTTAAGATATACATCTTTTTGACAGAGCAGTAGGAAGGATGGATAGCTGATATGCCTGGTCCCATGGCATCTGCTGGTCAACTGTGGCTTTGTCGAGTATGAGCATTCCTTGGACTGGTCATATCTCCAAGCAACTTTATGATAATTCACTGGCAATTTCTAAAATATGGAATTTGACCAGATATACTCAATCCATATGTGGGCATATGAATGGATTATGGAGAGATAACAATCCCACAAAGTAAATGCATAATTCATGTGGCTCTGACAAATTAGTTAGAAACAGGGTAGGCAAAACCACCTTGAGTATTCCTTGCCTCAGAAATTCAATGAAATTCATAAGGTCACCATATGTCAACAGGCAACCTGAAGGCACATACACACACACATACACACATCATATTGCCATATGAGACAATGAATGGAGTCTAATCTTTTAAATGCATGTTTAAGTAAAATGATACTTCATGCAATCTTCTAAAAAACAGAAAGTGATCTATCTGTTATAAACAATGTCTGAAAACCAAACAATAAAAACTTCTTTGGAAGTTTTTTCATGGGCAAATATAGTACAATTAAGAATTTCACATGTTCAGATGTATGTGTGTTTTTTATGTCATAATAAAATGTGCACTATACAGATGGAGTCTTTCCTTTTCATGTAGACAATTAAAAGGATTACAATGAGCTTTTCTTCCATTTACAAAAACAGCTGACATGATGAAGATATTATCTGGAATGGATTGGTTATTACAATACAATTGCAATAATCCCTTCAAAATATGGTTAATGAACGTAAGGTTTTTGTTGTGTAAAAAAATAAGCAGAGGTTCAATAAATTTTCACTAAATAGCAGACAAAAGACTTTATGCCAGATTTATTAAAATAAAGAATAATCTCAGGCTTGATATTCTGGATTGACTTTGCTATATCCCCAAAGTAAGGACAGTGATTTATACTTGGTACCTTCATTAAAAAGTACACAAAAGTGCACTGTGCTATGCATGTGCTTCCACAGGTGAAAATATTTACTATGACTTAGTTTACAAATGTAGTTTTTTTGAAAAAGTGCACAATTCTAATGGTGTCACTTTGTTTTATAATTCAAAGACACAGCCATGTTAATCTGGAAAGTATGCAAAAGGTATGCAAAGGGATCTTGTAGCACCTTTGAGACTAACTGAAAGATGCTGGAGCATATTGAGAAGCTGGAGCGTGTTCAGAAGAGGGTGAGCAAAATGGTGAAAGGCCAGGAAACTATGCCCTATGAGGAGCAACTTAGGGAGCTGGGTATGTTTAGCCTGGAAAAGAGAAAGTTAAGAGGTGATCTGATAGCCCTGTTTAAATATTTGAAAGCAGAATATACTGAAGATGGAGCAAGTTTGTTTTGCAGCACCAGAGAATAAGGACCCAGAGCAATGGATTCAAATTACAAGAAAAGAGATTCCACCTCAACATTAGGAAGAACCTCCTGACAGTGAGAGCTGTTCAACAGTGGAACACTCTCCTTCAGAGTGTTGTGGAGTCTTCTTCTTTGGAAGTTTTTAAACAGAGGCTGGATGGGCATCTGTTGGGGGTGCTTTGATTGAGTATTCCTGCATGGCAGGGGTAGGACTGGATGGCCCTTGTCTCTTCCAATTCTATGATTCTATGAAAGAGAGGAGTTGGTAGCATGAGCTTTCATAGACTTGAGCCGATTTCTTCAGATGCATGGGGTACAGTGGAAAGTCCAGGGACAGACCTTTATAGTCTCTGTGTGGGAATGTCCACAGGAATGCAAAACTTTGTGGGTGTGGAGATGAGGTGACAAGTTCATTTTTAATTATGGTCATTGGGGAATAAGGCAGGGGGAAAGATGTTGCCTAAAGCCAAGGTGAATGGATGACCATATGAATGAATATTGGAATGTAGTGTGGGAATTAAACAGAAGACATGATGAACGGGTCAAGAGATCCCTCATGGGGCGGAGGAGTTAGCAGTGGGTTTAACAGAGACAATGGTTTCCTAGTACATTCCCATACACAGAATATAAACATCTGTCCCTGGACTTTCCACTCCATGTATCTGAGGAAATAGGCTCAAGTCTATGAAAGCTCATGCTACCAACTTCTCTCTTTCAGTTAGTCTCAAAGATACTACAAGATTCCTTTGCATACTTTGTTTTATAGTTTTCCGCTGTCTGGAGATGTATATACAGGTACAATAACACATGATTTCATATATGAACATTAGCACTATGTATTAATAATGGAGGTAAATGTGGTTCTTTTCTGAAAAAGCAAACAATTGTCTCAAAAAAGTGAGCAATGCTGCTGCACTATATGCTTAAAACCAAAAGGACATCACTGATTGTTACTTGGTCCCTATTTTGGGTGGCCTGGTTTATTGGGAACAAGGCCTATAGAGCAATGGCATGGGAAAACTTTTAAATTTGGTCCACATGGAACAAGATTGACTTTCTTCTGTTGGAAGAGAGAGATATATGGGCCTTTGCAGACTGCCAGAAATAGTGCACATTAAATTGAGTCACTGTCCTGGCTCAGTGCTAGGGAATCATGGGAACTGTAATTTATTGTGGCACCAGAGCTCTCTGACAGAGAAGGTTCAGTGTCTCAGAAAAAAATACAATTCCCATGACTCCCTAGCACTGAGCCAGGGCAGTGCCTCAATTTAATGTGCACTATTTCTGGCAGTCTGCAAAGGCCTTTAGAGTGTTGAACCTTCACATTTTTGGAACGAGGAAAAAGAATAATAAATGCTTGCTGTGGTGACAAGGTAGCAGAAAGTTGAATATTTTCAGCGGTTATATGGTCAGAGCATACCCTGATAAGATCCTTGTTGTTATGAGCCTTCAAGTCAGATCATGTTATTTGCTCCCAAACATATGCCGTTTCTGTTTCCTCCTGACATGCCAAGTTACCTGTTGACTTACGGAGATTCCAATAATCTTCCAGTTCAAAATTATATTTTAGTAATCAGGGGAAAAAGACCAATCAGAAAACTTAACATTGGTGGTGTCACTGGATCAAAAGGCAGCTGCATCCCAGAAGAGTTTACTGTTTTGTTCTCCTCTCCTCTCTAATTTTACAGTTTTATTATAGTGGGTTAAGTTTGCCAGTGTGGAGTCTTCTGCATGCTTCACCTTCATTCATTCATTCATTCATTCATTCATTCATTCATTCATATAAATTTTCTTCAAAATTTAACCTATATCCTGGAATCAATAACTGTAAATCTTCCTTCCTGAACCATTAGGCTGGAATATTATACAGTTGGAAATTTAGTAAATTTTAATAAGCAGGCTGATGGAATATGAGAATGAAATGCATTTATAAACGCTAGCTTTGGTTTATTTTGCATATTAAAAATTACAAGAACATAAGACCCAATGCCACCTGATTCTTTGATCCCAGTCGTTTTAACCACGCTATTACATTTTCTCAAAAATTCACTGATTTTTATTCTGATTTCTGGCATATTGTGTCTTCATCTCATGGACTTATTCATTTTTACTTGCTTTGATCACTGGGGCAAACAGAGAGCTTAATTTTCACTGATAATGCAAGAAATAATTTATACTGGTCACACTATGTAGTACTGAATAGAAATTTCCTCCATGTTGCATGTACACCTCTGATGATGTAACTATCAAAGCTCCTAAGGTAGGCACATCTGCTGTCTCTTGAGAAAAGGCTCTAATAATACAGTAGGAATATCTCAGCATCAAATAAAACCCCAGTGTGGTATAGCGGTTTAACTGCTGGATTAGGACTCTCAGCCTAATAAATAGACAATGGCAGAATTTGTTACAGGGGTGTTTCCATTTCCTTCTTCTGAGGATGAGAGAGTGCAACTTGCCTAAGGTCACCCAGTGGGTTTTCATGGCCAAGCAAGGATTTGAGCCCTGGTCTCCCAATGTCCTAGTCCAACGCTCAAATCACTACACCACACTGGCTCTAATTTATCTTTAGGGTCACTGTGAACAAGTTACAGACATCCCATATCCACATCTCACAAGGTGGTCACGTATAATGGCAACTCTCAACCACTTTTAGATTATCACTCCTCTGTATTTACAGAAAGATCTTTGCAACTGTGCTGTTGAGGGTTGCCATGAGGCATCTTTTTAACCAGCCAGCCCTCAGAAGTTTAGGGCTTAGGCTATACAGTGGCTTTGTAAATAACAACACTATGTATTATACCACGTTCATTCAGTTGCACATGCAGACACATCAGTAAGGATATTATATATCACCATATTTGAAAATAATCACTATTTATTAGTCTAGAAATGGTGCAAACTTTGTATTTTTATGAGAAAGTTCAAAATTGATAGTTATGTCATGGCACTGACACACAATTATTTGTGTTATCAAATTCAAATATTCAAAATATTTATTTTTAAGGAGAAAATCATATAAAGTTGCAAATAAAAGTGTATGTAACCAGAGAGTTTTCAACTCTTTCCTCCCTGCTGAGCCCAGTCTCCAAATTGAAGCTCTTTCTGCCAAGCATTTCACATTAAATTATGGAGTTTTCTCAAGGGCTAAAGAAAACAGTTATTAAGTGTGTGAGCTTTGGCCGTTATTTCACAATTGAGTTAACCTCCATCCTCGGGGCAATATTTTGCAGCTGTTGTTTGAAGTAAGTCAGCTTTTTGTTTCTGTTTTCCAATTAGACTTAATTTTAGTGTATAACAATTAAGAGCACAGTGCATGGAGAAACAACCTATATTCAGGGAGTCATCTTATCTTCCAGGTAATTATAAATTAAATCTGATCATCTGATCCTCATTTGGTCAATCAAAACTGGAAAGGTGTTCAGGGGGATATGAGAAAGAAGTAGGCTGGCATTTCAATATTTAATTGAAGCTGAAATATAGTTTTTGTATTCTAAACCAATAAACAAAAATATAAGGCCAAGATCATTTTTTATTTATGCATTAGTGCTTTCCTAATGCATTTTATTATTTGTTTTACTGTTTGGCATTTTAACATATCTGTGTGTATATTTTTATAATATTTTACATAAATGAAATACTATCAATTTCCACATCCTTCACAGTTCAGTCAACTGATCAGCTTAAGAAGCAATAACATAAACATAAGCTCTGAGAAAGCTTTATGGTATCAGATAAACAAATGAACCTCCCACAAGTGAAGACAGAATCTTCAAATCAGACATCTCTAAATTCTGAGAAAGTCATGAATGCTTGATACATCATTATATGTAAGGCATGAAAGTTGGTAATAGAATTATATATCTCAATAGCATGATTAGGAATCCTGCCAAATTCTACAAGATGTGGTAACCTGTTCTTAATAAGAGAAGCACATACATTTACTCTGAATTGTAAAAAAACCTAACTTGAAACTTTAAATTTGTGTCTGGAACTTGCTTTGTGTTTTACTTTCTGTACTTGCTTTATGTTTTATAGCAAACAATTTCATAGATTTTGATATTTAAATAATTAGTAAAGAAAAGATTTAAAACACCTCAGATATACTGAATATATCCCCCACTCTGCTTATTGGATCAGCATTATTTACACTTACTTCAAAAGCAGCAGATAGTTATCAATGAGTGCATTTTGCAGAAATATTGCAAAAAATCTGTTTTGTAATATGGAAAATCACTACTGAACTGAGAACAGTTTCAATCAAAATACCATCATCTATTAAATTCACTGACCCTTTCCACTGATGCATTTCCACTGAAGTTAACAGGATGACATTGATACATTCTTTTCTATTTGACTGAGATGTTTTATTTCAGAAAAGAAGGTCCATAACTGGTTTTAATATAAGTATTCCTATACGGGTGACAAGTACAAAAAAACCTCCCACTACAGCCACAGATTTTCATCAAAACAATGGCTATCAACGCAACAACATAAGAATAAATATCGTTATTTGCTATGAATCTTGTTGTGTGCCTACAAGTCATTTCCAGCTTACTGCCACCTTAAGGCAAACCTATCACAGGTTTTTTGTGGCAGTATTTGTTCAGAGGAGGTTTGCCATTGCCCTTCTCTGAGGCCAAGAAAGTGTGACTCGCCAAAGCCACCCATTGGGTTTCCATGGCAGAGCCGGGATTCCATGGCTTTCACTTCATATGATATGTTTCAGTGTAAAAATTAAACAGATAAGGTGATAAAATGAAGCCTTGTCTGACCTCCCCTCCCTTGCCAATGGTAAATTGTATTGTTTATATTTTATATTTTGTCTTTATATTTTGTCTTGAAACTGGCCTCTTGTTTTGAGTATAAGCTATGAATTAATCAAGATTTGCTTTTTGGAATTTTTATTTTTTACAAAATATTTTCAAGTTGTGGATGGCTGAATCTATAGACATGGAACCTCTGGATAATGAGGGCCAACTGTAGTAATCTTTGCCCCTGCTCATGTTGCATTCAGGTTTCTAACTCTTTTTCTTTCACTTTTTTCATTCGCTTCTCATCTAGCTTCTTGTCTAGCTTTTCAAGAATTTCATCTGTCAACCAATTTTATCTGTCAACCAATCGGTCAATTTTCTTTTTGCCAGTTCAGGAGCTATACCACAATCTAATCCTGGTCTTGTTTTCGCAGAGAATGGAGCTTCTCCATCTTCTCCTTCCTATTATGTAGTATATTTAATTTCTATATTGCCCATCACAAGACATCTATGTATACAATTGTCTCTTTGGTTCCCTGAACAACATGTTCACAGCAAAGAAAGTATTTGCTTCATAAAATTCAATCAATTACTTCCCTGGTTCTTTTCTTAATGCTACATCAAATTCTCTAACAATGTTTGGTTCTACCTGTTTCTTACTTTTGCATTCTAATCACCTATGATTATCAATATCTTCTATTTGGGTGTGTGATCTATTTCCCCCTGGAATCCAACATAAAATATTTCAGTTTGTCTCTCTTCTACCTCTGCAAGTGGGACATAGTAATGATTTATGGTTATATTGCCCTTTTATATAACTTTGTCATTTCCCCAGAAACCTCTTTTTATAGAAACATTTCTGTCTCCCCTTCCCATCCCCTCAAAGAAAACTGTCTCACTACTATGGTGCTCAATCTGTTCTGGATGGGGTAATTTACCTCAAAGGACCACATTTAGACCCATGACATTAAAGGATCTTTCACCACATGAGATCTTGTTACTCAAAATGCCATGGTCCTGGGAGGGCACCCACAATTAATATTCAGTTGGGGGGAATTTTATTAGCTCAATTAAAATACAGCTGAGCAGGCTTGGACAACTCAAAGCAGGGTTCAAGCCTGCATATACCAGTTCTGAGAAACAGAATTCCAGAGTGCAATTCCAAAAGTATTTTATTTCTGAGTCAAAGATAATCACCATCCATCAAAGACACTCACTAATGTACATGATCAGGGACTGGCAAAATGAAAAGTGGTAGCAGATATCAATTTATAGGGATGCAAAGGGAGATACTGTAGCAATTCCAGATGTGGAGCCATTTCCACAGTGTGAAGTGGAAATGGCTCAGCAAGCTGCCTTAGGATTGTGAGCGAGATGTGGTCAGTGTGTCTGTCTGATCTCAAGGGAGACTGAATTGATACTGCCCAAGTGGCCATACTTATAATGCAAATTCTGTTCTGGGGCATAATTCTGGAATAAAAGGTAGCTTCCAGGAAAGAAGAAAGGAAGTGGAAGTTGTGAGTGGCTGGGCAATCGGTGCAAATGTCCTTGGACAAAGGAGTATTGGTTCCAGGGGGAAGTGTACTTGGACTTCTGTTCACTTGTAAGCACAGGGTCTATCACCCACCATTATGCCTATCAGGGATTATGCAGATTCCAATCTTGATTGATCTATCCTTGGCTATGTGCTCTTAACTCCCCCATGGTGAACCTCCCTGATCTCCTTAAATGGTAAAGTTAGTTGCCCACACTGGGATACCCTCACAGCTGTGTGCTCTAAACATCTTTTTTATATCAATTTGATATGGCACAGAGGAGGGGTGCAGAGGCCAGATATTGGGGTAACAATCTTGTACTCTTGTAACAATATTGTATTCTTCAACAGATGGCAGAGATGTAAAAAATGACACCTATCACTTTGCCAGACAGACACAACTTTAGATAGGTGCAGTGCAAGAATCCACAAAAATGTCACAAGAGCCACCTCCTTGTGTCCATCCAGATATGGTTCTTGGAAAGTTGACATTTTGGGTCATGTTAAAAAATATAGAGTTTGGTCTTAAAACTAAAACTAAAAAAATCAAAATAAAAAAAAATCCAGCTTGTCGCATTCTTCCCCTTTCTTCTGTAGCTTGCAAATTTGGTAAGCATGGCTATCTGGAAAGTTGGTGCTCTGAGCTATTTTCCTGATCACAGATGTTTTGCCTGAATTGGGTAGAAGAAAATGATTCCTGAGCAAGTTCTGTAACTTGTGGCATCACTTCTATCTAGCCTTGTGCATATGGTGAATTTGGTGTCATCAGCTTCCTGAAAAGTTGGCATCCCTGGCCATTTTCTGGAATACCAATATCTTGCCTGGAATAGGTACAAAAATGTTATTCCTGTGGAATTTTTTGTGGCTTGTGGAATCTGTCCCACTTAGTCTTATATCTGTCCCACCTAGCCCTCCCTCCATTACTATCCGATGTCATCTGAGGGACAGACACTAGGCCCAGCACCACCCGGCCTAGAATAAGAAGAACCCTTATTTCGTAAAGGATGGGTGGGATTTGGGATTTTATGTTCTGTTTAATGTATGGAAATTGTAATGTTGTAAGTCGCTCCGATTGCTCTACAGAGGGGTGGGATATAAATTATTATTATTATTATTATTATTATTATTATTATTATTATTATTATTATTATTATTAGGCTAATGAACCTACTCCCAGGCAGTTACCTCTATCAAGCAGTTGGACAGCTGGGGACAGTGCCATCAATGCAAGATAATGCCAAATAAAATTCATTAACCTTGAAGGTACCAGAAAGCTCTTTTGTCATTTTTTTTCTGAAAAAGACTAACACAATTAATTCCCTAAAAAAACTGAAAGGTGTTCCTTTATATAAAACACATGTGCACACACATAATAATCCAGAGTGACACACTTGTTTCCCCATTAACACCACTCTCCCATATTTTATTTCCACTTAAAAATAAATTGTCCAGTCCTACACCCATATCCACTTCCCAGCTGCCGTTTTGTTTCCCTGTGGAATATATTGCACAGAATATATTGCAGTTGGGAATGGAATGGAAACCTGAAAATGGAACAGAAGTTAAGTACATACCTAGGATGAGTATTTATATTTCAATTATGCACTTTTTAACTTGACAAATGGTAACAAAACACAATTCAAAACACTATACATAATTAGATATATTAAAAACAGATAAAACATGAACATTTACTTTGAAGCCATCAGTTTAAAAGATTACAATTAGTATTATTAAAATTAAGGTAAAGGTAAAGGTATTCTCCATTGACAAGGTTGTCAAGTTGTCTGACCATAGGGGACGGTGCTCATCTCTGTTCCTAAGCTGAAGAGTGCGTTGTCCAAAGACTACTCTGTGATCATGGGGCCAGCATGATTGCATTGAACGCTGTTTACCTTCCAATCAAAGTGGTACCTATTTATCTACTTGCATTTGCATGCTTTCAAACTGCTGGGTTGGCAGAAGTTATTAAAATTATTAAAATTAAAGTTTCTAAAAAAATGCCACAATTAAAAGAGATGTCTATGGCCTGGAGTGTAGAATCCCTTGAGACTTTTTATTGTTTACTCCCTAGATACTGGCATCAAAGGATGTTGGAGAAGATTCCCTTTTGAGCAAACACCAACAGAAGAAAGTTATAGTGCCTTGCAAAAGTATTCACACACAGCCCTTTGTTATACACATTTTGTTATACCTTGGAGCTGAAATTTATTTAACCTTTATTCTTACTGCTTCAGGTGCACAAGAGACAAATGTGAAGGTGCAAAATAGTTTTACTGATGCACAAAGGTAAGTTAACAAAAACAAACTGGCACATCTTGATTGTAAGTTCTTGTAGAGTTCATATGCAGAGCACTCTATCACACAATGGTCTCAAATCACAAAGAGGCAAAGAAAGAAGAAGGCATTCTGGACCTGTTGTTAAAATCAAACTCATTACCTTGAATTTACCCCACTAATAAAATTGGACATCAGTACTGCCGGATCAATCTGGTATGCTGCTGGGTGATAGAATTCGACATAAGTTCTGCTGAAACAGATAAATATTTCTGGATTCTCTTTAAGGCCATTCCAGCCACATGGCAAACCTTTGGAACAGTGGGCCTCACTGAAACATATATGAAAAGTGATCCATGGCTGAGGTCCTGCTGATTTCAATGAGACCTAAGTGTAACCTGGCCTTGAACCAGCCCAGTGAACCAACTCTGAAAACACACATCATCCAATCTTTTGCTAAGACAAGTTTGCAGACTCACTGGCCTGGGTCTAGGCCAGATTGCATTTAAGTTTCATTGAAATGAACCATGATAGAACCTGATAGCTTGCCTAGCAAAAATAATGACCATGGAGAACCTACACAAATTCAACCTAGACAATGAGGAAATAGAAATAGTAAAAGAATTCTAATACCTGGGATGAAACATAGATAGGAACAGGTACTGCAGTCAGAAAATCAGAAGAAGATTAAGAATGGGGAGAGTGGCTATGAAAGAACTAGAAAAGATGCTAAAATGCAAAGATATAGAATTATATAAGCCATTGTATCCCCTTTTACCATGTATGGATGTGAGAGCTGGATATTTAAGAAAAAAAGATAGGAAGAAAATCAATTCATTTGAAATGTAGTGCTGGAGAAGAGCACTGAGGATCCCATGGACAGCCAAAAAAACAAACAAATGGGTCCTAAAGCAGATCAAACCAGAAATCTCCCTGGAAGCCAAGATGACAAAACTTAGGCTGTCATATTTTGGACATATCATGTCCAAAAGAGAAGAGAAGACATGTCAGAAAAAGCAATAATGCTGGGAAAGATGGAAGGAAGGAGAAAGAGAGGAAGGCCAATGCTAGATGAAGGGACTCTTATCACCATGGGTTGAGACTGACACAAGGGTGGTTAATAACAGCAGCAAAGGTTTGCCTTAGGGTTGCCATAGGTTGGAAATTACTTGAAAGCACACAAGAAGAAGAAGAAGAAGAAGAAGAAGAAGAAGAAGAAGAAGAAGAAGAAGAAGAACCACCACCACCACCACCTAGCACTACTGGCTTACATCTGCAGACTCCATTTCACATGTTTACAGTCCTTCAAAGAGAGTGAGTTTTATTTTTATAACAGGAGAAGCAACCATTCTTCTCCCTCCCCCAGTTCTCTCTTTCATGATAGGAAGGATGGTCCTATTTGCTGCCTAGGTCCTGTTCATCATTCTTTATAATAAGTCAAAATATCAAACCTCTATATGAGAAGTTCACTTGATTCTTGAACCATCTCTTGGGGTGCCTAATAATTTAAAGAATTTGCAGTGCTCTTTAAAGCAGCAGCTTTGGTTTTGCAAACAAAAGCAAGCCACCCGAGACCAGAGAGGACAGGATATGAGCTACTTATAGCAACCAGTGAACAAGAATAGCAGGAAGGCTGCTTATATTGTTGTTGTTAAGGCCTTTGAAGCAAACAATTTATTAAACATCATAATACTCGAAACAAAATCTTTGAAGGCAGGTTATCCTCCTCTACACCACGTCCCGTTGTGAGAGAATTGCTTCCTTTTCCTTTTCGTATTTTTTTCACTTGTGATACTGACACTCAAATTGTTTTCCTGATCAACATGGGTGAGCTGCTTTTTCTGCCATTAATAGGAATAAATGGGCCAGAGCCAAAACAGAGAAGATGAAAAATATTTTATGCCATTTTAACTATTTCAGCATTACAGGTATATTGGCAGCCATGCTGTTTTTGTTGGCAGTGTAGATATAAATAAATATGCACCTATGTAGGCAAACAGACATACATACACAATCCTATAACGTGACATCATTTTTCACCTTAATTTTTTTTAAAAAAATGAGTGTTGACACCTTTAATTCATTAGTATTCACGTTTGCCTTGTTCATCATCCTCTCAATGTAAAAAAACACAAAACACCCAGGAACAATATATTTCTGCATATCTTCTTATATCCCAACAATCTTCAGATAAACCTGCTCTCCCTTATAATGTCATAAGCACAGCAAACCTTATCTATAAATTCATAAGGAATGGAAGTGAATGAAGGATAATGTCTTAAAAGTCTCACAGCTCAGGAATGTAAAGACAAACACAAATACTTTACAGAAATAATTAACTAGTCCCAAACTTAAAGAAAAATCAGCAGCAAAATCTCAGGAAGCTTCTACACTGTAGAAATAATGCAGTTTGATACCATCTTAAGTACTGTAGCTCCAGCCTATGGAAACCTGGGATTTGTAGTTCTCTGAGGCACCAAGATACTTTGGCAGAGAAGGTTGAAGACCTTGCAAAACTACAAATCCCAGGATTCCATAGGAGCTAGAGCACTTAAGGTGGCATCAAAGTGAATTATTTCTACAATGTAAAAGTACCCTCAGTCTTCTGTAGGTCTTCTGGGGATGTCTTTTACAAGCACTTTGGAGCTTTATTTTAAAAGTTAATCATTATATTACATAACTCAAGATTTTGGAAACACACAGCCGAAGTACAATCAGAGTCGTTTAAGAACAAAAGCCTTGATGTCTCTTGATAAACTGAAAGTGTTTGATCGTTCAGATTGGGAATACTTATTTGGAGTGATTCAAGAGATGAACTTTGGTCCAAAATTTATTAAAGTCCTGAAATCTTTATACATCGGTTCTCAAGCAACCATAATTGTCAATAAATTAATTTCAAATCCCTTTCCTATGCAGAGAGGGACAAAACAAGGCTGTCCCCTTTCCCCTCTTCTTTTTGCCATAGCTATCGAACCTTTAGCTAATTTTATTCAATGTAACTTCAATATATTAGGCCCAAAAATTGGAGGCCAAATTCATAAACTAAATCTATTTGCAGATGACATATTACTTTTCTTAGAATATCCTCATAAATCATTTATGGAATTAAAAGCTATATTGGATTCTTTTGACCATTTTGCAGGTCTGAGAATTAATTATCTAAATTTAAACTTTTGTGTTTCAACATTCCTTCTTATCAGCAGAACATACTGCAAAAGTTAACAGACCTACAATTATATCCATCAGGGTTATATATTTGGGTGTATACTTGACCAAGGACATTAATCAACTTATTCTACACAATTATAAAAACGTTACCAGTTGGATTATTGCAAAATTAAAAGGATGGAAGCATCTATTCCCCTCGATGCTAGGGAGAATTGCTCTTGTGAAAATGTTTATTGTTCCACACCTTTTTT
>JAIPUX010001232.1:53443915-53455849 GCA_020142125.1 Phrynosoma platyrhinos | reverse complement strand
TATATCATCCCAATTTTTTTCATGAAGATAAATTCTGGCAATATAAAGGCTGGGTAGAAAAAGGAATTTATCAAATTAAAGATCTTTTTAAGAACAGCAAACTCAAATCAATGGAAGATTTAGCATTAACTCTTGACCCAATACCAATTTTGTGGGTTCAATTTAGGCAAATAAAAACTTTCATCTCCAGCTTATTCAAGAAATGGGAAGGTTTGAGATCTATGACTTCCTTTGAAATTTTATGCAATGATCTTGTTGGAAATAGTAAGGGTACAGTCTCCCATATATACCATCTTATCTTGACAAATTCATATCAAAATACCATGTGTATCAAAACACTGTGGGAAAGTGAACCGAATAGACCAATCCCAGAACCAGATTGGCATACTATTTGGACATCCCCTGTGTTGAAATCAAGATCAGCTCTAACCAACTTTTTGAAGCTAGTACATAAATGGTATTTGACCCCTGTTAGAAAATCTCAGATAATAAAATCTGCATCACCTTTATGTTGGGGAGGGTGCCCAGTCTTGTTGCCATATGTGTTGCCATATGTGGTTAGACTGTCTGAAAATTAACCACTTCTGGCATGAAGTGATCAATCAAATTGCAGCAATTACAAAACAAAAAATATTTTTTTGTCCAGCTTTTTTGTTACTTTCAATATATACAAAAAGTAATGAACTTTTAAAAAGTAGAAAGTTGATCTTTTTTTTGTTGACAGCAGCCCGATTAGAAGTGGCTAATAATTGGAAAACAGGTTCTGTATCCCTGGACAGCTGGTGGAGAAGAGTTTGGGATCAATAGCTCATGGAGAAATTAGCAGATAATATGAAATGCAACATAAAACAACAAAATCAAAGATCTTTCCAGGAAAAATGGGTTCCTCTTATAAACTATATCAATATAAATTTCATATCTGTTTCTCCTCCATCTAGCCATTGCGCTTTATGGTCAGATTTATTTTAAATAAATTGAATTAAAAAAAAAGAAAAGGAAAAGATACAGACCTAGACTTTAAGCTTCAGAAAAACCCACTTTTTTATTCCTTCTTTTCTATCCTGTTTTTTTTTTCAAGACAATGTGAATATATGTACTGATTATTTTGTTTTATTTTGCATTGTGTTTGTGTATTTATCATATTTTAGTATTTTATATTTCTTGAATAGTTATAAATGTTTTATTCTGTAACTGTATGTTGTTACTCATAGTGCTCTTACAATCCAAAATATGAAAAACCCCATATGTTACCCATAGTGCCCCTGCTACCACAAATATGAAATTCCATGATGACCTCCAGATGAACTCTGGCAGTGGAATTGGAGGCCAAAGTCCTCTGCGCCCATGGCCTGGGCAGACCACCCTTAATCCTTAATGCATACACAGCCCCCAGATAGTCCAGGAGAGTTGCAGATGGGATTTCCCTGATGAGATCATCCAGACCATTGGAAAGGTGTATTGTGTCACCCAGTCACAAGCACCCCCAGCCATCAAAGGTGTAATGTTAGTATTGTGCCACCCAGTCTCGCACACCCCCACCCATGGGAAGGTGCATTGTGCCACCTGGTCACACATTCCCCCAGGATATGGGCCCCTCGGATTAGGACCTCCAGATACAATGTAACCCTATACAGCAGGGTGCCATCATCGCAATTATCGCCTTTCGCCTCAAGGCCCGTTTGGCCTATATAAACCCCAGATTTTGGCCAGTCGGTGTGCTATCTTCTTGGTCTAAATGACTCCATGTCACTCTGACCTTTGAAGCTAGTTACCGGCAAGTCTGTTCAAATCTAGGTTGCGGAGCAAGACTTGTCCCCCACCATCTCGCATTCCATTCACTTCCCGGAGGAAGACTACATATCGGTAAGCATCACCATTAGTAACGCCTGAAATCTGTTCCCAATCTCCAACCCTGATTTTCCTGAGCCTTGGGAGTGTGTGTGAGCGTATGTTCTGTGAGAGTGTTTCCCCTATTCAATAAATTAGGCCCCTAGCTACCGACATCTGTCTCAGCTTCATTCCTTGGAACCCCCTGGTCTCTTAGTATAAACATCGGGAGGGCAATCTCGTTGGGCTCTTGTAGCCAGCCCCCTCTTGCAATCTAATAATAATAACAACAATAATAAAATTCCCTATGGACCCTTGGCTACATATGTCATATTTACAAAATGTATTTGTTAAAAAAGAAAAAAGAAAAAAAAAGAACAAGAGCCTTGATATCTTAAAATGGTTTGTCAAAGCCCAGCCCTCAATCTGACTGCGAATCTGCAGCAAAATCTTAAAGTAGATGTTAACTAATGATGAATTGACAGAGCCAGAGCAATTTTATCAAGATGAATAGGCAAACACTGCAAGATCCAGAGGGATAAAGCTGAGAGACACTAAACAAGAGTACTCGCAGCTGTAAATCTTCTATCAAGTATCAAGTATCTATCAAGTATTTAATAGTTGAAAAGTTATACAGCCAATAAGTGTCAGTTTGTGTTTGTTTACTTAATTTTTGTGTCACTGAATTTATGGATGTGTGTGGGGGGGTGTATTGCAGCTTCACAGTGTTGAGCATCTTGTGTACATCAAGTGGCAACAATGCCAATTAAATCCTTTCCAATTTCTAGTTGTAACACAATACAGTTGGCTGTCAATATCCATGGATTCCCTATCCATGGATCCAAGCATCCACCACTTGAAAATATTCAAATAATTTATAAATTTCAAAAAAGCTAACCTTGATTTTGCCCTTTTATTTAAGGGACATGATTTTTATTTTATTATGTCACTATATTTAATGTGACGAGTATCCACAGATTTTGCATCCACAGGGGGTCCTGGAACCAAACCCCAGAAGATACCAAGGAACTACAGTCGTCCCTCCATATTTGCGGATTTGACTTTTGTAGATTTGAACATTTACAGATTGTATTAGTATGTTCTCTCTAGGAATCTCTAGGTCCTCCAGAAAAACTCTATGGTCAACGTGAACCTAAAGTCGCACTGAAGGACCTAGAAATTCCGAGAGAGAATACTCCACTAGGCATTTGTAGCTCCTCCAGAGCAATTCTATGGTCAGTGTCTGGCATATGTTGACCACAGAGTTGCACTGGAGGACCTAGAGATCCCTAGAGAGGTGTTCTCTCAGGTACAAACATAGCTTTTTGTTATTTGCTGTTTTTCCACATTAACAGGGGTCCTGTGCCCCTAAGCCCAGCGAATATAGAGGGACAAGTGTACTGTAAAATATGGAACGGACAAAGGGAAGTGAATTTTGATTTTGTTGACATGTCTCATGAACTGTCCTCATGGTCTAAATATCATGAGATATCAGACCACACTAAAGACAAGAGTGGAACTGATTTTATTAATTTTTGGTAAGTGGGTAAGAATTGATTATTTGTAGTAGCTAAAGATACACCTCTACATTCTATGTTCATATAGAGTCATTCTCACTTATTAACAATACACATGTAGTGAAGGCTGTGCAACCTCCCTTGACCCCAATGGAAGGAGTCCCAAGTCCCTCCCCACATCCATAGAAAATGTCACATTTTCTAATACTGCATTGTAGAGAGCCAGAATGATGCAGTGGTTTGAGTGTTGGACTATGACACTGGAGACCAGGGTTTGAATCCCAGCTCAGTCGTGTAAACCTACTGGGTGACTTTGGACAAGTCACATTCTCTCAGCCTCAAAGGATGGAAAAGCAAAACACCCTTTGAATAAATCTGCCAAGAAAACCCCATAAAGGGTCACCATGAATTGGAAACAGCTTGAAGGCAAACAACAACAACAAGATTATTTTTTATAATAGCCTTTTCCCTTGTTTGATCTTTTAAAACTATTTTTCAAAGTTGTTAAGTTTCCAGAATATATCCAAGATTTCATTGTTTATTGTTCTTGAATTTTGACTTATTTTAAGAAAGTAGTCAAGAAATAGAAAACACAATTTATATAGGCGTCAGCACATGAGATTGTGCCAAGACATATTGATAAGCGCTTTAATTTATCAAACACTTTAATATTTCCTCTAATAAATTTGCTGCCCTGTCTAGTGGTGGAACCCAAAACTCTGACCCTAGAGGTTCTCCAATTAGATGCTGTAATAGCTTCTTAATACTTCTTCTGACTATTGAAAATTGTGTTTTATGCTGTAAACCACCCGGATTGGGTTCCCATTGGGCGGTATATAAATAATAATAATAATAATAATAATAATAATAATAATAATAATAATAATAATAGAGTTATGCTAGCATCCATGATCTCAGTCTAATTCTTTATTCTCTTTATATCCAGATGTCACATCATATGCTTCTAAATAATTCATTAAATTATTCACAAATCTATTACATTACATTACATTTCTGGATTTTTGTAGATGAAGACAACATCATCTGGATAATGCTGTATTTTCCAGCACTCAATACTATTTGACATTCTATAACCAATTCCTAACATTTCAGTGCATACACTGAGTAACAAGGAGAGAGCAGCCTTCTCTCTGTAAACTGTTTTCTTTGTTGATTACTGTACTTAATCTAGCTGTATATATTCACACATGAAATTTATTAATTTGCTACATTTTTGTCTACACAAAAATTGCTCACAAACATCACCAATCTATTCTATCAAAAGTTTTACCAGCATTCACAAAATATTTTTAAAGAAAAGAATGGATGCATTTGTCACTTAGAGAAACTGTGTAGTTCTCTCTAATATTAGTTGCTAAGTAATAAATGCATGGTGAAACTGTGTTGAGTAATTTTGTGTGTAAATAAAATGGCCTTCATGTGTGCTGTGATGGTATGGAGAAACCTAGGAAAATCTACTGAAATTAAGTCACAGCTGTCTATTAGTGAATTCAATTTCTCTTCTAGAGTACCTTTTTGGAGAAGAGAAGGGAGAAACAGACACAGATAGATTTTCACTTATCTATAGCATGCAAGAAGCAAGTTAAAAGAGGTTTCACTTTCTATTCAGTAATTTCATAAAAGACAACCTATGTTGTACGTGAAAACTTCCTCCTCTTTGTCATTTATTACTTCCTATAAGGAAGCCTTCTCTTTTACTTAGCCTCTTTCATTATGACCATGTATTATCAAACAGTGTCATTTAAAAACCCCAGATCAGCAAAGGCCCTGTTCCAAAGTTAGAAGTATATTTTATTAACAGATTGTTAATGATAACATTAAAGGTTTCAGTTCCTTATTGACTTTACAAAATTACCTGTAAATCTAATATAACTATAGGAAACAGATACTGAAAGTATGCATTTGAAGAAATACTGTATCTTTTCACTGCTTGCAGTAAAGAGCTATACAGAACTGCCACAAAAAAGAGAATATAAAATAGTCTCCAGATCTTTCACTGTTTCTTTCAAATAATACTAAAAAGCCATCTGCCCAACTTATATAAAATCACAGTTCTTCTAGAATCTATTATTCTAAATGATGAAAAAGGAAAACTCTTCCTGAGACTACAGAATGGAAATACATGTGCTGGTATGTCTAAAGTAATGAGTTAAGAAAGGAAAATATCATGAAATAGGTGGAATCCTCCACCCAGTCAAATCTGAGGGTTTATTTGCATATTACTGAACTTCTCCCATCATATAGCATCTGCAGCTTGGAATGCCTTCCCTGTTGCATTTGGGAAGCAATATCTGTTACATGCTTTAGATGTCTCCTGAAGACATACTTGCTTGCTATTAGGGACAGAATTCTAATTCCTGGAAATGTTTTCACTGCAAGAACAACTTTGGGGGCAATTGCAAGACATAGACCTTGGGGAAAATTTTCTCTATATGCTGTCCAGATATTGTCTGAGGCTATTTCTGTGCAAGGTGTGGTAAAGTTATCATATCTCAAACTCTTTCCCCTCCCAACACAGCCCTTTATCAGTTAAGTGGGGAACAAAATTGGACATACCCAAGAAAACTTTAGACTTTAAAACCCTTTTTAAAAATATCTAGCTTTATAGTATTTCTGAGCAACTCCTCTTCATGAAGACAGCCATGTCATTTGCAAATATATTTGAAATGTTTACTCTGAAGACCCAAAATACTATTATTTTTAGGATGGTGTTATTTAACATATCCATGTGCTTACAAGTTAAAAGATAAGTAGACGAAGAGATCATCCAGAATGCTCAGTAAAAAGAGATCTGCATCCAGCTTTCTCCAGTAAAGTTGGTACACAGTATCCACCTTTCACACTTGATCTTGGTAGGGATGCCGTTTCAGGCTACACCCAGTTAAAGCCCTGTTTTTCAAGTCAATTTATGCTCTGGCTATAAGGTTTGTGGTGGGGTGGTGATACATTGTTAAACAGTCGAGACTAATGGCTGGTTCTAACAATTCTATTGCCAAGGTCTTAATTTATGTTACTCCCTGTCAAACTTGTTTCCTTCTTAAATTACTTCTGTGTTTAGGAATACACATTTCTATCTTTTCTAAACAATGGAAGGTCCACTAGAAAGGAGTACAGGATGGCTTCATTCACTTCATTTGGTGGAGCTCCCTGACTTCTTGTGCCAAAGTTCCCTTCAATCATCCTAGGAAAAGGAATGGACAATTTGTCAAGCTGCTGCTGCTGCTGCTATATTATCATCATCATCATCATCATCATCATCATCATCCACTTTTCTCCCAAGATTGGGAAGCTTATAAGCATTTCTGCCTGGTGCCTCTTCTGTTTTAGACCAAAAATTTATCAAGTTCTAAGCATCTATTTTGTTCTGTAGCAAATCGCTGTCTCTATAGCTGAGGGCTTGGTTGGTACATAGATCCATCTCTCTTTTTGCCCTATGGAGAAGGGAAGGGAATTGGAAAAGCTGACATCAGCAACTGTTGCAGGCTCTCAAGGACATCCTGGCTTCAGAAGAAGTAATCTGTGCCACTGAAGCAAGCATGCCCTGCCATAGGTCACTGTGGCTCTCTTAGTGCTGGACTGAGACACCCATGGTGTGCAAAGCTGTGGAAGTGGCTGGAGATGTTCTCATGGTTGTGCCATAGTCAGCACTGCACAATAGGTGAATTTACCACATGCTAAATATCTCTGCATTCCTTGCTTTGACTGAGGAAATCAACAGTGAACGGGGAAGAGGGGATTTTGCTAGAGCTGTGCTTTTAAAAGCACTTAAGGGGATCAACCCCACCCATCTGCAGTCTAGGATATGGGATGGCCCTTCCCTGGAGTCAAATGTTTTTAAGTTCATCCTGCTGACTTGATCCAGGAAGAGGTTGCATTGTGACATAGAATTCTTTCCATGAAGCTCAGGAGAACAGATGAAAATCCAGAACACCATTTTATGCATCATTTATAGCACTCCCCACTTTTTCCTCTGCATCAAGGTGCTGTAGTTGCTGCCACTGGGTTCCACTTTATAGCTACTGCATAAACCAAGGCTGGAGTTCCAGCTCTCCCTCCTTAGCCACATAAGAGGTTTGGATAGTATTTGGGAGTTGTTTGTACATCAGCCTCCCTCCTCTCTTTCAGCCCAAAGTGAGGAGAAAATGGCTTACATCCATGAAGCACTACATAGAACAATGTAATATTCCTCCGTTGCCTTGGCCCAGCTTTTGACCAGAAGATTTGGAGGAGGGAATAGATCTTTGGTGCTAACCACCTTCTTTTGCTTTTGCACTTTCCACTGCTTTCCCAATTCCAAGAAACCACATTAAGAGAGGATAATTATCTCTCCAGTCCTGTTTTCTTCAACTGATTTTTCCCCTTAGTCTTTGCAGTCAAAGTACAATGAAGGAAAGTTGGTGTCCCCGCACAAAAGACTGTGCCCTCACAAATATGAAATAAGCACAAGAAAAATTCAAATGTTGCATTAAAAGCTGGGATGTACGTCATGCTAGAAGCCTGCTGTTTGCCAGATAAGGATAACTATGGGAAAGCCCCACTTCTTAGTGAAAGTCCTGTCAACCAAGAAGGTGACAATCTTGTCAATCAAGGAAGAAAAGGCTGCTCCATTCCAGAACCAACAGAGTGTTGTCCTGGTGCCAAACAATACTTATTCCTATTCACCCTCTCTCTTGAATCTACATGTTACCTTCTGAGAAGTCCAGAGGAAAAGGTGTTTCCTAATTCCAGTACAATGCAGATCAGAAATGAGTCCTGCAAGTACAGGTTGGCTCTATCCATACCTGCCAGATGTGAGGACAACTTTAGCATACTGTTTCCTGATAAGTGGGAATCAGAGTATACTGGGGGAATGGAAAGTAGTGTTTGTATGTCTGTCATTTTCTTGTAATGGCAAGAGTGCATAGGATATGAAGCTGCACTGATTTAAGCCAGAACTTCACATATCACTTCACTCAGAAACTAGCTAAAGATTTGTATTTGCTTGTAGATTGCCTCTTATCCAAAAAGGCATCATCTGTCATCAGTATGGAATTAGCTCCTTTCTCTGGGGCCTTTTTACAATACAGCCAACCCTCCGTATCCATGGATTCAACCATCCACACTTTGAGTGTGTGTGTGTATATATATGCACAAAATTCACTCTCTGGATACACACACACACTCATCCCTCCACATTCGCTGGGGTTAGGGGCACAGAACTCCTGTGAATGTGGAAAAAATGCAAATAACACAAACACTATGTTTTTACCTGAGATAACACCTCTCTAGGAACCTCTAGGTCAGGGGTAGGGAACCTAAGGCCTGGGGGCCAGATGCGGCTCTCCAAGGCCTTTGGACCGGCCTCAGGCCGGTCCTGCCACCGCCACTGCCTGCCATGATGATATTGATTATTGTTGTTATTACTTGTTCTTGGGGTTTTCTTGGCAAAATCTCCACAGGGGGTTTGCCATGGCTTTTCTGGGGCTGAGAGAGTGTGCATGCACATTTTTAATTTTTTTTATTTTTAAAAAAATATTTATTTATTTATGTATTTATTTTTGGTGCTTTGGCCCCCCAATTGTCTGAGGGACAGCAACCCAGCCCCTAGTTCAAAAAGGTTGCCTACCCCTGCTCTAGGTCCTCTAGGGCAACTCTGTGGTCAACACATTGACCATAGAATTGCACTGGAGAAGCTACAAATGCCTAGTAGGGTATTCCCTCTAGGAATCTCTACGTCCTTCAGTGTGACCCTTGGTTAAAGCTGGGCACAGAGTTGCGCTGGAGGACCTACATATTCCTAGAGAAAACATATTAATAAAATCCTTGAATAATCAAATTTGCAAAAGTTAAAGCTGTAAATGTGGAGGGATGAGTGTATATCCAAAGAGCAAACTTTGCCATTTTAAATTTATACAAATTGTATTTATATTTATTTTGCCATTTTATATAAGGGGCATCACTTTACTATGTCATAGCAAATAATGGCATTTGAGCATCCATGGATTTTGGTATTCATGGGAGGTCCTAAAACCAAACCCCAGCACAGGGTCCATTGTACACACTTATTGTACAATGATTCCACTTTAAGTGTCATGGCAACATCATACCAAATCCTGGAGTATGTAGTTTGATGAGGCACTAGAACTCTCTTGTTGAGAATCCTAAATGCACCTTCCCAAATTGCAAATCCTGACTCCCACGGTATGGAACTATGGTAGTTAAAGTGGAATCATAGTGTTATAACTGAATAGTTTGAAATGCTTCCTGATCATCCAGATTCACACACACACAGAGAGAAAAATAACTTCATCAATTGTAGCAGGTGCTGGAGGAATTTATTTTTCATGACCCTGGTTAATATTTCCCAGCTAATCACCTTTCCTTTTCATTCCCTTTGTGGGTTTTTCCCCTCCTTTAACAGTTAGACGCTGAACTCATTAAGCCCAACACCTTGTTCCTGTGCAGAAGCATTCCAATAAGCATTCTTATGATCCATTAATGTTCAATTAGTCCCACATGTTTACACTGCAGTAAGGAAAAACACTGTCCAATAAATGTCTGGATCCCTAAATGTAAGCCCACCCCCTTAATGGATTACAATCTCTGGTCCCAAAAGGAAATAGGAAGTTATCAGAGCATTGTACATAGACTGGAGCATTATCATACAAGTCTTCTATCCTCCCAACCTCAGAGAATATGAATTAGTGGCCTTCAGTATTTTGTGTTGGTTTTGTTTTGTTTTGTTTTGACAGCTGGAACCTATGGCAAGTGATGCTCCTTAAACAGTAAAAAAAAGTAGGTTGAATAAATATAAAAAGATGTGACTATGCAGTGGCTTTTTACTTTAAATAAGAAAACAGATCAATATTGTCTACCCTTTGGGCTGATATTTACACTAGCCATTCTTTCAAAGAGAAATGTCTCTTCATACTGAAGGACCCCATGAAGTAACTGTCCAGCACATTGCAACAAATTATTTCAAGCCCTGATTTGAAATGAATCTCAACACATTCCAGGAACCCTATAAACAAAGACAACATGTACAATGTTAACTTTCTCTTTTATGCTGACAGCTTCCCTCCCCCTTCTTCAGCATAATGACTTTCCTGCACAGTGTGTGTTGCCATAAAAAGAAACAGAGCCCCGTAAAATTAGAGGAACTGTTTAATATCAAATCGTTTTATCTAAGGAAGACATTGACTCCAAGGTACACACCAAAGAAAAGGCACAAGAATTAGAAATGTTTGTTTTTGCTGCTGATTCTTTGACTTTACATTGTTCAAATAAACACTGGCTGAATTTTCAGTCAGCATTGGTTAGGCATTCCAGAGTATAAAATGTTTGTCCAGAAAGATGGGCTAGAAATGTGGGGCATTTCTGATCTTCTGAAAAGAAGAGTATTTCAATAGTTTCACACAGGTACTATGACAAGAGATGAGGAGACGGCCAAAACAAGACAGTGAACCAAAAGAGAGTATGGTAGACTATAGCTCTTCAATATACAGACAGTAAAATTAATAATGCTGTAAGAAAGAATTTAATTTTACACATAATACTAAAGAAGGGTGGGAATCAAGATTCTAACTTGCATTCACCTAAATACGATGATTGAACAGAAATGTTAGTAGCATATCTGCATTTAATTACTATTATCACAGAAATACATTAAACTGGACACCTCCTTAGCTTTTATTATTGCATTATAAATATTTATTAAAGCAATAGAGATATTCCAAGTTAATGAAAACAGAATGATTTTTGTAAAAAAATTAACAATAACTTGCACAGTTTTACCAGCATTGATTAATGCTGTAATGAAGGAAGAAGCCCCGCGTTATGTAGCGAACACAGCAGTTTCCCTCACAACAGCTGGTATAAAATACAGTATTGACAAGATGACTAACATTCACTAAAAGAATTCTGGCAACACATGAAGTCTTCAAAGTCTTAGGTACTGGCTTCAAAGGCAACTTTAAATTTAGCACATCCTCAATAATTTACAGGCACAGTGTGCAAGGGTTAAAGATGTTTAACTAAAGACAAGAACTACAGTCTAATCCAGACCCAAGCTGAAAGACTATCTCCACCTGATAAATCAGTACTTGATCCATTGTGTTGGGGAAGCACAGGAGAGTCAGCCATGGTGGCAATTCTGCTATGTGGAGGAATAACCAACATTGATATTAAGGCAGGGTTATCCAAACTAATGAATGTACTGATGTTCATGATGGCCTTTTGACTTTTTTGAGTGAACTGGAAAATAATAGAGAAGAATGTTTTTCTTGTTTGTTTCCAACCAGTAACAAAATGTTATAAAAAATAATCCATATTCTCTGTAACTCTAGTAACAGAATCGCTAGCTTCAGCATCCATGGGAACTAAGCAACAGCTTTGTGATGTCAGTAGGATTGGTCTGAATTGCTCAGCTAAGTTTCCCTAAGTTTGCTAGAAACCCCAGAGAAGGGAATAAGAGTGATTATGTACAGCTGAGCAAGCACAGTGCTGAGAGCCCTAAATCTGTGATATGGTGCTCACCAGGCCACCATTGGTGTTCTGCGGCAAAAATGTTTACCATCTGTGTCAGCACTGG
>JAIPUX010001232.1:53414462-53433388 GCA_020142125.1 Phrynosoma platyrhinos | reverse complement strand
ACAGTTCTTCAGGTTCCCGGTCGATTATACTCAATAGTTCAAATCTGTTTCGTTTCTTACATTGTCCTTGAATTCATCTGAAATGTTATTCAGGTCATATTTTGGTACAATGATGGTTTTTGCATTCTTCTTCAGCTTAACTCTCATTTTTGTTATGAGCAGTTCGTGGTCTGTGCCACAATCAGCTTCTGCTCTGCTTTTGGCCACAAGGATAGAGTTTCTCCATCTTTTACGTTCAATTATGTAGTCTATTTGGCTTTTGTGTTTACCATCTGGAGATTTCCAGGTGTATAGTCTCCTAACTAGTTGTAAGAAGTAGGTATTTGCAATGAATATATTGTTGGCCTCACAGAATTCTATCAGATGCTCTCCTACTTTATTTCTTGTTCCTAATCCAAATCTTCCTACTGTTTTTGATTCTGTTTGTCAATAGTTAAATTTTATTTTAATGTTTACTTTTTGTATGTTTTTAGCTGTATTGTTTTTTGTTGTTTTTTAAAATTATACATCTCTCTTAATCCCAATTTTGGAAGAAATAATTCTAGCCATGGGAAAATACTGAAATCCCATTTTTAAAAATGCTGTCTTTCCAAACATTTCATTCTCTGGCCATGTGTGTGGGGAGAAAACTAATAAAAATTTCTAGAGAATAAGTTAAGATTTGAACAAACTGTGCCTTCTGAGATATGATTATATTTCCAGTACTGTAGCAACAGAAAGTAGTAAAAAAATGCAGGGTGGGTGGGGGAATAAAAATAAAAGTACTTTCAGGTATAACTTGAAATTAGTGAAGAAGAGCAATGTTATCTTATCCCAAAAAATAAGCCTGGCTAAGAAGGGCATTCCGAAGCTATATATATATTTCTGTTTCTCTCCTTGAATAGCAAATATTTTACCTATACATCACTATATTAATAAGAAGCCTTTGGAGAAACCCAACCACAAAAGCAATCTTTGACCATACACATGCTGCCTGCTGGATGATGTGGTCAAACTCATTTCCTATCCAGAAGGGGGAAGGGGATAGAAAAGCAGTACAACTAGAACACAGCCTCAAGGCAGATGGCCAGTTCTATTAATCTGACCTTATTTGTCCAAGATCAGATCAACAGAACTATTAAATGAACTGGTGATTCAAAATAATCCACAAGCTCTGTAAATCTTAGATTTGCATATTTAGGATAGAAATATCAAGCATATTTGATATTTATAAATGATATTAAATAATTTCTAAGTGGTGCAATAGTCTCAATGTTCATTTATTTAGAATAGAAAGAGAGAGAACTCTAAACATTCTTATGTATATTTTAAGGCACAGCTAGAAACTTTTCATTCACTATACTTATTAAATATAAAGAACCAAGTGGCAAAACCTGAGTCTTTGTGTATCATCCCCCATGATCTCAGATGACAAGATGCAGCACAAGCTTCATCTCTTGCTAATTAAACGAATCAATTAAGAGACTATTGTTGCAACTGTGTAACTGCTGTTCTATAGTGGCAATAACAACTCCACAGGGAGGTCTTTTACTACATTAAAATGCTGTCCTCCACAACTCCATCTGATATTATTAGAAACAGTTATTTGCGTCTTGCTGTCATATTAGTAGCAGCAGCAAATTATGGAAATATGCAGACCAGAATGGTCCCAGTATGAGATCAGGTTTAGTTTTCAGCCTCTAAGGGAACAAACACTGAAAATTCCAAAGTTCCCCAAAGTTCATTAATGGAACTGATAAATTTACCAGCACAGCAGCCATTTAGATGCTAGGTAAGGGTCACATATTTGCATACTTTCCCGCTAAGCTGATACAATTCAACTAGATAAATTATCATATTAAGTTTACCCTCCTGAGTTAAACTGATGGAGTTCAAAATTGTTTTCGATGGTTGTCATTAATCGCTGTTACATCTTAAATGCTTGCTTTGAAATCTAATTGTGATAGTGTGCCAAGGGTCATATTAATAGCATTCTTAATGCCAAAGCCTTGTAAAAACATGTTTATTTTACTGATATTACTGAAGCTTAAAAGATGAATGAGTAAAGTGTATTTTTATTATCAATAAAAATAAATTTAACATGTACTTTGTTTGATTTAAATTAAACTTATTTACTTCAATTTCATTTTGTTTATTAAGATTCCCAATTAAGCTTCAGAATCATATAAATGAATATTCCTCTATATAACTTCAAGAAACATTTACGAAGTGTAAAAAAGTTAAAATAAAATAACTGTCTACACATTTTCCTTCCACAGACTAAAATTGTTCAAATTCTATCACGGCTGTAAATATGGCAGAATTTTACAATAGTGAAATCATACAATAGTTATTTAAGCACCTCTTTCAATGAAATGTGAACAAATGTGACAAAATTAAATTGTCCACTGCAGTTTTATTATCTGTATTCCATCCTGAGATCTCTGGATACATGGCAGAATATAAACTTTTTAATTTATGACAACAACCAACTTGATGGTAACCTGGGGGGGGGGAGCTGATCCAGGAACGTAACCCTTTCACTACCCAATGTTTTCCTCCTGAAACTCCTGCATTTCTCCCAGGAGGGTTCCAGCTGTGTCTTTATCCCAACAAATTTACTTTTAAATTGATGAAGAGCAAGCAGTGGGAAAATGACTTATGATGAAACAGTTAAATAATCTTTTTTTTAGTATTTTCTCTCTAAACATTCCCTTTTGAAGTTTTTCTTCTCCATTAGTAATCTTGAGTTTTGCCAGACAAATTTGCATGCAATAGGAAATTGCAAATATATAATTTTTGAGCAACTCAATCTTAAAATAAAACAAGATGGATCAAGACCACTCTGAGGTCTGCTTTCTCCTCCCAGGAATCTCTGTTTTCCTACTCTTGACCACACCATAGTTCAGAGCCAAATAGCCCATTCTCAAGTATCAGTGCTCTAATCTGAATAACGAGTTTCATGGAAGGTGGTTTGACTTCCAGAAATGGCAAGTTTTCAGTATTTACATCCTGTTGGAATTAGTGAAAAAGTAATGCATGTTCATGAGTTTTCAAAATACAGATTATTCTTTTCAGTTTTTAGTACATTCGTTTCAAAGAGCAATGGGAAGATGAAGCCTAAAATAAATAAATCTCTCTTAGTTTCTCCTGACTTTTTTCTAGGCTGAAGGTCTTGCTCTTGTTTCCAGGTCTTCCTGGTCTTTGTGGGTCCAGGTGCTTACCAATGGACTATGTTCGTCGTGGTGAACCTATGGTAGGCATGCCATCTCTGGCACACAAAGCCATTTTGGAAGGCACACGGAGAGATGGGAGGGTAAGGGAAGGGGAGGAACAGATGCATGCCTGTTCCTCCTCTTCCCCACCCTCCTAGGCCTTCAGCTGTCTCCGGGAAGTCCCGCTCCCAGAAGTCCTGACCCTAGAAGGCAGAAGTCCCAACCCCAGAAGTCCTGTTCCTCCAGAAGTCCCTCCCCCAGCACCGGGTGACACCCAGTGGGGGAATGCCTTTGCGCTTGAGCACTCAGACTCTAAAAGGTTCACCATCACTCGACTATGTGATCATTAGCACTCTGTAAGATGCACATGGTATATAAAGATACATTAATCTTCTCCCTCTTTCTTTTTCTTTCTCTTCTTCCCCTATTTTGTTTCATTTTTCCCCATTTTCTGTTTATGTTACAAAATTCATTTTTTAAAAAAAGGTAATGGCCAAACAAAAAATTAAAGTTCCAAAATGTAATCAATCAATCATTAGATTAAACCACTAAAATATATGGAACAATTAAACTTTCCTCCAAACCAACCAGGCAGCAGATTTTTTTTAATGTTAATTATTTTTAATGTATGTAATTATTAATCCAATGGCAGCAGGCACTTTCTTGTATCAAGCATTCTTCTTCACACACACACATGGTAAAAGTGTGTAGAATATTACTCACCACTGTGCCAAGGAACTGAATACTAAAATTTCCACTTGCATCCCGTGAAAGGCACTAGAAGAAATAGACATACAGTTACTATATAATAATAATAATAATAATAATAATAATAATAATAATAATAAACTTTATTTTTATACCCCGCCTTTTGCCAAAGGCAATCAAGGCAGCTTACAAATAATTTCCCCATAAAGCATACAAAAGCATCTGATACACAGTTATCAGGTTCCCAGTCATAATTGCCTACCTTGATAAGGGAATGGACATGCATAACAAACTGACACATGATTTTGGCATGCCACATGGAAATCACACTTTATGGTTACATCAAGGGATTATTAGCTACTGAGAGAGATTTGGAAAGCAAATAATATAAGATATGTTTATATAGCTTTGATGTTTCAGAGGACAGCAATGACAAACTACCTGTGATTATTCCTTGACGTTAAAAAGACCTATGAAATTAATGGAGTGCTTAAGTCTCTCTCTTTCACACACACACAGAGAGAAAGAGAGAGAGAATGGAGACATTGGTAAGATTAACCAGAACAGACTTGGGCTGGTAGCTAGTTATAAAACCAGCAGTTTCCACTAAAGATGAGGCAGGTGGTGTTGGACATGTAGTGACATGGGGATGGTTAACACAAATAATATAGCAGACAGATGACAGAGGAAAAAGGAAAAGGAAAGCACTAATATATTCTTGTTCATAGGAAGGATTTTAAAACAATGAAGTTTGGAATGCTAAAGGCCTCTATTATAGTTTCAGGGGTTACAAGCAAAGACAAGTTTTCTAGATTTTTTTCCTGGAAATTTTTCCATTGCTGAGATAGAGTATGGTTTGATTTAGCACAAGTATGGGGGGGGGCATTTGTGGGGAGGCATATCATGAGGTCTAAAGTGCATCTATGGCCTTCTCCTCTCTGGCCATGCTCATCTCCTTCCCATCAGGTCCACATGCTTTTCTCCATACCTCTGATAGGAACAAGGAGAAATATCTATGAGGGAAGGAAGGATGGATGAGGTCAGATTTTGATCTCCTGCCATAGTGGAGTTCCTCATAACCCTTGGGATGCCATCCTAGGGACAACAGGACTGTAGTCTGAAAAAATTCTTCAGCATGTTTGAAGACTAGCACATAAAACATATTTCTTGGCAGCAAGTCCTTGTTCTAGACATCACCTCTTTTTATATAAATGAAGCAATACCTTTCTGAAAAAGCTATTATTTCAACTAATTGGTTATTTTGTGCCACCCCACTCTGTACCATTGTAAAAAAACAAAGATGAATATGCCAGGTCTGGACATATTTCAACAGAAGTGATTAATGGAATGGAAAATACGGGAAATAAAATTTAATACAAAAATCCTGACGTTTATGTTTGTAAAGGAAACAGGAATATACACTTTTCCCCACAGACTAAGAGAAGCACAATCAAATTTTAGAGACTACAAAAAAGGAACAAAGTAACAGCTGCCTACAATGAAGCAACTGTATGCCAAAATAAACAGGTATAAACTACTTGATAAGCTGTCAAAATTGGTAAACTGGGGGGAAAAGAGACCTGATTTTTTAAAAACTGAATACTTTTCACCATCATTACAGCCTCGTCACAAAATATGACATTTAAAAAAAAACAAAAAACTTAATTCCTGACCAAAAAAAGTATGTGAGGAAAAGAGAAGAAAACGTTAAGATGTGCTCTTGTATATGTGTGTGAGAAACAGACACTGTATATAATTGCTGTGAAAGTGTTTGAGAATCAGGTTCCATTGTAGTGGGGTATTTGGCACAATGCTATTCAAGGAATAAAACTACAGTCAGTCCTCCACATTCACTGGAGTTAGGGACACAGGACCCTCATAAAAGTTGGAAAACCATGAAAAACTAGCCCTCATGAACTATATTTAACACACACAAAAAGTATGATTTGCATTCCACTGCTGCCCTACATCATTTTTAATAAGGTCTTGCAAGCCTCATTTGCAATCTCTCAGTTTTAAGCAGCTTAGAGGTAAAGGTTTCCCCTTTGACAAGGCTGTCAAGTCATATTCAACTGTAGGGGGCTTGCACTCCCTAAAAAATGGCATAGGGCAGCAGCGTAGCAGTAAATAATCTGAGAATAATCAAATCTGAAAAAGTGAAACCAGCAAGTGTGGAGGGCCAACTGTATGTTCAAAATCTTTGTGTGTTGATATATATACATGGCAGCAATATAGTGGAAAAGAAGAGTTCAAGGAGGAACTACAAGATTCCTTTGAGGTCTCTCTGCTTTATGATAAAAACTTGGAACACATTTCCTTACTGAATTTACTAGTTACTTATGTACAGCCAGAACATCAAATCATGAAACTTAATTATTTCAGTAAAAAAAAAGTGCTAACCAGTGAAAACTGATATATTGACCACTATGGAACTCTATTTAAATAGTTTTTGCTAATACAATGTACAGTGGGCCCTTGATATCTGTTGAGGTTTGGTTCCAAGACCAACACCCCTCTCCCTGTGGATGCTCAAGGCCCGTTAAATACAATGTCATTGTAAAACAGCCATTGTGGGATAGCAAGTGTGGTATAGTGGTTTAAGCATGGGACTATGACTCTAGAAAACCACATATAGGTTTGTCTTAGGGTTGCCATAAGTCGAAAATGACTTGAAGGCATACAACAACAACAACAACAAGTAAAATGGCATCCTTTATATAAAATGGTAACCTCAGGGTTTGGTTTTTGAAATTTATATATTTTTAAAACATTTTAATCTATCAGCCATGGATAGCTGAATCTGTGGAGAAGGAATCCATGGATATGGAGGGCCAATTGTACAGTCTGACATGTACAGTGGGCCCTTGGTGTCTGCTGGGGTTTGGTTCCAGGACCCCTCGTGGATACCACAATCTGTGGATGCTCAAGTTCCATTAAGTACAGTAGCATAAGAAAATGATGTCCCTTATATAGAATGGCAAAATCAAGGTTTGCTTTTTGGAATTTATATATATTTGGAAAATTTTCAATCAGTGGATTCTTGAATTCATGGATAAAAAATCCATGGATATGGAGGGCCAACTGTATAAAATCTGAATGAGAGGGAAGAATGAACATGGCCAATGAATGGGCTCCTTTTCATTTTTCATTTTTATTTTTTGTTTTCAGAATTTATAGATATCAGTTGTTGTTATAATAATGCTATTGCACCATGATGTTATTGCATCAGCTTGCATCAGTTTCTGTATGACATCAGTTTTTTTGTCTATTGTACTATGAATCTGGCAGGGGCAAAAAAATTTCCATCCCTTGTTATTTCTGCCAGGTTAACAAAACCATGATGTTGCAAGATGGCTTTCTTCTAGTTTTATAGAAAAATAGACTGTTAGATAAAGTGTAAGCTATTACTACCTAAAGGGGGAAAAACTCAGGCTTTTATACAACAGTCAAAACCTTTAATCATAATAAAAGTTTTGCGTTACACTCATAAAAAAATATCAACTATTACGTAAATGTAATTATACTTTAGGCATACAAGGCCAAGATCCAACAGAATACTTTGATATCCAGTGCTAGTGGAAACTAGACTTTCTGCACCTGCTCATGCCTCCAAAGCCCTGCTCCAAAGGTTCCTGTCAATTAAGATCTTTAAAAAGTGCTTCTACACAATTTCAGCCAACAAACTTTTAATTTTCCCCCCACCGACACGCTGTTACCTGCTTCCTCACCTATTAATTTCAAAGCAACAAGATCTAAATTACACAGCCAGTCCCAACTGGAGTAGATCTAATGAATGAGTGTGAATTTGGTAATTCCACATTTTTATTAATTCAACTGGGCTACTCTAGTTAGGACCACCAGCTGGATTTAGGCTCAAATTTCTACAGCTTCAATTTACAGAGGGACTATGAAAAAAAAAATACAAACAATATTCCACCCAGTTGCTAAGGAGGAGATAACCTGCTCTTAAGTTTCCAGTGTCCTGGCCAAAAGACTGTGGGTAAGGCAAAATCCACAGTTGGATAACATCTTTATTAGGACCACCTAAAATACTATGAAACTAGTTCACCAGAACTGTTTGTCAGGCTGTGGCACAATTTCATGGGACAATTAACTCACAAGTTAATAGACTTGTACAGAATGTATCCCCTTTGGATTACATATATCCTGAAATGGATTAAATACCCATCAATCAATGGCAAGGCACCATAGACACAGGCTAACTTAATTTGCAGATGAGAAGTATACATGTTGCTATAAGACCGCTGTAGCGACCATTACTGTCAGGAAGTTTGAACAATTATGGACTGCTCAGTTCCAGAAAATCTTGACATACACTGAACTCTATGAGACTATGACCTTGTTCATTGTTACTCTGGTTGTTTGTCCTTCTTTTTGTAATGATCTTGTGAATAAAAATGTTAAAACTCAAGAACAGAGGTGAAATGTCCTTTACTTTTGATTAACTTCTTATTTAGGCAGATGGGTAAGATGGAAGATCTAGGAGTTGTCCCCAAACTTCTGTCAATCAAGTAATATTGAAAATATTAACAGATGGCAAGAGTGAAATGTAGGAGGAATTGCTGCCTGAGTTTACAAAGCCAATGTTGCATACATAATCCACAAAAGTGCCAGAATGTAAATAATATTTTCATTTGTTTTGACCCATTTCATATGAGAAAGACATACGTTAGTGCACTTGACTATTTTTTTTTTAAGAGTCAAAACTAGAGAATCTATGTGTAGTTCAGAAATCTTGACGTGATTTCATTAATATACTGTATGGAAAACCTTTCAACTGCTCAAAAGTAGGAAAGGTTAGCTAGCAACAGGTGATGTTCACATTCTGTGCAGAGCACGAGTGCAGTGAATTCTTCCTGATAGAATTTGCAGTGCTTCAAGGCAGTCCTCCTTATTCCAAATCCTTCCAGGTACTCACAGTTCATACTGCTGAGAGAAGAGAATCACTTTCCCTTTTGCTTCCCAGATACACATGTGGAAATGCTCTTGTCTACATTAGGGATCCCAGGAACAAGCCAGCCTGTAATAATGTCAGCTTTGTCCCTTTGCCTTCAAAACAAATTAAGCATGTGCAAATACATTCTGGCCTGCAGCCAATGTTCCAGATCTATAAAGGTATAAACACATTAAAAAGCAATAGAAAAACCTTTACCTGTACAATTCTTTGAACACCATCCACTTTAGCAGACAAGAGGGCTGAAGCCAAGTTCCACTCACCAGTCACACTAAGTTTTATTCCATCAACTTCCACCTGTTGTGAAACCAAAGAAAACTGTTACCACAGAACCAGACAAGAAACAGTTCTCAAGTTCATTACTGCATACAAAGGAGCAGCCGTATTAAAACAGATGGCTCCCAAGCAACCTGTCATGTTTACTGTTTCTGCCACAAAAGACAGGGTCTAACAACAGAGTCTTCTTCGCATCTCTAGGGAAGAGGTGAAGAACCTGTGAACAGCTGCCTGTGGAGGGCTGCAAGTAATTTCTATGAAGTAGCAAAACAGCCATCCAACTTTTAAACTGTATCTGGACATGGTATCTTTACGGTAATTAGACAAGCAATGCATATGAATTCCAGTGACACTTAGCAACCTACACAACAGGCCTTGCATATAATATGCTCTCCAAGGACCAAAGAAGAACTTTTCCTATGATTTAATGAAGTGCTTTAAATATTGTTTTCTTAATTAATCTGAGTTCATAATTAATCTGAAAGTCCAGTCAAACTTTCCAGATTCTGTCACATTCTTCAAGTATTTTTAATACTAATCAGAAGAGGAAAGGAGTGGGAAGCAAAGTGCAAGAAACTCTGCCCCACAATTATCTATTGGGTCAGGCAGAATCTCTTTGCTATTTTACTGTCATTATCGTTACTCATGTTTTGTGGTTCATTTTTAGCATTCACCATGCTCCAAAGGCTCATGCAGTTTTTGCCTCTCAGGATGAGGAATGAACTGGAGCTGGGCAGTGGGATGGGAAAGGCCCTGCCTCCTCTGTGATACTAAAAGATAGAGACTGCCCTCCTGATAAAAACCCTTTACCAGAAGGCAAGAGTAAAAATTCTTTAAACAATCACAACACAGAAGGCAAAACTACCTGTTGTGCAATCGAAACATCGTACTTGTGTTGTAGTGCCACGTTCAAGGCATCTAACTAGGGTAAATGCAAGCTCTTTAGATGAAAATAAAGAATTCTTAAATTAAAATAGCACCACCATTTAACTTATGTTGTAACGGAACAGTTTTTAATACAAAGAGTCTGGAAAATCAGTATGCAAAGGGATCTTGTACCATCTTTGAGACTAACTGAAAGAGAGAGATTGATAGCATGAGTTTTTGTAGACTTGGGCCCCATGCATCTGAGGAAGTAGATTCAAGTATATGAAAGCTCATGCTACCATCATCTCTCTTTCAGTTAGTCTCAGAAGTGCTACAAGATCCCTTTGCATACAGCTTTTAATACAGGTAGTAAATATATTTTATATAATTTTTACTTTATAAAATAAAAAAACCCAGATTCTAAACATTAAGAGGTTTACCATTAAAAAAATCAAAGTATTTTGGACCAAATATTCACACCAAACTATCAAGTTCAGGTAGACTACTCCATTTCCTTTTATTTTATGTTGTTGTTGTGTGTCTTCAAGTCCTTTTTGACTTATGGCAACCCAAAGGTGAACCTATCATAGGGTTTTCTTGGTAACATTTGTTCAGAGGAGGTTTGCCATTGCCTTCTCCTGAGATTGAGAGTGGATTTCATGACTGAGCAGAAAATCAAACCTTGGTCTCCAGAGTCATAGTCCAATGCTCAAACCACTGGCAACACTGGCTCTCATAATGTTAAAATAATCATTAGTGAATTTTTGTGGTAAGGGTAAGAAAGTAATATAGTAGTCAAAAAAATTTTTTTTTTAATTTTGCAAAACTGTGTAATTACTCTCCACAATATCACTGCAGCTGCCTTCTGGGTGCTGACTGTGAACAATCATGGCTCACTGAGAAAAACAGGCAAATGGACCTTCCTATGCCTTCCAGGTATGAGTGAAGACTATTTGTGTATGCACACATTTATTACCTGAGGCTGAGCTACGAGTTATTTCTAGATTTAGAATTAACTTTTTTATCCTCTATAGAGGTTGTATAGTTACTAAATCATATCCAGACCTATGGGTACCAAACCACACATAGTACCCACAACCAACAAGATGTTTCAGGGTATCCTCTTCAAGTCCCTGCCCAAGTCCCTGTACAACCAGGCAGCCATTCCTTCCTCGGGAGTAAAACCAGCTGGTAAAGTATTTCACCCACAACTCTTAGTTTTCTTGTCCTTATCATGTGGCTTTAGATGAGCACCAGTTGTTGGGTCCTCATGGACTGCTGGGTGAAAATTTCCTATTCTAGTTCTCTTTTAAAATATGCAGTTCCAACTGACAGCTTCCACATCAATGTAACAGTGAATCCATGTGGGGTTTTAGTTTGAATTTTAGAGGAGTTATTCAAGACTCTGAATCTATTTTATGGTAGCTTAAGCACCCATGATAGCTCCTGTAGCTCCTGAGTGATGAGTGGAAAAAAATAATAGTGATTTCTTTTAAATGTCCTTTCCTTTTCTAGTCTGCAGGATGGTGGGGTTGGATTCTGACTCTTTGTAAGCCCAATCTCTCAATATGCTCTTTTTGCGCATTTTATTTATTCCAGCTCACTAGTAGGTGGTAAAACCAGGAAATAGTGAATGCATCTTTGTATGATGGAGTGCTGATTTTGATATGACCTGTGGATAAGTCGAGGGTAAAACTTAGGGGCAAGTAACAAAGGATGTAAAGGACAAAACAAAAGAAAAATACCACTTCCTTCTCTCCTTCTCTCTCTTTTTAACATCAGATTCAGAAGGGAGAGGGAGTTAAATGAGGTGTTTAGTGGGAAGAGAAGGTTTTAACATTGGATTGAGAAGGGAAAGAAGTGGAGTTGAATGGGGTGTTTGGTGGAGAGAGAAGATTATAACATTGGATCAGGAAGGAAGTGGAGTTAAATGAGGTGTTTGGTGGGGAGAGAGATACAGAGGAGGAGGAGGAAGCTGGGGAGAGAAGTCTTTAACATCGGATTGAGAAAGGAATCACCTCTTTCACACACACACACACACACACACACTGCTGCCTGGGCAGCTCTTTCAGAAATCACTGCCGAGGCACATCAGGGACCTTTCTAACCAGTATTACTGTATAGACCCGTATATAAGTCAACTAAGAATTTTAGGGTCAATTATTAGGCATAAGTTTTTCAACGTATAGTCGAGTATACAGTCGGCCCTCCATTTTCGTGGGGGATCCATTCTGGACCCTCCCGTGAAAATGGAGATTCGCAAATATTCAAGCCCCATAGGCCTGAATGAGGTGCATCCTCATAGGTGCCCACAGGGGCACACCCCATTGATTTTAACTCCGTGAATATGCAAAACTACGGACTTCAAGTCCACAAGGTGAGGTTGCATATACTTATTATTGTACTTATTACCAACTCCCGTTTGTGTGCAAATTATATTGCATAATGAGGAACAACAGCAACAGTGTCAGTCCTCATGCAGGTGACCTTGGAAGATTCAGTACATGGAATGGCCCCTGTCAATCCTCAGAGGAGATGTGTAGTGGGAATACAACTTCCAGTCCTGGATGGAGTCACACTCTCCTCCAAGGACTGTGTTCGCAGTTTGGGGGTACTCCTAGATTCATCACTTCACATGACTAATCAGGTGAACACGATGGTCAGGAGTGCCTGCTATCAGCTTCGGCTGATACGCCAACTGCGCCCTTTCCTGGAAAGTAGGGATCTCGAAACTGTGGTACATGCTCTGGTAACCTCCCGCTTGGATTTCTGTAATGCACACTACATGGGGCTACCCTTATGCTTAACTCGGAAACTGCAATTAGTTCAAAACATGGCAGCCAGGTTGATTCTGGTATTTCCAGAAGGGAACACATAACACCTGTGTTAAAAACCCTCCACTGGCTGCCCATTAGTTTCTGGGCACAGTACAAGGTGTTGGTTTTGACCTTTAAAGCCCTACATGGCTTGGGTCCAACTTATCTCCGGGACCGCCTCCTTCTGTATGATCCCCCCCATGCACTCAGTTCCTCTGGGAAGAATCTGCTACAGCCTATAAAAACTAGCTGTCGGTGACCTCCCAGAGGGCCTTCTCTGCTACCGCTCCCAGATTATGGAACGGCCTGCTGGATGGGATCCATCTTATCACCACTCTAGATAGCTTTAATGAAAGCTGTCAAGACGGATCTCTTCCGGCAGGCCTTTCCAGAATGATCCACCCGGCCCACATTCCCTCTATGCTGCCACTGAATACCCAAACTGCTGCAAAATTATTAGACTGGACGTTTTGCTTTTGTCTGTTTTATTGATTGTATTATGGTTTAACTTTTCTTAGTTTAATACTTTTTTATGGGGTGCGTGGGTTAGGGTGCTGATGGTTTTATTGTAATGATGTTTTACTGTAAGCTGCCCCGATTGTGCTGCAGAGGGGCGGGATAAAATAAACTTTATTATTATTATTATTATTATTAGAATAGGGAAAGAAGTAATACAGGAATAACTCACTACTCTAAATGAATTCAAGTTTCTAGGGACTGATGCTTCATCCAAGGGTTAGTGGTATCATTGGGGGGATACAGGGGAGTTTTTTGTTGCTCCAGAGAATAGGATAAAGAGCAATGGATTCAAACTACAGAAAAAGAGATTCCATCTAAACATTAGGAAGAACCTCACAGTAAGAGCTATTTGCCAGTGGAATACACTGCCTCACAGTGTGGTGGAGTCTCCTTCTTTGGAGGTTTTTAAATAGAGCCTAGATGCTTTAACTGTGTGTTCCTGCATAGAAGGAGGCTGGACTGGACTGGGTGCCCCTTGTGATCTCTTCCAACTCTATAATTTATTATTCAATTCCTGAACTAGGAAATAGGGTAGCCACTATAACCTATGCGGTCAAAACCTCATATTTAGACGTCTGTTATGTACTTTACAGGGGGCTTCCTTTATGCTTGATACAGAAACTGCAGGTAGTGCAGAATGCATTGGAATGGATGTTGAATAGGATGCTTAACAGCATCCTGAATCATATTTGCATTAGATTGCTGTTGACATAACTGCACTGGACTAGGCAGTTGTATATGCATTCCTCCATGCAGAGCCACAGTAAGCAGAGTTGTGGAGTCAACAAAAATAGAGCTTTACTCAGCAGAGTGTAAGACAAAAAATATATGCAAAAACAAAGAATATAGCATCATGGCTAGGCACAAAAACAGTACAGCATAACTTCCTGCATGCCTGCAGTACTATAACTTCATAGCAAGGAGAAAAACTTACTTTCCAGCAACAGGCTTCTTACCAGCACAGAAAGTAATACACTCTCCAAACCCCAAGCAGACTCCCAATGCAGTTATACACTACTAAGTGGCTATCAAGTCCACCTGGCCTAATTGTCTGACTGCATCATTAATTGCTAGAGCTGGCTTACTATCATGGACTCCACCTGCCACTTTGCTATACCTTCATCCAGTCACAACTTAATATGCAAACTGGCATACCCTGACATGACTAAGGTCATGCCTGTGGGCTGTTCTGTAAATTCCAGCTTAACAGCTGGAAGGAAACCTTATCCATATTGGCCCCAAGTGTTTAGCATAGCCTCCCCCTGGTATTCAGGAGGAAGCACCAACTGTGGTAAAATGTGTTTTAAAGATCCACTTCTTCAGCCAGGCTTTTTATGACTGACTGCATGACCAATCCAAGAAAAGTGTTTTGAACTACCAATTTTAAATGTTATAACTGATTATTATACCTAACTTTGCATTTAATATTTGTTTTGATTTTTTAAAAATGTTTTTATTTCATTTCTGTAAATTTTGTAATTGTATTTTCAAGATATTTAAAAATTTGATCAATCAATTGATCAATTAATGTTTCCCTCTTATTCGTCAGTAGCTTCATTTTGGCTACATTCTGTTGGACTGGTGCATTGACTCTGCAATTAGAGGGAGTGATTTTAAAAGACTATAAATAATAGAGAACTGAAATTAATGCCACAAAGCAATTGGATTCCATATGCAAAAGCAAAACAGCTTCATTTATATACCACTTCATATTGCACTATGGGATGTCTAAGCGGTTTGCAACTGTAAGTTCATTGCCCCCCAACAGTTGGGTACTCATTTTAGCGACCTTGGAAGGATGCAGGCCTGAATCAAGCCTGAGCCCTGGCTAGTATTGAACTCGCAACCTTGTGGTTTATGAGTGAGTGGCTGCAGTACAGGCATTTAACCACTGCGCCACCAGCTGTGAAGCATCAGATCTTAAGAAAAGAACATCAGAGCAATATCTTACTTTAGTTTTTGTGGGTTTTTTAGGCTGTGTGGCCATGTTCTAGAAGAGCTTCTTTCTGACATTTTGCCAGCATCTGAGGCTGGCATCTTCAGAGAAATCTTACTTTCATTTACAAAATGCACAGATCTTAACAATGGTCCAGTGGCTATCCAGTTGGTCTAATCCAGTTCCAGTCTTCACATATATGCTTTTTTCCCTAAATAGCAATCCGCAAATCTGTGAAATACATCTGGGCTTTCAGAGATTCTCAGTGTATGTAATGCAGACTATGGCATGCATGATGTTTACTTCCAGAGCTGGAAAAGCAGAAACAGTTCAAGGAACGTTGGGTGGGTGCGGAGAATAGGTCTGAAGCAACAGCATGCTGAGCTAGTCTAGAACATGCTGATAAAGGCACTAATACCAAAGAAAAGGACAGCAAGTTGGGAGAAATGATAAAACTTTGTATGAAGGGAATGTTGATATAAAACCTAGCTACAATGGTAAAATGCATTATTTGCTTTCAATTGTTGACAAAAAATGGGACCACTTTCACACAAAAGGTCACACAATTCTCTCTTGCAGATAAAATGGAAGGTCAGCTTTAAATGGCTTTGAAGTGATTATTGGTACAATCTCAAAAGGAAGTTCAAGTACATGGGGTTTCAATCTCATTAAAAAGAATTTTTTTTCCTTTTTGCAAACTTTCCTTTTGTTCATATTTGCACTTACATCTAAAAAAGACCCCAAGAGAGAGACCCATTCTATGCACTACATATCCTGAGGAAAGCTCAGTTACCTATTTATAGATCTTGCCCTTTTCTACCAAACTAGATCAAGCATTTTATTCACTACATGACTGCAGGAGAGAAACTCATTTGCTCTGAGTGTCATCAAGGCAGCCTTTACCTGCTATGAATAAGACTAGAAGATTTTTTGAATTGTTGGGCTTCTGCATAAAATGTACTTGGGTCTCTGCCTTCTCTACATTCAGAAAGGCATCACAACTGCTTCTTCATGTGACACAGATGCATGCAAAGTGCCACATAAATGCTGGAGAACAGGGAAAATATGATCTCTTCTCCGCAGAACAGGAATCAAAATACACTTATTTCAAAGACTGAAAATACACTTGAAAGTATTTCTGTGGAACTCCCTTCCAAAGGAAGCTAGATTGGCCTCCTCCCTGTTGTCCTTCCACCTTTTGAATTCCAGCAGGCTTTCAGCAATTAAATGGCTGTGGAGGAAAGGATTCTAATGACTTGGTAGTAGACATTTTTCTTGATTATTAATGATGGGTTTTGGAACTGCTTTTTATTCAAAAGTGTTCTAATATTATAGCTTTCTTAATTGCATTTTAACATTATAACCTTTTATATATTTCTACCTAAATCTGTTTCTATCTATTTTGGTCAAAATCTGTTTTTAAATGTTGAGAGTCATTTTGGGTCTTGGAGTTCTGGGAGGAAGCGAGAAATATAAATCAAATAAATAAATAAAAGTTTGAATTTGTCTTGTTAGCCATTCACATTGTGCAGCTATTCCATCTCAGATATTTTGAAGAAAAAGAGGTAAGGAATAGTAGAAGGTTACAAGTAGAAAATCTGAATCCCCTTGTAAAATTTCATGTCTGAAGCAGAGTGACTTCACAGTGAAAGCCTCCTTTGGAAACACATTGAAAGTACTAAATTAGCTTCTTTGTGTATTTTATGATATTTTGGTTGGTACAAAAGCACAACCTCCTATTTAGCCTCATGTAAATTATAGCTGTTCTTTGAATTTAAATCAACTGCAAACATACTAAAACAGCTTTCTACAACCTTCCTTCTAAATGTGTTGAACAACTCATTCCATGATCCACAAGGCAGCATTGCTGACTGTGGTGAAGACTGTGGTGATGCGAGTTTTAGCCCAACACATCTGGAAGGCACCACAGTTATTTAAGAGTGTATTGAAATAGTCAAAGATTTCCTCTCTTGGCTCAATCATCAATAAAAATGGAGACTGCAATCAAGAAATCAGAAGAAGACTAGGACTTCAAAGGGAAGATATAAACAACTAGACAAGATCCTGAGGTGTAAAGATATATAATTGAATACCAAAAGTCAGTATTGTCCATACCATTGTATTTCCAATTTCTATATTTGGTTGTGAAAGCTGGACACTGAAAAAACTGATAAGAAGAGAATGATTTACTATTAAATGCAGTGTTGGAGGAGAGATCTTCAGACACCATGGACAGCCAAAAAAGACAGGTCAATGTGTCCTAGAGCAAATCAAGCCCAAACTCTCTCTAGAAACCAAGATGACTAAGCTCAGACTGTCATGCTTTTGACATATCATGAGAAAGCATAACTCACTAGAAAAGACAATAATGCTTGGCAATATAGAAGGCAGTAGGAAAAGAGGAAGACCATATTCTAGATGGATAGACTCATTCAAGGAGGCCACAACCTGAGTCTACAAGTTGATGGCAGGTTCATTTGGAGGTCTCTCATTCATAAGGCTGCCATAAGTCAAAGTTGACTTGACAACAGTTAACAACGAATTAGAGAATATGAATGTAATTTCTGCTCATGAACCATGAAAGGCTATATAATTATGAAAAATAATTTGTTACACATCTGTATAGGCAGTCTGAGGATTGGGTTCACTATCGTGATTTTGACAACAGTAATATATTTCTTCCAGTAAATTTTGCATTAAGAATCTGACTTAACTCTGTAACACTCATTTTTGCTAAACCTCCTAGAGAAAAAAAAATCAACTTAATGAGAACAAGATCTGGTAAGATCTGTGATCATATTTTCCTTCAGTGTTATTTAAAAACAAGTAGTGGATGATGCAGGGAGAGATAAATTACATCAGGACGATAGGACCGCAACATTTCCCAAATTCAGTGATCCCAGCCCAGACTCCAATTGCAGTTGGCGCTCTATATCCATGGATGTTTAATCCACAGATTCAGCCATCCACAGATTGAAAATATTTTAGAAAACATATAAATTCCAAAAGCAAACCTTGATTTTACCATTTTTATAAGGGACACCATTTTACTCTACCATTGTATTTAATGGGACTTGAACATCCACGGATTTTGGTATTCACGGGGGGTCCTGGAACCAAAGCCCAGTGTTTACCAAGGGCCCACTGTATTTATTCTTCATCATTCCAGGATGGACCCAGGATTGTTAAAGCCTATTTCAGTTTAGATTTGCGATCACACTTGATAGGAAGTATCAAACCTAATAATTTTTAACATCTGACACAAGTTCATGGTGTTGTTCTTTCACCTATTACTTAGATTGTATGCTTTTTGAAAAAAGAAAATCAATTTCTGAAACAAATATTGTTCAGATCCATAAGCCTTATGCTACAAGTTTTATTTAAAGAAAGAGTGGGCAACGGTTCCCCCTTGCATGCTTTTGGACTACAACTATCAGCACATTCAATGATAAGGGCTGATGGGAACTGCAATTCAAAAACATTTGGAGGGACACAGTTACCATATTTTCCGGCGTATAAGACGACTGGGCATATAAGACGACCCCCCATTTTTCCAGTCAAAATATAGACTTTGGGATATACTCGCTATATAAGATGACCCCCCTTTCCAACACACACCAAATAAAAATTTTAAA
>JAIPUX010001232.1:53381349-53414362 GCA_020142125.1 Phrynosoma platyrhinos | reverse complement strand
GCGATGGGGAAAGAAAGCCCCCAAGGACAGGAGGAAAGCTGGGAGGAGAGAAAAAAAGACGTGGAGAGAAGAAGGAGGACCTCCTCTTCCTTCTGGTCTTCGTCCTTCTCTCCCCAGCTCCTTCCTGCCTCACACCTCTATCTTCCTCCTCCTCCTCCTCTTCATACCCGGCGCTCCTTATATCCGGTGTATAAGACCACCCCCCACTTTAGCCCCAGCTTTTCCAGGTTAAAAAGTCGTCTAATACGCCGGAAAATACGGTACTTCACTTTTTAGGAGATCAAAGTTCATGATGACAATTATTTTGTAAGCCAAAAGTTTTGAATATTTCTGGTTGACTGTAAAGTAGGAGAGTGTTAGAGGGTACGGCGGTAGTATAGACCTGGTTAGTGTCTATCTGTTTTATCTAATGGTGTTTTTTCTGTTTTGTGGAAATGTTTATATTATATACATGTTACTACTTTTCTTATTATGTATTATAAAATGATTACTAATATATCCTAAATACTATCATCTTAGTGCGACAGGTGGGTGTTCAGAGAATAGTAAAGTAAAGGAGTATTAGGGGGTACGGCCATAATGTAAACTGGGTTAGTGTTTATCTACTTTATTTAACTGCACCTCTTTTTGCTGTGAAGTTTTTCTACAATATATATATATTATCACCTCTTTATACCAAGTTGTCAGGAATGATCGGACCTGTTACTTTATAGCCCTTATAATATATAATGGGCTAAAGATAGTTCATAACGTCTAGCATACAATATAGAGAATCGACTGATAACTAAGTTACAACATTGACTAATATTCTAATATTCTAAAATTTAAATGCTATTCTGTAAGCAAATGCCTTTCTGAGGTAGTCTAAGTCTGGCAAGCAGGGCAGTGCCAAGCAAATACACTTTCTATAGAGGGCAACCTATCATTTTACCCTTGACTGGCTCTGTAAGTGGTCTAAATGATAGATTGTTAGTCTCCATTTCAAACAGAAATCTGAAATCCATTAGAAGAAAATTCCACCTAAGTTGTTCTTGCTGAGCTTAGACTCAACATATCACAACTAGCTTAACTGAGGAGAAATAGAATGTGATGTGAAAACCAGTAATTTATTTTAATTACAGTTTTCCTATTTTTAGGATAAATTGGAATTTATTTTATTGACTTGATTTTATAATGGACCAAAATTATTGATTTATATAATAGATTATATTTAATATACTTTTGAATTCATGACATTGTACAATATTTGTAATTAATCCATTGGAAATTTTATCTGAACAAACACTGTGACCAGATAACTATATGGTTATGTCATATAGACTAACTGTATAAACTGAGAGGCTGGAGCAATCTGTTTGCAGTTACTGGTATGCTCTTGTAAGAAGTTACTGTATATTATTATTTATAGAGTTTCTTTTAAGCTGTTTTCTATTTATTTTAAATTTACTTCATGCTAGTCAAATGGCTGTAATAAAGAATTGAATTGACTTAATTTTTTTTTAAAAAAATCCAGGGGCCAAGTGTAGTTCAGTAAAAATATCAGTACCATCGCGGTCACATCATCATGAATTTCTGAAATAGTAAACTGTTCTTGTTTCATACTAAAGGAAGTAGGTAATCCCCCTCTGATGCCAATTTTTTCTAGGATGTGCACACCTTTTCCTCTGCATTTACGTAAGTTGGAAAGCTCAATGTTCCAAAGAGCTTATGGAAATATTTTCGCATTAGCTTTTTATCTGCTACTAATATAATTAAATATTCTGAAGGTTAAACACATCAAAGAACCAATGTGGGAAAATTATTTTATAAAACTAATCATTGCTGACTGGTTGTATCTGATATGAAAGGGCAAAACATCAATGGTAAATGACACAAATCTAGTTAATCTTCCATTGTTGAAGACATAAAAGATGAGGACTAAGGGTCAAATTATTCATTACAAAACACTCAACACATTCACAGTGTGTTACTAAGGGGGAGGGACAGAGAAAATATATCTTGCATATAGGAAAGGTAGTTCTGCATATTAGAGTTAAAAGAAGCTGAATATTACTTTTCTAAAATGTGAAACAATGGCTTCATTCCCAGAAATGTTACCAGTGGGGCCTCCCAGCTGAACTGACAATAACATGAGGCATCTCGCAAGCATGTATACTAGGAGTGGAGGTTGTGTGACTCTCTAGATGTTGTCAAATTGCAATGTTCAGTATTCTTCACCACTGGCTATGGTGGCTCAGAGTGCTGGTAGGTGCAATGCCATAACATCTGGATGGATGGCTGTATGATCCCCATCCCATATACAAGGTAGCCAAACCACCACTCAGGATAAGAGGCAAAAATGTATCAAACACAGCACAGAGTTAGCTATCAATCTGATGCAAAGTGCTGTGAACCTGATGACATTGGGCCTTCAGAGGTCACTTTAACTGTCCTGGCTCAGTGCTAGTGAATCATGGGAGTTGTATTTTTTTCTTAGACATTGAGCTTTCTCTGTCAGAGAGCTCTGGTGCCACAATAAACTACAGTTCCCATGATTCCTTAGCACTGAGCCAGGGCAGTTAAAGTGGCCTCAATCTGCATTATTTCTGGCAGTCTGTAAAGGCCCATTGTCAGCCCAGTGACCTAAGCACAACGTTCTCATTGACTAAGATCTAAGGAGAAGGTTCTCCACATGGGGTGGTGATGATGGTAATCCAGAATTCATGTGAAAAATTGTTTGGGGGTCAATTGATTTTATGTTCCAATTATAAATCAATTTTACTGTGAATATTGGACATGAAATTTCCTTACTTTATTCTAAACTATTTTCATTACTAGTCCATAGCAAGACTGCAGGAGATAAATAGAACAAACAAGAGATTACTTAACAGAGCACTCAGAAACTTAGCAGTACCTATTTACTTTCAGGGCTTCTATTTCAATGATCTCCTTTCTGGCCTACTTTGTGTTTGAAATAAAACTCTCCTGACCGTAAAACACCCCAGGGGCTAAAATCATTTCCTTCCATGTCCCCAGAGCACCTTTTTCAATTTTAAAAATCAAACACATGCAAGAAAAAAAGGTGGTCATGAGGGGCTATTGGGACCCTCAAAATTGGCCTGGGCACCATATACAGCCTGCACTTTGCCCACTCCTAAGTTAAAGAAAACACAACCACCATGAACTCAAGGTGATTCTCAACCTCTGGTACTCAGATGTTTAGGACTTCTGGGTCCCAGAAGAGCCAGTCAGCACAGCTCTAATTCTGAGAGTCTAAAACATCCACATTGACAGTCAATTCTAATGCTAACCAACATATGTCAACAGATATGGTAAACAAAACAATGGCCAACAGATTGGAAAAGATCAATATACTTCCCCATCCATGAAAAAGGAGACACAAGAGACTGCAGCAACTATAGAACCATAGCACTAATCTCCCATGAAAGCAAAATTATGCTCAAAATTCTATAACATAGACTCCAGCCATACATGGAGAGAGAGATCCAAGCAGGGTTCAGGAAAGGAAGAGGTACTAGGGATCCCATCGCAAATATACGATGGCTAATGGAGCGCAGCAGGGAGTTCCGTAAAAAAATCAGCATGTGCTTTATAGACTATAGCAACTACTAAGGAAGATAAAAAAAATGCAAAAGCAGTCTTACTGTTGAACATAGAGAAAACAAAAATAATGACTACAGACAACTTACACACATTCAAACTAGCCAATTAGAAAATAGAAATAGTAAAAGAATTCCCATACCTGAGATCAAACATTGATAGAAATGGGGACTGCAGCCAGGAAATCAAAAGAAGATTAAGAATGGGGGGAGAGGCTATGAAAGAACTAGAAAAGATCCTAAAACATAAAGACATACAACTCAGTACAAAAGTCAGAATCATACAGGCCATTGTATTCCTTATTACCATGTATGGATGTGAGAGCTAGACAATCAAGAAAGAAGATAGGAGGAAAATCAATGCATTTGAGATAATGTTGTGCTGAAGAAGAGTGCCGAGGATTCCATGGACAGTCCAAAGGAGAAACAAAAGGGTCCTAGAGTAGATCAAGCCAGAGATATCCCTAGAAGCCAAGATGACAAAACTTAGACTGTCATATTTTGGACACATCATGAGAAGACATGAATCATTGGAAAATGCAAGAATGTTAGGAAAGTGGAGAGAAGTAGAAAGAGAGAGAGGAAGGCCACACACTAGATGGATGGACTTTATTAAAGAGACCACAAATATGAGTTTGCAGGAGCTAGGCAGAACAGTAGAGAACAGGGGGGTCTGGGTATGTCTCATCAGGAAGGTTGACATGGGTTGAGATGGAGGAGAAGGCAGTTAACAACAAAAAACATACAGAAGCCCAAAGGTTGAAAACCAGAGCTTTAGAAAGTTCTGTTTTTTTTTTTCTCAGGCAGCAGTAACTCCTGCAGCAAGCTAACTCCTTTTCAAAATGTGAGATTTTGCAAAAGTTACTTATCTTATAGAATGCATGTCTACTGGTTGAAAATTACATTGAAAATTACATACATCACTGTTTATATTCAAGCTATACTCCTTCTGCATTTGTATCCCACTATGTGCTCCAAATGGTTGAAACTATTGAACATAAGATTTCCAAGTTACTCTTACAAGTACTAGTCCTTTAGGTACCTCCAAAGTTAGACTGACATGAGTTTTTATTTTATTTATTTTTTATTTTTTATTTTTGGCCATTGAGCCATTATCTCATTTGCAGGATCTTCCCCATCACTTCTACTTCAAAATAAATGCAACTACCTTGTTTCTATGTTTCACAGCTGTGTGTGTTTAGTTCCCTGGAAGTTACAGCTCCTTTCAATATATTATATGGCAGCATGCAGTTAAGACTACTGTGCTGGCAACAGAGTCCTAGAACTATTCACTTGCATGTCTTTATTTTTGCTACCTTTTTATTTTCTAAACCATGTGCTCTAACTGTGTTAAATCAAACTCTTTGTATGTACATAAGTATATCCAGATGAAGGTAGTTTACTAAATGAGAAATATTACCTTGTTAGAAATGTCCTGTTAGCCAAGAATTTTCCCCACTTCAACCACCATGGAGATCTTTGTTTCCAAATATAACACATTTAACAGGCATAATTCATTCCATTCTAGTTAGCAGATGAGAAGGACTATGGTCTAATACAGGGGTAGGCAACCTTTTTGAGACCTGGGCCGGTCTCCCGTAGCCCAGGTCTCGGCTGGGCCGAGGGGGGGTGGAATGGCGGCGCACACATCGACACGCCAGCTGCTGCTGCGGCTGCCGCATCACGCACAACCGCAGCCGCCGCGGCACATGTCACAGAAATCAAAATGGCAGCCGTGACGCGTTTGCGCATGCATAGGAGTACTGCGCATGTGCAAACGCGTCGCGACCGCAGCAAAACGCAAACTTATTGCTAAAATGGAAAAGAAAGCAAGATTCACAAGAATGTTGCAAAAGCAAGTGAATGAGAATTATTTTTGACAAATAGTCTTGATATATGACTAATCTGCCTATTAGACATTTTATTATGTGTGAAGATCTACTATGATTAATCTATGGGATGCATAACATAAATTATGTACCAGTCCTGGATTTCAGATGACCTTTAAATAGATGTCATTTTAATACTGAAGTCACTCCCAACACCTTCTGTAACACATGTCTTTTTCATCTGACCCATAAAATTGCTCCTTATACTCATGCTAATCCTCCACTTACCATCTACTCTATTATCTGTCTCTTTTGCTTTCATCTTCTCTACATTAATTCCTCGCATTTCTTTTGATCTTGTTGATTTGTTACCAATTCCTCTTGCTAAAGAACTGCGAGCTATAATGTTATATTTATTGTTACAGGACACTATTTTATTGATCCACTTCTCTCTCCCTACTTGCCTCTGGATAATGATGAACTAATGTGAATCCTAGAATAAAGCATTCTACAACCTATATCCTGGTGTGGGGAGGATACATTTATGTAGCTGAAGCTTCTTCTAAACACTTCATTTGCAGGTAGTATTTCTCATTTAATATTTCTACCAAACAACATATGCTTACAGTTAATAACATGATGGTTTTTGTTTGCAAAAGCAATTGCAATAGTATTGCAACAGGAAGCCAAGCATATGTTATTTCTACTACTGGTAAATAAAAAGAATGGCAATATATTGAACTGTTGGCAATTTGTAGAAAAAAGTGAAATATTTTTATTTTCTGAATAAAAAATTATATCAGAATAATAACTGCATAAGTTAAAACAATCAGCCCTCGGTGTCTGCAGGGGGATCCTAGGGACAACAGGGCTTCCCTAATGGTGGCACAGCCGCATGTATGCATCTCCATTGGGGACATCATGGGTTTGCCATCTGCGGACGCTTGAATCCACGAATGGCAGATCCGGAGATACTGAGGGCTGACTGTAATTTATAAGAAGCATGAGGCTAACACAACCTGAGAATGGGCAACACCATCATGCTTGGAGGTTTTTCTATTGTCCAGAAAGCATTCTGAAGTCCAAAAGCATAGTCAGCCCAAAAACTGAACTCTCTCACAGATGTTCATACTCTGTAATAAGCATGATACTATCAAGTTTACAAGCAGCTAGAAAACAGAAAACTGAAAGAGAGGGAATATTAAAGCATTTTTCCTTGAATCCAACTGTCACCCACACATGAATGGAAAATTATATGTCAGGGACCAGATAAAATTGTTTCAGGGACTAAAACTGACCTGGAATGCTGATTTGCCAATTCACCAGTTGGTTATTTTTCCATGTTTGGCCCCCTTATGCATATTTCTTGAGGGTCAGAAGATCATTTGGGCAGCACAAAATTTTGTTCTAAAGGTGAATTTATGACCTTCTATTTGCTGTTGTTAAGTGTTATCAAGTCCACTTTGTGAGACCTCCCAAATATCCTGTTAATAGCTTTGCCCAGATCTTGCAAACTCATGTCTATGGCTTCCTTCATTGAGTCAATCGATCTGTATAAAAGGATCAAGTCTTCTTTTTCCACTTCTTTTTCTACATCTCTCAGCATTATTGTCTTTTCTAATGAGTCATGTTTTGTCATAAGATGACCAAAGTAAAATAGTCTTAATTGAGTCATTTTGGCCTCTAGTGAAGCTTGATTTGCTTTAAGAACAATTGATTTGTTTCTTGCTGGTCTGTGGTATCTGTATAACTCATATCCAGCAGCATACCTATATGCATTTTAAACATCATTTATTTATTTATTTATTATTTTATTTCTGTGCTGCCTTTCTCCCAGAGTGGGACCAAAAGCAGCTTTCAGAAATTGCAAAAAACGTTGTAAAAAAAATTTACAACAAAAAATTTAAAATAATTAAAAATCCCTTCATTAAACACCATAAAATAATTTTAAAGCCATACAAAAGTTAAAATAAATAAAATACACACCTAACTAAAACCATCCTTGCTTACCCATTAAAAGCCTGCTTAAGTAAAAATGTATTTTTCTGCCAGCAAAAGGAAAGCAGGGAATGAGCCCACTTAGCCTCCTGTGGAAGGGAGTTAAAGAGGTTGGGAGCAGCCACAGCTAAGGCTCTTTTTCGTATCCTCACCAAATGAGCCTGTCATAGTGGTGGGACCAAGATAAAGTATTGATTCCCGCCGCCCCCCCATACACACACACACATCTTTCTTCTTTGTCCACCCTCAGATCCTTAAATAGAAAATAGAAATACCTGGATGATGGTTTATCTTGACCTTGGTTTCAATTATATATCTTTACCTTTGAGGATCTTATTAAAGGAGCTTCTATATAAGGACTTGCCATATATACTCAACTATAAGTTGACCTCATGTATAAGCTGAGGGCAAGTTTTGGGGCCAAAATTTTGGATTTTGATATGACCCAAGGATAAGTCGAGGGTAAAACCTAGGGGCATGTAGCAAAGGATCTAAAAGATGATGCAAAGGAAAACAATCAATACCAAAGAACTTTTTAAAAATCCTAGCAGCTATAACTGTTTGTGCTCATACGAAAAGCTGGATGGATGAGAGAACAGAGAGGGGTCAGTGCTTTCCGGACAGATCATGCTCTTGCTTTTCACCAAAGGATGGTTCCTTTTTTAAATAAGAGTTGCAATACAGTACTTACATTGACCCATGGATAAGTCGACCCAGGTTTTTGGGTTCAATCTTTTGATTAAAATTTCTAAAGCAAAGCAAAGCAAAGCAGCTTCATTTATATACTGCTTCATATCACGCTATGGGATGTCTAAGCGGTTTACAACTGTGAGCTGATTGCCCCCCAACAAGCTGGGTACTCATTTTAGCGACCTCAGAAGGATGCAGGCCTGAGTCGAGCCTCAGCCCTGGCTGGTACTGAATTCGCAACCTTGTGGTTTATGAGTGAGTAGCTGCAGTACAGGCATTTAACCATTGCACCACCTTCTAGACATATACATGAGTATATATACAGTACACAGAAGATCCTGACTGTCTATATAAGGGCTTATAGCAGCAGTAGTTAGTTAGCTGTTAGTTTTAGTTACACTGAATTCATGTGCTGCTTGTAATAATAACAATAACAATAATACTTTATTTGCACCCCACCTTTTGCTGTAGCAATCAAGGCGGCTTACAATTAAAACAGATATAAACCCCAACAATTAACATAATACCCCCCATTAAAAATACATTAAATATAAATCTCAATTAAAACAGTTGGCCACATTTCGAAAGGAATGCTGGTCTACATACATAGTTCATGGTCTGATCCAACATAGCTCTTCTCATATTCTAACTGATCAAACAATCAGCCAATCAACACTAATTTGGTGATTAAGCTATGACTTCTTCCATTAGTAACAGTCCTGACTTGCAATCATCATCTTCGTTAGACATGTCAATTAACAGAATTACAATGTATAATAGTGTAATCTTCATGTACTTTTACAACAGAAATAAAAGCAGTTTTATTATGCCAGATTTTTTAGAGAACTCTTCCAGGTATTAATGTGTATCAAAAATGCCTTACATAGATGGTTGAAAGACAAATCACAAGAACAGTTCTCCAACAATACAATCCTAGCTGAGTCTGTCCAGGAGTAAATCCAGCTGAGTTCAATGGGGCTTATGCCCAGCTAAGTGTGCTATAAGAATGAGGCCTAAAGCATGGTTTACTTTCAAATTTGCAAATACAGGCAATTTTGATCCACCTCAATATCCTATGAATATTATACTTCCATCAACTTATTTTGAAAAATGTTTTGTATACCTGATGTAGATGTCAGAAGCAATGACCTTGAAGATTCAGATCTATAAAATACATATTATTTCCACACAGAGCTTGAAAAATTAGTTTAAAAATATTTTGTTATCATTATAGTTAAGACTATTATTATACTGTACTTGTAACACTTAGATTCAAAAATTACCTAGTAAAATTGACTGGTTGCAAAGGTGAGGCAAAAATAAGTGTTTCTTCAAACAATTAATATTTTACAAATACTAGTGCCACATAATAGTGATGGCCACTAGCTTAGCTGGGTTTTGAAAAAGATTTATTTTAGAGATAGATTACCTTATTTTCCTGCGTATAAGACTACTTTTTGACCTGCAAAATCTGTGGTTAAAGTGGGGGGGGTCGTCTTATACGCCGGGTATAATGATAAGGAGGATAGGGGTGCTAAAACTCTATATTTTGACTGGGAAAATGGGGGGTCGTCTTATACGCCGGGTCGTCTTATACGCTGGAAAATACGGTACTTGTAAAAGTAGATTAATGCAAAATAAACTTATAGAATTTGTTGATACAAGATGTGGTGGTTATCACCAGCTGAAATACTGTTTTAAAAGAGTCTTGAAGGAATGCATATAAGATGAGTTTACTGATGGCTACAGGCCATGATAACTTAATTGATTTACCAATGGTGCATACATACTGTATAATTATAGCAGTTTGAGACAGGTTTAACTGCCATGGCTCAATTTTAGGGAATCCTGAGATTTGAAGTTTAGTGAGGTACCTGGAATTCTCTGGTAGACTCACTTGAATTACACCATTAGAGTTCTCTGGCAGAAAATGGAGGATGGAGCCATAGAAGTTACAATACCATCAAACTTTGTTGTTTTTGTTGTGTGCCTTCAAGTGGTTGCCAATCTATGACGACCCTAAGGAGACTCTATCATTGGGGTTTCTTGGCAAGTTTGTACAGAGGGGGTTTGATATTGCCATCCTCTGATGCTGAGAGTGTGACTTGCTCAAGGTCACCCTGTACTTTTACAGAGTCGTAGTCCAATGATCAAACCACTACACCACACTGGCTCTCATAGTATCTAACTATAGTAGTATAGTCATAGGCCTTACAGATATGAGTATTCATTGTTGGAAACAAACAACTGGGCTGAAATTGTCACAATCTGTTTATGTATTCCTGAAAATATCTATCTGACTTATTTTTGTTGGATCTAGATACAGTCATCCCTCCAATCCATGGATTCTTTATCCATGGATTCAAGCATCCATGGATTGAAAATATTCAAAAAAATATATAAATTTGAAATAGCAAATCCTGATTTTGCCATTTTATATATGGGACACTATCTTACTATGCTATTGTATTTAATGGGATTTGAAAATCCACAGATTTTAGTATTCACGGAGGATTATGGAACCAAACCTCAGTGGATACCAAGGGCCCACTGTACTTGATGTGATCAGATCCAGAATGGTTCTTTTTATGTTTCTTTTATTTACTATGGGAAAGAATTGGTGCACCTTATCCTGTTCACTCCCATTAATTACAGAATAAGCAAAGTTGATGAATGTTATTATTTGTCATAATTGTGGATGTCTAACTATATTGTACCTTTGCAGTTCTTTGTTGCAAAGAATATCTTTCTGCTCATGAGTAGATACTGTTCTAAGAGGATGAGCTTTGATGCCTTGAAGAAAAGTAGGATTTCTGGCCTTGAAAAAGACTAAAAAAAGAGTTTCAGTGACCTCACTGTTGAAATTATGGGGGGTGGGGGGTATATGTGTGATTAAATAACATGACACTAAAAAGATCATTTTAATCAAAATAGTTTGTTTCTTTTGTAGAGTACAACATTTTATGTAATTATTTCCTCAGAAAAATTAAGGAGCAACTCCTTCAGTGTCCTTTTGTTTCCTTGCAAGCATTATGTTTCAAATGGTGGCACAAAGGCAAACTTGCTATGAAACCAGGGAATCCAAGATCCAGGGAATCCATGGGAGCAAGTTGTGACATCCACATCCAAACTACTGTTAACACATCAAAAACCCTGAATTCAGATCTGCTTCATTCACTCAAAAAGCACTGGTGAATGAGGTACAGCTGGAAGAGACAAAAGATTGGTGTTACAGTTTTAAAATACTAGGCTTCGTAATCTGTATTGCTTACTCTCAGATCTCATCTGTCTACTCCAAGAAGGCAATTTTGTCTTTATAATAAATCAGTTAACTGTATGAGGGACATATAACTGACCCTCACAGTCTAGTGCAGTGAGATATTCCACTCTTACTAACAGCCAAAGACTGATACACAATTAATTCTCTTGAAGGAAGCTATGTTTTCTTAATAACAGTTGTATAAACACAAGGTCTTCTCTGTTAAAGGGAAGCAGACATCAAAAAGCAGTAAAACATGGAACCCTAAACCCCTCTTTCTTTGAAGAAATGTGTTTGAAGCGAGGTGTTTCTAGTTATGGGTGACTGAAATGAGAATTCAGCTGTAACAAACGGACATCCAGCCCCTACGAAGGACTAATTAGATCCATCTGAGAAGCTGTGTCTACACTGCTTTACACATTTCAAAAAGGAAAGCTCTGGTCTAGTCTTTGAAAAGGGTACATCAAAACAGTTAGTCACAGCTGACGTACATCTAACCACTACAGCAATGTTATTTTCTTTTCTTTTTACAAAGCATTAAGAGCTACATTAAAGTCATGTTAAAAAGCCTGTTCTGCCCTGAGAAAAGCAATGAAATTTGGAGCAAAGAAAGCAATCCAGGACAGCATCATTCCCAGCAATCTCCCTGCTGTGCCTGAATTTCAAAGATGCTACCACAAGAGGAAGTAATCCAGCATGCCAGTCTTGCTCAATCCAATCAAACAGGTTCTTTTTTAAAAAAAGAAATCAAACTCCAGCATCCAGAACCTAGAGAATTAATGACTGCTTTTACTGCTTCGCACCTAGTCCCACATCATCACAGTGAATACTATGGCACTATAGCTGACCTGGGCTAAACCAGTAGGAGGAATTTGAAGTTACTGTTCCTGTCTTCAGAATAAATGAACACAATCCACCTGCCTTATCATTATGCACGGTATGATACTTTTATGATACCACTGATACTCTCCTAGGAATAGCACCCTAGATCCATGAATATTGAGGCTCTTTACACCAACATCCCAAGAAACATGTTCTACAAGTCATAAGAAATACAATTCCAGGTAGCACTGCAGAACAGCTAAGCAGTAAGTCTGCCAGTTGTACATACCCACAGTTGTGTAGGCTCTAGGGAAGAAAATGTATCTTCAGATCAAGGGATTTGCATGTATGGCAACAATTTGCCAACATATTCCAATTTGATTTCAAAATCCTCTCTCCAAAACCTTCTTATTCTAACATGCGTGCATATCATTATAATCTAGAATCATGGACAGAAAATGGTTGATCAATTCTACTGGGATTCACACCACCAACAACTTGTGCCTGGACCTATTCATACAAAACATTGCTTTCTCAGACCCATGTAAGAGACCTAAGCATTCCCATATACCGAAAACCTGTTTACAAGTACTTACCTACTTTCAGCTTCCACACAACATAAAACCCAGTGTTCCTAAAACTGCTCTTGCCCCTAAGGGTACCCTAGTTATGCCCCCCCCCGCAAGGAAGGGTAAAATAAATGGTTGATCAATTCTACTGGACTTCCAAGATGGTCCCCCCAAGATGGTCCTTACAGCCCTCAAGGCCTCTGGGAGTGTTACTGGTCATTTCATTGAATCTGGAAGCTTTTGAGGTACCCTCCCTCTATAAGGCTAGGACTGGGCCTTTCACCAAACAGGAAGTGAATATCCAGTGATTTCCTGTTTATTAATAAGACGTGGAATAGGTACAAACCCACCCACCCACCCCCATGCAGCAAAATGTTCAGTAACATTTTCTTCCAAAGACTTGGGGTGCAAATCTGGGGACAAAGAATAAATAGTCCTATTAGCCACCCAATCTCTCCAGTCTATACTCAAGCCTTACAAACTGGTTCTATAGTGGCTTGCTAGACTTAACAATTTACCCCAGGCATCCCTCAGTCTACAATACCTATCCAACAAAGTAAAAACTAGAAAGCAACAAAGACAAATATCCAGCATCAACAACCTACATGGCTGCCCTAAGAGAGAAAATGGCACAATACTTGTAGTTGTCATTCAGTAAACTGAAATCCTACAAATGTAATAATGATCTACAGCCCATCCTGGATAATGTCACTGGACTGTGACTGTTTATAGACACACAAATAGCTTTAAACAACTGCTCACTAGAGCAACAGGTCACATAGGAATACAGATTCAGTGCCGGCCTGGAAGCAGGGATGAGAACGGGCAGCCGCACGCTGGGCATCCCAACCCCACGCCAAGGACATCGTGATGTGTGATGTCAAGACGTCCTTCTGGCACAGCGTCCTGATGCGCTGTGCCGAAAGGAGGCTAAAGAGCCGTGCGACGGCTCTTAGGGCGCCCTTTTGCTGGCTCTGAAAGGAGCGGCATTTTGCCGCTCTTTTCCAGGCCGGCAAGTGGGAGAATCAGGGCCACTGTATGTGGTAGCAGCGGCCCTGATCCTCTGCTTCCCAAGGCAGCCCAGGGCAGCCCACCTGCATCTCCCCTCAGGAAGATGCCCTGCAATGTGATATATGTCATCTCCTGTCAGTAACACTGTTCTGTATTCTACATAGGTCAAACAGGCCAATTTCTATCCCAGAGAATAAACACACATCCAACTTTAGAAATTACTTCCATTTTCTAAAAAAAATGAGAGAAAAATTCGGCCACTTAGGAGACTATCATTGATCATAAAGTAGCCACTGTAAAACAAAGGAACACCAGAAGAAAGCTAGAACAAGAAAGTAATACTTACATCAGAAAGTTGCAAACTATCCCCAAAAGCTTGAATCAGGATAATTGTTTCCTACACACTATTTGGGTCAATTATTAAGTGTCAGGATATTTTTCTTATTAGTAACAGTTATGTGATGGGGCATAAAATTTGAAAATGTAAATGCCCCCAAAGAAATACCAAGTCCTAGTTTTTGATGGTCCTGGTTACTTTTTCCCATGTATTGTTTTGTCAGTGATAGTCTTCTTCTGAGACAGAAAGAGCAGACCTGTGTATAGCATTCAAAATGTGGCCTTCCACTGCAGTCCCTCTTATCTGCTATCCAATATATAATACAGCCCCCTATACTGAAACATGTCTCCTCTTCTTTATCTAATTTTTATTGTTTCTGTTTCAGAAACAGAAGAAGCAGTGAGGCAGCAAAATGAGTGAAGATTATGTTCCCTTCCAAGAATAGCAACTGATGAATATATAAAGGTTTTTTGAATGGATACTATTGGCTCCATGTACAACTAAATGCCTTCCATGCGGCTCCCTGAAATCTGCTTCTTGAATTCATGTACTACCTTAATGTGGCCAGGAAGACTACATGAAGGAGGTTAAGTTTCCATTCATTTTTAAAGGGACAATGGGGGGTAGGCGGGCAGAGAGAACAACAGATATGGTTGGAATGTATACTAGTTTAAAAGGTCATCACCACCACCGAAGAGGACATAAGATTCCAAAACAAAATGGCAAGCATGAAAGGCAAGAAAGAACAGGAAGTTGCTAAAACAGAAAACATTTCACCATGCTATAAATATTTATGTGGAATGAACCCTACAAAGCACTGAGTGCTGCTGAAGCCACAATTGCATATATTTAGATAGGAAAAAAATGTGTATGTTTACGTAAGCAAAATTCAAAATCTGAAGATTACTATCAATATAAAATAATTTCAGAATATTAAAAATGTTAGTGTTATTTAATTATATTTCAAACTGGTACTCCAATATATTCAAGTAAATATTTACAATTGTGACAAGACAACACAGGAGAAACAACTATAATATTTATTATTTTTTAAAAAAATAGTTGGATGCTGCTTTTTCAGCTTATTTTGGTTCTCAAGCCAAAAAGAAAGTCAAACCTTTGGTGGAAAGTAACTCACTGGAGAAAAAGCTCTTCTACATTCCATTCCAGAACATCCCTGGTGTGCTTGTAGACATTGTGAAATGACAAGAGCATCAGTAAAAGTATGTATTTTAAGCTTTAAAATTTTTGATAATCAACCTGTTGGAAGTACAATATGTATGTGTGTCACTGGGCCTTCAAGTCACCTGTTGATTTATGGTGAACCTGGAGCTAAAAATCTCTATCCCTTTATCCCTGAGATTTTTAATATCAGGAGGATACCAAAACGAGTATGCTTTCTAGCTTCCCAATTCAGGGATATTCACAGCAGAGAAGGAAATAAACCAAATAAATATTTAAAGAGAGTCAGATGAAGCTACAGAACAAAAGCGATTATTTATCTTTCATTCTTTTGTTCCTCCCTGAACATTCCTTCTCTAAGTGGCAGAAAAATTACAGAGTAGAGAATTCAATAAATTGTATCTTGCAATATTGGTTATTGTATGTAGATTCACCATTGTTTTTATAGCTGTATTTTTTACTAGCCTCTAGTAGTAGTGTAGTAGCAATAGTAGTAGTAGTACTAGTAGTAGTTTCCAACAAAAAGGGAAGAATGAGAGATCTATTCCACAAGATTTGAGAATTCAAGGGAAAGTTGAAATCAAGGACCAGGCTGCTCTACGACAATAAAAATAATATAATTCAAGACCAGGAAGGAAGAAAAAGACATTGGATGCAATACACAGAAGAACTATACAAAAGAGATGACAAAATGAAGGACACATGGAGAGAAGAGCCATATGAAGATGAACCCCAAACTCTAAAAAGTGAGGTGGAAGCTGCAATAAAAGAAATGGCAAAAAACAAGACTTCAGGAACAGATGATATACCAATAGAACTGTTGCAATCCATACTGACATAGTCAACTCTAGTGCTAACCAACATATGTCAACAGATACTGAAAACAAAACGATGGTCAACAAATTGGAAAAGATCAATATACATCCCCATCCACAAAAAAGGAGACACAAGAGATGGAGCAACTATAGAACCATAGCACTAATCTCTCATGCAAGCAAAATTATGCTCAAAATATTGCAACACAGACTCCAACCACACATGGAGAGAGAAATCCCAGAGGTCCAAGCAGATTTCAGGAAATGAAGAGGCACCAGGGATCACATTGCAACTATACAATGGCTAATGGAGCATAGCAGAGAGTTCCAAAAGAAAATGAGCATGTACTTTATAAACTATAGCAAAGCCTTTGACTGCATATAGATCATTAAAGACATGGGAGTGCCAACACATCTGATAGTACTAATAAGGAATCTGTACTCAGGACAAGAGGCTACGGTCAGAACAGAACACAGAGAAACAGAATGGTTCCCAATTGGCAAAGGAATCAGACACGGTCTATTCAACTTATATGCAGGCAGGCTTGGACATGGAAGATGGAGGAGTGAAAATAGGAGGAAGAAATATCAACAATCTAAGATATGCTGACAACATCATAATACTAGCAAAAAACCTCACAGACCTGGAACAACTACTAAGGAAGATCAAAGAACAAAGTGCAAAGGCAGGCTTAATGTTGAACATAAAGAATCAAAAATAATGACCACAGAGAACTTATATTCAAACTAGACAATGAGGAAATAGAAATAGTAAAAGAATTCTCATATCTGAGATCAAACATTAATCAGAATGGGGACTGCAGCCAGGAGACCAGGAAAAGATTAAAAATGGGTAGGGTGGCTATAAAAGAACTAGAAAAGATCCTAAAATGCAAAGATATACAATTCAGCACAAAAGTCATTATCATACAAGCCATTGCATTCCCTATTACCATGCATGGATCTGAGAGCTGAAAAAAGATAGGAGGAAAATCAATGCATTTGAGATGTGGTGCTGGAGAAGAGTACTGATTCCATTGACAGCCAAAGGGATGAACAAATGGGTCCTAGAACAGATCAAGCCAGAGATATCCCTAGAAGCCAATATGACAAGACATAGGGTCTTTGCAGACTGCCAGAAATAGTGCAAATTGAGGCCACTTTAACTGTCCTGGCTCAGTCCTAGGGAATCATGGGAATTGTATTTTTTTCTGGGACATTGAGCCTTCTCTGCCAGAGAGCTCTGGTGCCACAATAAACTACAGTTCCCATGATTCCTTAGCACTGAGCCAGGACGGCTAAAGTGGCCTCAATTTGCACTATTTCTGGCAGTCTGTAAAGGCCCTTAGACTGTCGTATTTTGGACACATCATGAGAAGGCAAGAGTCATTGGGAAAGACAATAATGTTAGGAAAGGTGGAGGGAAGTAGAAAGAGAGGAAGACCACATGCTAGATCAGGGGTCCCCACACTTTTCCGGCCGGGGGCCGGTTCGATGTCCCGCAGAACAGCCGAGGGCTGGGGAAAAAAACAAACGTAGGTATGCACATGCATGCGCACGATGCCGGGCACCATTTTGTGTGCCAAAATGGCGCCCGGAGTCATGCACATACGCACGCAACGGCAGGCGCATGAGCACGACTCCAGACGCCATTTTGGAATACAAAATGGCACTCTGCGTCGCACGCACATGCGCACTACATCGGCACCGTTTTGTCTTACAAAATAGCGCCTGGAGTCATGCGCATGGGTCTGGAGTCGTGGGTGCCATTTTGTCTTCCAGAATAGCGTCCAGAGTAATGCGCATGCACGCAGAATGCCGGGCACATGCACACGACTCCGGATGCCATTTTGGAAGATAAAATTGTGTTAGGTGGTGCGTGTGAGTGGCGGCCACGGGCTGGTAAGAAGGCCTCGACGGGCTGGGTCTGGCCTGCGGGCCGTAGTTTGGGGACCCCTGTGCTAGATGGATGGACTTCATTAAAGAGACCGCGAATAAGAGTTTGCAGGAGCTGGGCAGAGCAATAGAGAACAGGAGGGCCTGGAGATGTCTCATCCATAGGGTCACCATGGGTCGAGCCCAAAGCGAAGGCAGTTAACAAAACAAACAAAACCTAGTAGTTTTACTATAAATTTAACATATTATTTTGCTCTGCAATGTATTTTAACAAAAACATGCTCTTTATAGCAGGGGTAGGCAACCTTTCCCCTTTAAGGGCCGAGGGATTTCAGCTCCCAGAATCCCAGGAGCTATTGGTCAACATGGGACTATTGGCCAATATGGCTGAGGCTTCTGGGAGCTGAAGTCCTTCGGCTCTTAAAGGGGAAAGGTTGCCTACCCCTGCTTTATAGTATACTTATCCAAGAATACCCATGTTGACCATTTAGCAAAGTACAATAATATCCAAAATCCACAAAATGTGACACCTTTATTAGACCAACCAAAATGCATAAAATACATATGGCAAGCTTTTGAACTCCACTGGCTTCTTCATCAGGCAAAGGTGTTAAAAATCGTACAGGCAGGGGTAGGCAACCTTTCCCCTTTAAGGGCCGAGGGACTTCAGCTCCCAGAAGCCTCAGCCATGTTAGCCAATAGTCCCATGTTGGCCAATAGCTCCTGGGATTCTGGGAGCTGAAGTCCCTCGGCCCTTAAAGGGGAAAGGTTGCCTACCCCTACGTACAGGAGAGAAAATTGTGACAATGTTAGTCACGAGTCTGCATTTTGTCGTAATGTAGTTGTTCTCAGTTCAGATGGTATGGGGGATATTCATACAGGCAGGTCCCCTCCTCATGACCATGCAGATACTCCAGGAAATAAAATTTTAAGCTGCATTAGCAAGACAAAAAAAGATACTCCTCTTGAGATCCAAGTGGCTTCCATCCTTTGTGAAGCCGTGAGCACCTTTCTTAGGTAGATGGCACTGATTTTCTAAAGAAGCACTCCATATTTTTGCATTAAGAAACAATTTTTAAGTGCTATTTTGGTAAAACATGCCAAATGTAGTCCAAATTTTTTAGAAAAATGTTTTACCTTTGTTGGAAATAATGGTGAGTGTTCCATGGCTAGAGACAATAGGTCATCCTAGGTTGTTCTGTTTATGTATTTTGGGTAACGCATAGAATGTTAAGATTCTTGAGGTGTGTCAGGATTTGGTTCTGCACTTCCATAGGAAATTCCTTGAGCAGTCTGTGCAGAACCAGCCCTGTACACAAACCATCAATGAAGATAACTTCTCGGAGAATAGGAAAACCTCATTGTACATCTATGAAGTACATTGGAACACTCATAGTTGGTGCCTCTAAATATATGGACAATATCCTTAAACCATATGCCACCAACACTGCCAGCTTAAAGGCCACTACTGACTTCCTGCAGAAAATAGAATCCACTCACAACTTGCCAGGAAACACCATCTTAGCTACTATGGATGTGGAAACCTTGTGTACCAACATCTCACATAAGGATGGACTACAAGCCATCAGGAACATCATTCCAGATGGGATTTTAGCAAATCTAGCCACCAAGGGCTGCCATGTTGTCCTCACACACAATCACTTCACTTTTGGTAATAACATATACCTTCAAGTTAATGATACTGCCATGGGCATGGGCATGGCACACAATATGTCAATATCTTCATGGATGACCTAGAACAACACTTTCTTAACTCCTGCACCCAGAAACCAGGCCTCTACCTCAGATACACTGATATCTTCATAATTTGGATGCATGGGGAAAACATACTCAAGACATTCACCACAGTTTCAACAACTTCCACCCCACCATTAATCTCAGCCTGGAACTATCAACAGAACAAATTCATTTTCTGGACACCATGGTACAGCTACAAAATGGAGATCTAAACACAACAGTATAAGGAAAGCCCACTGACCACTACATAATAATAATATTAATTTTTATCCCGCCCCTCTGCGGACACAACTGGGGCAGCTTACAACATTAAAAGTACAATACAAATGCAATACAAATCCCCCAAACCACCCACCTCTTAAAATAGAATTAAATGATAAAATAATTTAAAACATACTTAAAATAAGTCAAAGAACACCAAGCAACAATAACAGTAATTGTGGCAGAGTTTGGGAAAGAAAGATGAATTAACTCTTGGGGCCGGGATGTCTATTCAGGAAAGGCCTGCCGGAAGAGATCCATCTTAACAGCCTTTTTAAAGCTGTGTAAGGTGGTAATAAGACGGATCTCGTCCAGTCGGCCGTTCCATAATCTGGGAGCAGTTACTGAAAAGGCCCTCTGGGTGGTTGCTGACAGCCTAGCTTTTATAGGTTGCAGCAGATTCCTCCCAGAGAATCTGAGTGTGCAGGGTCGATTGTACAGAAGGAGGCTTACATGACTTACATGCTTCCAGTTTCCACCCTGAACACACTATCAGATCCACAGTCTACAGCCAATCCCTCTGATAAAATTGCATCTGCTCAGACCCACAAGAAAGAGATGCCTAACTCATGGAATTACAAGCATTCTTCAAGCTACAGTATGCAGCATATGAAGATATAAATAAACAAACAAGACAAGACTTGTACCCAAGACGAATCTATTACAGAACAGACTGAAGATAGAAAATGACAGAACCCCAGAAGTAGTCACATCCAGCTCCCAAATGAGACTACTCAGACATATCATCAATGAACTACGACCCATTCTGAACAATAATGTTGCTCTCTCAATGACTCTTGGTGGCAAGCCTTTATTCACCTACAGACAACCTCCAAATCTCAAACAGTTACTTACCTACAGGAGAACACACAATACAGATGTGGACACTGGTACAAACCCTTGCCACAAGCCCACATGTCAATTCTGCCCACACATCTATTCAGGAAATGTCACCACAGTATCTAATGACATCACGCACAATGTCAGAGGGACTTTCACCTGCTCATCCTCCAATGTGATTTATGCCATACTATGTCAGCAATGCCCTTCAGCACTCTACATTGGGCAAACAGACTGGTTTCTGTGCCAAAGGATAAATGGACATAAATCAGACATTAGGAATGGGAATACACAAGAACAGGTTGCAAAATTTCAATCTTCCTGGGCATTCCATCTTGGACCTCTGAACAGTGGTTCTTGAAGAAAAGAACTAAAGTCACCTCTCCTTTTTTGTTGGGGATCTGTTCCAGACCCCCCTCCCCAAGTGTGCCTGTGGGACCAAATGGGCACATGCTCCATTCACCCCCCATGCATAAGCAAGAGTCGTGGACTTCAAGTCCGCAAAAATGGAGGGAGAACTGTACAAATCAAAACTTTGAAAGAGAAATAGCAGAATTTGAATGTATTCAGACTCCAATTCATCAGCAGTGGGTTAGAATCAGAGAATCATAGCGTTTGAAGAGACCACAATGGCCATCCAGTCCAATCCCCTGCCTTGCAGGAACCACAATCAAAGCACTCCCGACAGAAGGCCATCCAGCCTCTGTTTAAAAAGTTGAACAGACATAATGGTTTCCTGGCATGCTACACATATTCTAGCACTATCTAACCCTCTATCCTCATGAGGCTGCCCTTCACCAGTTCATCACCTCACATTACAATCCAACACTTATTCATATGATTATCTACTCTTGGATTTAGGCAATAGCCTTCCTCCTATCTTTGTCTCCCAATGACTGAAGTTAAAACTGAACTTGCCACCTCATCTCCACACTCACAAGGTTTTGAATTTCAATTGACATTCTCATACACAACTGGTTTATATAGGTCAGTCTATGGACTCTCCACTCCAAATATGCATCTGAGGAAGTAGGTTCAAATCTACGAAAGCTCATGCTGCCAGCTTCTTTCTTTCATTTAGGCCTGAAACAGGTGGGCAGTTTCCAGCATGCAGACAACTCGTGGCCCTGACATGGCCGGAAGCCACTCTGAGGCCGCCTAAGGCAGCCTGATGCCACTGACAAAAGGAGTGGTGAAAAACTGCTCCTTGCTGGTAGCTTGTTTGGGACCATGGTGGCAGGAAGTGGGCTCTCTAGTCACCGTGGTCCTGTGCTGACTGGAGGCTGATCATGGCTGGAGCAGTCAGAGGCCGCCCACATGCTTCGCCCCTTTGTCTCAAAGGTGCTACAAAATTCCTTTTCATACTTTATGGTAAACTGTTGTCCTTTCAAGGTGTATAGACATCATAATATGTTTCTAGACAAAAACTTGCAAAGAACTCCAATCACTTTGCTAACTATGCATCTATGCCTAGAAACATCACATTACAATTTTTCTTGCACTTTAGAAAAAAAATACATCGGAGCACTTACTAATGGAGCAACTATGAGTTAAATGTCCCATCCCATCAGAAGGCCAGAGCACTTAAGACCTAAATCTTTCTGACACTTTCTATGGAAACAAACATAAAGAACATGACCAAAAAAAGGGAAGAGGACATTCAGCTAGTGCTGCTACTGATTCCACTGAGGAAACAACATAGTCAACTCCCCTGTATCCATGCACCCCTTGCTTGAACCTAATTTCCTGGTAGGGGAAAATATATCCATTTCCCCTGGTAGGGGAAAATATATCCATTGGAATAAGGAGCCCAAACTCCTGAGGAACTGTCAAAGATTTCTTGGTGGTCATTATGAGGCTCTGATTCTCCCTACCAAGGCAAGCTAGGTTGTCTACCTCCTTGTGTTTCTGTTGGCAAACAAAAACCTTGGAATCAGATGGAACTTTCACAACTGACCTCAACTGTTGCTCAGGGACTTGTAATCAAATGGGTGAGGTATGGGATTTCTTTTTTGAATACTGCATCTATGTTTTATATTTTATTATTATGAACTTGTTCTATACCATTTATTTATTTTATCAATTCAGTTTTTATTATAAGCTGACATAGGTCTCATTTTGGGCAGAAACAAGGGAAATAAACCCAGTAAGGGGGTTGCAGACTGCCAGAAATAGTGCAAATTGAGTCCACTTTTAGGGTTAGGGTTAGGGAATCATGGGAACTGTATTTTATTGTGGCACCAGAGCTCTCTGACAGAGAAGGCTCAATGTCTCAGAGAAAAAAAAAACAATTCCCATGATTCCCTAACCCTAACTCTAACCCTAAAAGGGGACTCAATTTGCACTATTTCTGGCAGTCTGCAACCCCCCCCCCCCCCCCCCCAAGTAACTCACAGAGCTTGAGAACTGCCTCCCAGATAAAAAGGAAGTGATGCACAAATGTTCTCCTGTCCTTGTTTGAGAAAATATGGTGTAAAGGGACAGATTAATCTGCATTTGAGCTGTGGCTCCCCAGAGAATATAGCATTAGTAGTGTCACCCAGAAAAAAATAGCAGGAAGAGGTTACAATCCTCAGGTCATTCACAACAATGTGAAAATATACAGCAACAAATATTCTCTTCCATACAGATTCTCAGCAGCTTCCAGCTAAAACCCATATTGGTTGCGTTAGCTGCATAATTCTCTTTTGAATTTGCTTTAATAGAAAGGGTGATTTCAGTGAGGAAGATAAAAAGCCTTAACACAGAAAAGAGTTAAGATGCAAACATGGTATAAAATAATGCCAAGTGGTGATACATCACCACTAGAGGAAGAAAGGACTTTGCTTTAGCTTCCTAGTCTTTTGGGAACTGTGGTTCTATGGGACTGCTCAGCCTTAAAAGAACTTTTTAAAGAAGACTCTCAGAATTAAGCTAACAGAATGCAATGGAATTGGCCTTGATACAAGAGGTGAGGTGGCAGTGGTGCTCATCCTACACTACTTAACATTATTTCCAGTGATGTTACAGCATTATCAAATAACAATCCATAATTAGAACAGTCAATGACAGAGCTATGGACCAGGTTTCCTCATATTGCAATATAAGTGTTATCCAGAAGAGAGAGAACTGGTTCCCTTGTAATAAATGTGTCATAACTATATATCAGTGCACTAAAGAATGATGATTCAGCCCCCCCCTTTTTTACAAGACTTTTGACCATGGTACCTTTCAATATTAAACCGGAAATCTTCAGATACATTTGGCAGATCTAGGGGGGTTGCAGACTGCCAGAAATAGTGCAAATTGATTCCACTTTAAGGGTTAGGGTTAGGGAATCATGGGAACTGTAGTTTATTGTGGCACCAGAGCTCTCTGACAGAGAAGGCTCAATGTCTCAGGGGGAAAAAAAACAATTCCCATGATTCCCTAGCACTAACCCTAACCCTAAAAGTGGACTCAATTTGCACTATTTCTGGAAGTCTGCAACCCCCACTAGTCTCCTAAATTTCTGAATCTGGATTAGCAGCCTTTCTGTTATATTTCACAAATGCAGGTCCACACATTGCACACACTTCTCACCTTAATGACTGACTCACTGCTGACTCTATCTCACAGCTACTTCTCTTATCAGGCAGCTCCCAGGACTAACCTAACTTACCACTTCTGACTCCAGTCCTAAGAGCTAAAGCATACAGTCAGGAGAATCGCAGGGTTTTAATTTTCCTGGAATCTACCATTCAGGTGCAGTGGGAGATTGGAGGAACATTCCAAAACAACATTTAGAAAAAGCTACCTACACACAGAGAAGTAGAATGATAAGGAAAATATTACAGTCCTGCCTCCAGGCATGCTACATGCTGTTCTAACCTGTTCATAGAGTTGGTGGGTTTTTTCATACATAGAAACAATAACACATGCTATCCCTTGCCTGCGGTCTGAAATGGTACGATACATCAAGAATTAGATCACACAGTTCCATAGATCATATGGGTCAATTCTGATTTTCTGTCCACCTTGCCTTGTCTGTCCTCAGTCCCCTCTGCTATGAAAATCAGTCAACAAAGCTGCTTGACACATAAACACCAGGGGAGCCTCTTTAATCTTTATCAAATGCAACAAGTCAAAATCTGTCCACTGAGGTAGGTACTCGCTACGTCTTTCTCTCACCTTTCAAAGTACCAACCAGTGCAGAACATATAAGCCCTTCTTGCTCAGCATCTCTCATTGCTAGATAATGCTCATTATGAGGCCACTGCTGCCTTCCATCAGTGTACCTTTACCTTTCTTGCCAACCTGACTAGAGTTAGGACATATATATTGAAAATAAACAGAAACAGAAGCAGAAGTATCTCACATGCTGACTTGAGAGATGCCAGAGAGAAGAGGAAGCTTGCATCTAACTTTGTGGGGGTGTGGGGAGAAGAGAAGAATGTCCTCAGATGGCAACTGTGGAACTGAGCAAATGGAGCAGGGAACAAAGGAGGAAACAGCATCAACAGACTCAGTTCCAAGGGTCAAGGGCATGATACTGGCCTAATGAGAGAACTCCACCCTCTTTCTCCTCCTTCTTTGCCTCTAAAAAATAACAAGAATTCTCACTTCTTGAGCATTGAGCTAGGGCAGTTAAAGTGATCTCAAACTGGATTATTTGTGCTGTGTGTTTTGGATCTATATGGAACTCCACAATTTCCCCAAACCACAGAAAAACCACTACTGTGAGTCTGAACTTGATTGAGAACTATGTGCAGCTTGACATGAGCAACTGAAGGAGAGTGGGGACATAACATATTCCTTACAGAAACAGAATTCTCACATAGAATCACAGAGTTGGAAGAGGGCCATCCAGTCCAACCCCCTGCCATGCAGGAATTCCCAAAAAGCATCCCCGACAGATGACCATCCAGCCTCTGCTTAAAGACCTCCAAGGAAGGAGACTCCACTACTCTCCGAGGGAGTGTGTTCCACTGTCGAACTGCCCTTACTGTCAGGAAGTTCCTCCTAATGTTGAGGTGAAATCTCTTTTCCTGCAGCTTGCATCCATTGTTTCGGGTCCTAGTCTCTGAAGCAGCAGAAAAAAAGCTTGTTCCCTCCTCAATATGACATCCCTTCAATTATTTAAACAAGGCTATCATATCACCTCTTAACCTTCTCTTCTCCAGGCTAAACATCCCCAGCTCCCTAAGTCGCTCCTCATAGGGCTTGGTTTCCAGACCCTTCACCATTTTAGTTGCCCTTCTTTGGACACGCTCCAGTTTCTCCACATCTTTTTTGAATTGTGGTGCCCAGAACTGGACACAGTATTCCAGGTGAGGCATGAAATATAAGCAGCTTTCTTGACAGCAGCCTATAAAAATGTTGCTTTCCGATTTTCATGTGCTAATCACATCTTCAAGAATTGCAATGTTAATATTATCAGATCATATTATCAACTCCTTACAGCAGCTGATTTCTCATCTACAGTGGGCAGTATCTTCAACAGCCAGAGAAAATTCCAATAGTTAAGGCACATATATGAACTATTCTTATTGCACTCTGATAATTCTGTAGAAATTCTAGATTATTTTGATAACACATGAACATTAGTGTCTTGGTATTTTCATTGTTTTTGTGCAGCATGTGTAAATAAATTAGCACTTCAGCATAGTTTATTGTTCATTCCAGTTCTAAGATCCTGAAGCAAAAATCAAGAATACCATACAATCATAAAATATTTACTGTTTGTTACAAGCGACTGAAGACTTACCAAGAATGTTGACCCTTGACATGAAGCTATGACAGAGTGAGCTGTATCTCCCAGCTGGACTGAAAGCTCCCAGTTGTTTGCATCAGGTTGAATAATAGAAACTCTACAGTAACAACAAAATGAAAAATTTAAAAATATTTTTATCTTCAAAATGCATTTCATCACAGCCTATTACTATGTATTGTAACAGGATTATTTTAATTAACAATTCACTATGACCTGTACCATGTTTTATAGACATAAAATTTACTAGATCCATTTCTCCTCCAACTCCAAGCAGCTTAAAAGTCTAATAAAATAAAACAATTAAAATCTTATTGAACAAAAGACTACCACTATTTGATAGGTAAGATTGGGAAGGGGGATTTCCACACAATTCTTGAAACCAGTGGGAAGAATTAGCTACACCAGTTCACATTTTAGGAGACTGAAACCTCCCTCTATCTTGCCCTCCAATATGAGGACCAGTATGAGGACTATTGCCATTTGAAACATCATGTAAAGGGTTTTTCAGTACTTTATTATGTCTTTTAGCAACAATATGCATTTCATAAAATATATGTAGCCCTTTGTGACTGGGGATTTTTCTTAAAGCACAATTCTTGGTATTAATAAAAAACATCAAGAGAAACACAAAAGAATGGGGGGGACGGACACTTGCCTGTATATTTATTTGCTACAGCTTTGTAACTCACCCTACTTTTCTAAACACATCTTACTCCCAAAACAGCTCTGAGAAAAAATCAAGTTGTATACACCAAAGGACAGAAACAATTTCTGTATACATTAAGAATACCACACAAAGATGAAGTCTACAAACAAGGTAAAGCTCACAATATAAATGAGTAACATCACCAGCTGTCACAATAAAACTTTCTAGGAGTAGCTGTTTTCCCAATGCAACCTTTATATATTTCAAGAACTCCCTGTAGAAATTCACAGACTAAGGAGTTTGTCCTTTCAAACTGTCCTTAAGTGGCATTCTGCCATGATGTCCCAGACATTTGACAACAATAGTTAGACTGTGCCAGCTGCTTACTGCGCTAATCATAACTTCACATTGTTGCCCTGTGCTCTCTTCCATCTTTTTCATTTGGCTACCTGTTCATTATCATAATTGGCCCACTTTTCTCCTTGAGTTCTTTCCCTGTGATTGTATGCCCCTGTTACCACTCAACATATGCTTAGTGATTTCTTTATGACAATAACCTATCTGTTTCCTTATCACTACATACACCTCAAATAAATCTGGAGTACACTATTACTTTCTATCACATTTATACAAAAAAGGTAAGTACCTTGATATCAATAAACGTAATTAGATAAAAAGCAAAAATGCTACCAAGATAACTCTATCTACAACCATCTCACACAAAACTTTATAGCAGTGTTCAAACAGGAGCCAATAATGGGGTTGGGTTTCTGATATGTACGGCAATGCCTTTCCAAACTTCAACTGAAACAGCCATTTGTGAAATCAAATTATATCTTCTGAAGTAATTAGTAAGGAACAATTATATGGACAAACAGTCATGTAGCTATTGTAAAACGAAACTATTAATCTGCTCCACAAAGCTAGTATGTGGCACTGTATAGAAAGTCTATAGCTCAGTGGTACAATAGAAGCTTAGCATGTTGGACATAGATACCATATCTGCGATCTCCAGTTTTAAAAGATAGCAGGGCTAGAAAAGACACTCTGAACTGGAATGAAAATTTATTGCCACTGTAGATAGTGATGGGTTACATGGGCCAAATGGCCTGGCTCACGCAAGGTTCCCTGATGTCTGCAATCAAAAAAACGAACAAAAATATGTCTGGCAGAAGGCAGAATGAATTTCCATCAAATTTCCACACAATGTAATACCTATCCATTTGTTATATTGCTTGCAGTTTTATTGCTAGGACAATTGTGGTAATGATTAAGAATATACTGAGATGGAGGAAAGGACCACCAACCCATTTTGCTTTTCATTTCTGTGGAATATTTATTTTTATCGCAAGGACTGAAATCTCCAGCAAACTGTATTCTAAGAGAACAAATAGCCTGGTTCCTTCATTCTCATGTAGTTTTGTAACAACAAAGTTTGAAGAAATAACCTCAGACCAAGCCACCTGCTTCACTTTCAGAAATGCTCAAGAAGGTAGCACTTTCTCAGAGAGTACAACTTCTTGCGGACATCAAAATACTAATTTTTAGCCATATTTTTAGTGAAAGACATTCACCTTGAGGCAATACATGGGTTTTTAGTTGTTTTTGTTGTGAGTCTTCAAGTTGCTTCTGACCCGTGCCAACCCCAAGGAAAACCTATCTCAGGCTTTTCTTGACAAAATTTGTTTAGAGGTGATTTGTTTTTGCCTTCCTCTGAGAGTGATGTGTCCAAGGTCACCAAGTGGGTTTCCATGGCTGAACAGAGATTCGGACCCTGGTCTCCAGGGTCCTAGTCCAATACCCAAACCATTACACTAAGTGGCTCCTTCAGTTGCTTATATTTGTGTTAACATGAATTTGAAAGTTATAAATAACATGCTACAACTAGTAAGTAAGCACCATCATCTTCCCCTTCTGTTCCTCTTTGTCTCAATTTCATAGTCTACCAGACATTACTAAACAGAATTTTGGGCCATTAACAATTCATTCATTCAGATGTTTTGTCAGTTTGTTTGAAATTGGACCCGGGGGCTGAATCTCCATTTGTAGATCTAGTATTTCATAATCTTGCATCTCCCATTGGCTTCTTTAATTCTTTTATTCTTAGAGATTTCCCCCTCTGTAACCCAAACTTTTTTACAAACACAATTATGTCTTACATATCATGTTCTAATTATTTATTTGTCTGAATCTTAAAGTCCCATAAGATTTTTTACTTCACCATTTTGAACCATTTTTTCAGGTTTATAGTCCTACCAGTTTGTTGCCTATGGTGAGTTATACTTTTTGTATAGGACCTTCACAAGTTCAACCTAGACAATGAAGAAATAGAAATAGTAAAAGAATTCCCATACCTGGGATCAAACATTGATAGAAATGGGGACTGCAGTCAGGAAATCAGAATAAGACTAAGAATAGGGAGGATGGCTATGAAAGGACTAGATTCTAAAATGCAAAGATATAAAAGTCAGTACAAAAGTTAGAATCATACAAGCCATTGCATTCCCTATTACCATGTATGGATGTGAGAGCTGGACAATTAAGAGAAATGATAGGAAGAAAATCAATTAACTTGAGATGTCGTGCTGGAGAAGAGTACTGAGGATCCCATGGACAGCCAAAAGGAAAAATAAATGGGTCCTAGAGCAGATCAAACTGGAAGTCAAAATGACCAAACTGAGACTGTCATACTTCTGACACATTATGAGAAGAGAGGAATCTTTGGAAAAAAACAATAATGCTGGGGAAGTTGGAGGGAAGTAGAAAAAGAGGAAAACCACATGCCAGATGGATGGACTTTATTAAGGAGGTCACGGGTATTAAGGGGTTGCAGGAATTAAGCAGAGCAATGGAGGACAGAGGGTCTTGGAGATGTCTCATCCATAGGGTTGCCACGAGTCAAGATCAACTTGAGGGCAGTTAACAACAAAATAGATTAAAATGTACCATTGTATCCACCTTATCATGGTGTTTCTTATCTTTAATCTATATCATCTTCCTACACCTGGGTCATGTTTTTGGTTGATATTTCGCCCCCTTAAAATGTGGTGCAGCCTACCAGGTAAGCAACCTTGACTCTCAAATCTGGGAGAAAAAGCAGGATATAAATGAATAATATAAAAACAATAAACAATAATAGTGGCTGCAGTGGCTTCTCAGCTACAGAACCTTCAGAAAATCTGAAAAACTGAGTGTTTGAAAAACAGATACCCACATAATTAAACTAAGCTCTCAAGTTAAAAATAACAATTTAAACTTTCATTCAAATATCCAAGCTATTTTACCCAGGATTTGAAAGTTGGTAACCAATCAGCGGAGCGGAACGTAATAAACAGTTTGCAGCAAGAATGTTTCCCCCACCCCTACTTGGAAAAGGGTTTAGAAGATGATGCAATGGGACATGAACTAAATGTCACTAAAAGTTATGAAAACAAGAGTATGGATTTCCTTATTAATATTCAAAATACCAGATGTATGGAATTAAAACATACCAAATCTGTATTAAAATGCCATTTGTCTTCAGACTCTCAGGTGAAAGCTGGCCCAGCCCCAACACTGCAAAACTACATTGTCTGGCATTCCACAAATACATAAGACCATTTTTTTCCCCTGCTGCACAATTACCTATTTCAGCAGCTAAATAAAAGTGATATATTGACTTTAAACAATATTAATGGTCAAAGAATAATTAAGAAATCCTTCATCATAACTTTCACAGTAGGAGGCCTGTAAGCGATCAAGAATAATGTGCTGTATTCTTTAGCCACTGAGGTCAATTCCTGCATACAAATCTTTACAGCAGAAGGGGGGGGGGAGAAACCCTTCAGAAAGTGGGCCATTCATTTGAACCAAGTTCAGAGAATTTCCAGCACTGTGAAAAGATATGTTATGCAAGCACATAGATGTATTCAGTGGGGGTAGACTGAACCAGCTACATGGAGACTACAAAGAAGCCCCCCCATGGCTCATGAATAAGTCGAGGAAATGATCAGAAAAAATAGAGAGATGTTTAGACAGATGGCCCACTTAAAATGCCTGGGACAGGGCATAAGTAATTTTAATGAAACTTTAGATCTAGCGTAGAAATTGTGGTTTTCTTCCAAAAGGAAGGGGAGGAGAGAAAAAAAGAAAAAACAAGAAAGGCAAATAGAAATTTAGCAGTTCACACAACAGTCCATTTTATGGTGTAAAAAGACAAAGCATTTTTCAGCATTGTTTGTTTAATAAGTTCATGTAAAGAAGGATCTTTCATAGTGCCTTTAGCTATCAAGAGGAATACAGAAACATGCAATAGATAGATTAAAGGAATTTTAAACAGAAGCTGACTGCCAAACAACCCCCCAAAACTGAAGCTTTCCTATTCAAGTGCTTTCAACATTTTCCAACATAAAAATGCATAATAGTATGAAAAAGATAAAAGCACAGCTTTCATATTTTTGAGAACTAAACTATGTAAAATATTCTGCTCACTTTTTAAATGGTATATAAACACTCAGAGACAACCCAATATGCTCCTCACACACTTCTACTGAAAATGCCAATTATATATGTGTGTGTGAAAAAAGAAAATTAGACTACAACATGATTCAATTGCAACTCCCAAGCAGTTAATGGAGCTACTGCATCCTTTCCAGCCCCTCCACCAACATAGGAAAGGCAAATGTTGCAGGAAAGGAATTAGGGCTTTTCTTATTACACACAACTGTGTCCCCAAGTGGAAATTTTGGTCTTTCTGTAGAAATGAAGAAATTTCCACGAGAGAAAGCAAAGCCCTCTTGAGGACAGAAAGAAGCACTACACTGGAAGCACATGATGAAACCGCAGAAATCCAGAAATAGGCTTTATATTTGCAATGTCACATACCTCTTGTGAATTACAACATCCTACACCTTGCATATACACAGACAGTATTCAGAAGGATAGGCAAAACATTTTTCTAAACATTAACTCACAGATCATGGTCTGAAAGGACCTGTCAAATCAGGATAACCACAGTTTGGAGCATATTTGTAATCCAAAGTTTGAGCTAACAGTTGTCAGAATTCACTACTTCTGATAAACCATAATTATAGCCATTGCTCCACCTCAAGGTACTGCTGCACTTTGGAAATGGGAATGAAACTGGAAATTAAATACTGAGCAAATTTGTTGTTGTTATGTGCCTTCAAGTTGTTTCTGATTTATGGCAACCCTGCTGTTGTTAACTGCCCTCAAGTCAACCCTGACTCATGGTAGCCCTGTACCTCCCCCCCCCCCAATCCTCTACTGCTCTGCTTAGGTCCTGTAGACCCAGGCCCATGACCTCCCTGATTAAGTTTAGCCATCTGGCAAGCAGTCTTCCTCTCTTTCTACTGCCTTCTATCTTTCCTAGCATTATTGTTTTTTCCCAATGAGTCGTATCTTCTCATGATGTAGCCAAAGTACACCAGCCTCAATTTAGTCATCTTGGCATCTAGGGAGAGTTCTGATCTGTCGAAGGACTCATTTGTTTGTCTTTTTGGCTGTCCATGGTACTCTCAGCACTTTTCTCCAGCACCACATCTCAAATTAGTTTATTTTCTTTCTATCTGCCTTCTTCACTGTCCAGCTCTCACAACCTCACATGGCGGTGGGGAATACAAAGGATTGGACAATTCTAACTTTAGTGCTCAGTTGTACATATTTATTCTTTAGGATCTTGACTAGTTCTTTCATAAAACTGATAGAAATATACACCCTGTTTTCAGGAAATCAGAATAAGACTAAGAATAGGGAGGATGGCTATGAAAGA
>JAIPUX010001232.1:53330815-53351061 GCA_020142125.1 Phrynosoma platyrhinos | reverse complement strand
AGTTTCTGGGCCACGTGTGATAACATCCATAGAGTTTCCTTGGCAAGAATTGTTCAGGTGTGTGGGGGTTGCCTTTGCCTCCTTGAAGACTGAGAGTGTGTGACTTGCCAAAGGTCACCCAGTGGGTTTCCACGGCTGAGAGGGGATTCAAACCCTGGTATCCAGAATCATAATCCAATGCTCAAACCACTACACCACGCTGGCTCATTTTTCTACATCCAATTCCAGGCATTGGTTCAAAGCTTCTCTGGCCTTTAAAATGGAGTTAAAGGAAGACAAGACTTGCATGTCATCCTCCTCTAAAGATCCACATAACTTTTCCCTGTGCTTTTGGGTAAATGTTGAATAAAGGGGATATGACAGAACTACACATTATACCATAAAACCAAAGGCTGAATTACAAGATGCATCCCTGGCTTCTGCTGAAGCTGTACTGGCTGGTTTGTGGACACAGCTGCTAACTATACTAAGGCTTAGATATAAGATTTTAGCTGGCAGATTTTCCACCTACTCCCTTCATCAGTTTTTCTACACTATTTATAACACAAAGAAAAAGGAAAAATAAAAGGTAAAACTCCCCCCCCCCATTAAAAACCAGCCAATACAATTAGAGGGGGGAAATTATTTCACACCTCTAAAACAACTATGGTTAGATTAGATCCTGAATTTAAATAAAAATGAGAGTTTATCATCAGCCTTAAATATGTGAGGTAATAGAAGTTAAGGTGGTATACCAACATGTTCTTTTATCACCAAAGTCTTTATATTTGTCTTATAAATTACATGCATTCTATAAAATTAATCAAGAATTATATGAATGTGGCAATCGACATATCACAGAATTTAATTAGTGAAATTCAAAATAAGCTGACTGTTGTACTTCATCATTCACAGGAAACATTCTTCAGCATAAATATTTACTGACACTAAACATATTCTGTGTTGATTAGCCCTTTTATAGTATTAAGCTTCTGTCAACTTGACATTCACAAAACGCAAATCTGCATTTATCCATGTAAACTTAATTGGTGTCCTACATGTCTTTCCATAGATAAACAATTCAATACATTTAACTTGCTGAGAATTTTAATTGTGTTAAGTGGAATGGAAAGAACTTTATTTGCATAGTTATTAGCTGAAAAAGCATTAAATTCATTTTTATGAGAGATTTAAACCGTGTGATGATAATTGAGCATTACTATTTTGCCAGACTATCTTAGAAATGCACTGTATGAGCTGACATTTAATAATAATAAGATTGCAGGAACAGCCCTGTTTTAAGGTTGGGTCAGACAAATCACATTTTATCATTTCTGTGGATGGTATTGGTTGTCAGCTGGATAACTCTACATGGAATAGTAGCTTTAGTTGCATGATAGTTTCCACTGCATATAATCTATGTGACTATTCCAATGAATAGAGTTTTTTGGTACTTAGGTCCAACACTCTGCAACTGACAGCCATTCAGTTCTGTGACAATAGTAAATCTGAAACAAATCACAATGAAGAATACTAAATCACACCATATTGGCTGAGTAGCCATTTGTGAATGGTGCAGCCCTTAACAGCTACAATTTTCCAGCATTTTGGACTGAGTGACCATGGAACTCCTTAATACATGTTAAATTGAAAAGTTAGCTGATAAGGGGTTTCATTTTATTTAAATAGCACATGCAAAAGCAGCCATTTTTTTTTTAAATGAGACATTTAAATATATATATTCAGCATCTAGATATAGCTCCTGAAAAACATTCTGAAAAGGAAAAATAATTCTCAGTCCCAACACTGGAAATTTATGGTCCCTTCAAAAACTACTATTTATTTATTTATTTATTTATTTATTTATTTATTTATTTATTTATTTATAATATGGCCTTTCTGTCCGTATGGAATCCAACAATGCTGTATTTGTCAAATAAAGGCACAACACTTAAGTTGATATAAACTTTCTACATGAGATAAAATGATAAAAGACTGACAAACTCCCAAGAGTGCAACCCTGCCCATTCATGGAAAACACCTGCATATTTCATACACTAGAAAGTCACAGAAACAGACCCCGCAGTGGGAACAATTTATTGCCTGTGTAACATGTTTGTACATATGAACAACAAACTAACTTTCAAAAGTTTCATAATGTTTAAGTTGCGCTGCTTTTTAAACAATCAGGATCCAAAGAGCTACTTTAAGTTCACAGGAGAGTTTATGCATACCCAATGGAATGTTTCAGTTTTTTATTTTGAAAATTTAAGTATGAAAGTATTATATAGTAATATTTAAAATATAATCAAAAACAAATTGCCATGCAAGATAAGTAACTAACATTTCAGAAAAAGAAAGCAAAAGCCACCTGGTCAGGATATTTATGTATGTTTTTAGACATGATTAATATGTTTGTACTACTATTCACTTTTTTATATTGTAAATTTCCCCCCCAGTCAGGTCACGGCACATTATTTTAACAGAATCTCCCATGTCTCACCACAGTAGTACAAATAGTGGCTAACAAATAATGAAAGAGGGGGGCAAGCTGGTGCTGTCCACATGTTTTGACAAAGAGTCCCATGAAACTGAAAATGGTCAGGAATTATGGGAATAGAATCCAGTCCATCTGGAGAACATAAGACTGCTCACCTTCAAAAATGTTTATATCAAATAACACTTTTTCTACCAATGATTGCAAATAATATAAAAGCTGCCCAACTCTCACAGATGTTGAAAATGCAAACCCCATATCCTTAGATATATTTTTAAAAGTATCACTCAGGAATGTTCACGGGCAACAAAACATAAAAAAAATATATACTAGGAATATAAATGTTGATGATTCAATATCTGTCTTCATATTGGCCTCAGAGCATAAACCTCACCCTGCTATGTTAAGTGGATGCTTGAAGTGGCAGCAGATAGGAGAATCGTTCGTGTATACAATGTGTATCTGTGTCTCCATTCTCCCCAACCAAATGTTTAAATAAACTGAAAAATGGCACTACCAAGTTTCAGATCACTGTAATCCAATCCCTAGCCTGAGTTCAAGGGATCAGGTAGATTACCTCCTTTAAATAAGGTAATAGTTATCACAGTGATAACTTCTTAGGTATATGTGCAAATAGATTTCTTGTCAATGTTTGATTATACTGAAACCATCAATATCAGCATGAACTATATTGACTAGCAGTGACTCTTCCAGGATTTCAAAATTGGGTCTTCCCCAGGAATCTTTTTGGGTTGTTTTTTCCCTGGGCCTTCCCATCTCTAGTCCTACCTGACAATGCCAGAAATTGAACTCTGGGATTTTCTGTATGAAAAGCATATGCTCTGTTACCGAGCTACAGCCATGTCTCAATGTAATCCAAATCTGTAAGATTATTATTTGCTTAGTTAAATATAATATACTTTTGATGGTGGTCTATGAACATGCTGCATCTACATCTAAAATTAAGGGGACACTACACACAAAATTGGAGATGTGTGCAAGTATTACCAACATTTTCTCTTTTTGAAGTCTTTTTCTCCTTTTTCTGATGTAAAAAAAAAACCCTGCATTTCCCCCTCCTAACATTTGAACTGAATCGTCAAGTAAACTCATTAAACTCATTTTCCACTGCTGAAGCATCAATGGACATGTTCTTTGCACCACCCAACACCTCAGAAGCTACTCTTAACTATCAAGGAGGAAACAACACTCTCTCATTATAGTTTTGTTTTCCTTACTCAAAACTAAATGCAACCACCTTTCTCAAATAAACAAACAACCCCCCCAAAGCCTTCCAGACCAATGTTTTTTACAACTCCTCTAAATTTCTAAATATACTGTTGAACAGCCAAGCTGAGGGGAAGTGATTTTAGCAATAGTGAGAATCTGTCATGCAACAGTAGAACTCATTCTGCAGCTATCTAGATCAAGGACACTGTGGACAAAAACACACTCAGTTTACATGATAAAATTTTTGTGCCCTTGCTATTTATGTCTATTTCTTCCCCTTGGGCATATATACCAATGTGACTAGTGAGATGGCTATGTGACATAGAAAAACTGGACATGCTATGCAACTGCACCATACTGCAAATGGATTTACTTTCCAGTAGGTGGGCTTAGAATTCCAGATTTGGTGGAGTCAGTGGTTGAGCTTTGGGGCAGATAGGGGTCCAACTACAGTCCAAAACACACTGCAGAAATAATTCAGTTTGAGAACGTTTTAACTGCTCTGGCTCAATGCTAGGAAATTCTGGAAACTGTTGATTTGTGAGACATTTAGCCTTCTCTGTCAGAAAGCTCTGGTACCACAATAAGGTACAATTCGCACTGAGCTAGGGCAGTTAAAGCATCTCAAACTGGATTATTTCTGCAGTGTGTTTTGGACCTATATCTCATATAGCTGTAGCTGTTATCTTTTGTGTGGTATTTCTATAACAACCTTACCTTCTAAACAGGATTTGATTTTCAATGAAAACCTAAGGTTCATAATGACAAGTATGTAAATTAAAGAAAAATATACATCTTCATGATGCTCAAATTAAATTACTCTTCAGGTATCTTCTGTCCCCCGCCTCCCTGCAAGATCATTTTCTAGAACTTTCTTCACTGCTTCTGCTACCACAGTTCCTCTTTGTTCCTATTTAATCTACTCTAGGTCGGTTTCAGTCTTATTTTCTATCTCTTTTCCTTTCTCCCTACTGTTAACCTCCCCTACCCCCCGGGATTCTTTTCTTTGAAATGTCTGTTTTTGTCTTCTCTTGTTCTCTTCTTCCCTGTGCCCTCAAATAATAATTCCTGATCTGCACCCCAATTGTTTTCAGTGCAGCTTCTAGTCTGTCATCTATGATTGACTTGAGGGTAAAAGAAAGAGAGGGGCTGCTTTGATTTACCCCAGGGTCTGTACCCAAGGTGATCTAATCAAAACATTTTTGTGCAGAACTGAGGAACACTGAGGGGGGGAATGATGAACTTATCCTACTGCTTTTAAAAACACTAACTATAAATGGCCTGAAATGATAGCTAGAATTCCATTACACTTGTAATTGTATGGAACTATATAAGGGCCAGAAAGACCTGGTTTCAAATCATACCTTCCCCAGAAACCTCACTGGGTAACCTTAAGCCATTCACTCCCTTGCTTTACTTACCTCCTAGGGTTTTTGTAAAAATAAAATGGGGAGGGAGGATCCTTTCTTTATTTTTCACACTTATCAGCTGGCTAATAACCACAGTTGTTTGGAGGTTGTACAGATAAATTGCATAAAATACAAACAAAATGAACAAATAATAAAACCAAGATAAATCAAACACCAAGATGAGTGTGGCACAAAAAAAAAAACCCAGCAAAAAAACAAAACTGCAAAGACCTCAGACCACTAAAACCACTTACCCAGAGGATATTTTCTTCATCTGCCCCCAGATAGTAGAATGACCTGTCAGAGGAGTTAAATCACTGGATATCATCTCCAGGCTTAAAACACTAAAAACTAATTTCTTCTGGTAGGCCTATTCAGATAATTTTTAAATATTATTTTTAAAGTATGCCTTTTAACATGCAGTAGCCTTATTTGTTCCTTTAACTGGTGCTATGTGTCTAATTTGTTGTTGTTTCCTACATTAATCCATAGGGAGAGGCAGGAGAGAGAGAGGGAGAGGGAGAAGAAAGGTGACAACAAGGATAAGAGGAAAGATAAGAGGATCTGCACCTGGAACTTCAAGCAGCACACCTCAGGTGCCAGAGCACGTCTTTCCATAGAGAGTGGTCCACAAGATATGGTACCTCCACTCTAAAAGCCCTTCTCTCATAGCCCCTGAATTGTCTCATATGGCACCTTGGGATATGGTAGCATATGCTCCTACAGATGACCTGGTCCAAAGCTGTTAGGGCATAAAAGGTTTAAACCACGACTTTTAATTGGGCCTGAAAATGATTTGGCAACCAGTACAGTACAATGTGTTCATAACTGTCAGTTCACAATCTATCCATCCTGGAGGCATTCACACTATACACTTATAGCACAATTTTTCCACTTTAATCACCATGGATCCATCCTATGGAATCCTGTAGCTAGTATCTGGTGAGGTACTGGAACCTTTTGACTGAGTAGTCTAAACACCCCTCCCTAAACTGCAAATCCCAGGATTTTATAGGATGAAACAATAGCATTTAATGTGGAATCACAGCACAATAATTCTGAATTATGAATAGGCTCCAGGTTTGGAGACAATTTTCAAAGGCTTTGCATAGTGCATTGAAATAATCTGAGCAGAAACTTACTAGAAAATGAATAACAGTTGCAAGACTACCTAACTTCATGTAAAGTCATCTTTAAGCATCAGCTTGAGCTAAGATAAAAGGATCTCTAGGCCACTAGGGTTACTGTTATTTTAAAGGCAATGATGAGTACAACAGCACCATCCATCCCTTTACTTATATCCCATATTTCTCTTAGGCTGGTATTCAAGGCACTACAGACTGAAGCTTTTAGGCAATCTGCCAGCCACATGCTACCCATTAAGCTTCACCCAAATTTCCCCACCATTAAGGTGGGTAGTGTTTCAACATCATAATCTGCACCACGACTGTGATGTCTGTCAATATCCCATGGATGAGGTTTTGATATTGATACAGGATGAGGTTTTGATGCTTAATGGTGTTGGACTGGGGGAAAAAAACAGTTTTCTCATCTTTAGCATAAGTGTGTGTGGGGGGGGGGAAGCAATCTTTGTTGAGATTACTGCACAACAAGAAGAGGCTTTAACCAACAATCATCCCAGTAATTCCATTCTCTGATTTCAGCAGGCAGGGAGGGCAGATTTAAGATTTCCCATCCCAGTGTAATGAGAGGTAATGGTGGGAATGCATGTGTGTGTGTGCATGCATGCATGCACATATGCATGTGTGCAAGCATGTGCCACTCCCAATCCAGCACCACATGGGGGGGGCAAAGAGGACACCCACTTCTGTTTCACTTAAAACCCCTCTAGAAGAGACTGGATGTCTCCTAGATCTTAACTATGTCTGAATTGATGCTCCATTTATCCATCCTCCTCCAGTCCATTACTCTGTCCACACACCGATTTGAACCATCAATTATGTGTACTGGATGAAAAGGAGAGGAAGAAGAGGCATCAACCAACTTAGTATACATCCCTAAAGAACCTCTCTCAGCAATTTCACTAAAAGTTGATACAGAAGAGAACCTTAAAATCCAATCCCTCAATGCAACTATCATGAAACAGAGTAAACATTCCCCAGCACAATCTCCTGGAATCACCCATCCAATATAATGTCCTCCCATAACAACCTCAACAGCCTACAATGGTCAGGAATTAAAAGCCACTGAGTAGTCCAAGAGAATCATGCCTAGGCTACATTTCTTATGTCCTTCTGCCAGCCCTGCTCATCACCTGAAGCTGAATTGAAACAGATATAGAAAATCAAATTCCTTTCAAAAGTACATGCAGATGCTCAATGACCACTTATTTGATCAACGTGTCCAGGAAGTGGATTTTGTGGCCTATCCACTTTCAACTTCTGGATCTAAGTAAGTTTTCTTCAGCAGCTTGCTCATCAATTCTTTTAAAGCAAATCAGAGGGATTAACAACTTCCTGGATCCAGCCAGCCTCTCCTATTAGCTGTAGTAAGCCACAAGGAGTAAAGAGGGGCATTGAGTGATCTGCTGAGTATGAGCAAACACCTTGCCCCTTTTTTAGTATCTTGAATAAGTACAACTGGACTAGGCATGGTTCTGAACACCTCAGATCTTGGAGCAATACTAACTATGTAATCAAGGCTGTGGCTTTATCTTCAAAGTGCCTCACAAATTTGTCACATCATGTCAGCAAAATATGTAAACTGTCTGGTGCATGCTGAATGAAAGGCAAATATAAATATATTAAAACTATTAAATATTGCAGAATGTTACATTCTTAGTGTAGCTGTTAGTACACTGCGGCTACACTGGCATTTGTCACATAATTTTCATTCCAGCTTTTTTTCTTTTCATTATACTAGTACAAATCTTTGCATATTTTCCATATATATATATATATATATATATATATATATATATATATATATTTCCTTGTTCCTGAAAGTATTCTCTTTAGTTTTAACCATTTATTTCAAATGTAATATTTGCCCAACTGGATCTCATACATAACCATATGAGGAGGGGGGGGGGTTGTAAAGTTTTAATTATCACCTTTAAAAAAATTGACAGAAATTTTGTTTTGATTTGTAATTGTTAACTTATTCTACATAGTCATCATCCAGATTTACACATTTTCACAGTGTTTTTTGACCCTCCAAATACTGTTATTGTAGAAGTCTGCAGATTGCGCCTTATGAAGATTTTACAGTTTAGTCACTTCTAGCACAACCTGTCACAAAAATAAAGTATACAATGAGCTGATTTTCTCAACATCATGCACTTAAGGACCAATGATGACACTTACAAAATTTCATTAATATAATAACTTCCAGCTCATAATTATTACTCTACAATACCCCCTCGTAAGGTGCAGTCTGCAGACTTCTACAATATCAGGTATTCAGAGGGTCAAGAAACGCTGGGAAAATATGTAAATCTTCTGCCTAAGCACTGAGCCACACAAGAAAAGAGTAGACACAATGAAAAACATTGATAAAATACACTGATACAGTTGAAATAATTTCTGTTATGGGAAAAACACAAAGCAAACACCATGGACAAACAATAAGGTAGAATCTACTACATATACTTGAAAAAAAGCCTTAAATAGCCATTCTGTTCCATTAGCAGCAATCATCAAAATGACCGCTAGCTGGCATGAAGAATAAGATTGCTAGAGAAAGTCACTCATACTTTTAATTCACTTTTTAAATCTACTCAAATGTAGGTTAACAAAGTACACCAAAACCTGAACATTTAATACAGTTATTTCTTGCTCATTATTTCACATATAAGAAAAGTACTCCTAAGAAAGAAACCAAGGGGATCTTGTATTTAGGTCTTTTCAGTGTTCTGATTTCTCCTTCATTCATGTAATATCATTAAATTTGGTCAAATTAGAAAGTTGTCTAAGCAGTCTTATAAATATGTAAAATACCACTACTGTACATCTATGCACAGCTATACAATTGGCACACATACTGTTAGAAATAATGCCCAATTAATTCAATGGTCTTTACTTGTAGAAGCAAACCTTTTTAATTACGCTGAAAGAAAATCTTCAAATTAAATCTGTTTTAGGAAATAGGTAAGTTTAGCTCATCCTCCTAAATTCCATTATAAATTGATTGCTATTATAGTAGAAAAGCGAGATGCAAATAAAAGTTTTATTTATTATTTAAAACCCATCTCTCCAAACCCTTTTCCCATGCAGACAGAAGAACACCATGCAGAATTTCATGCCTGTATGTTTCTGAGAGAAAATATGCGCACAGCTTCTTAACTTAAGGTATTAGCACATAAAAACAATTCCTCATGGAGATCTGACACATACAGAAAAGGGATGGGAAATGAAATTAATTGAAGATGGAAATCACATGGGGAAGGGACATACAAAGAGGATTTCTGCAGAAACCTTCGTGGTGGTGGTGCTGGCAGTACCAGTGGTTAATTTTATTAAAAGTTGAAGCTATGGGTATTGTCATAGGGGCCAATGCAGGTTCCACAGGTGTGTTTAGAGGCTAAACAGAGTAAATGGGATAGTAGTACCTATAGAAGATTTACAGTTTTACAATTGACTTGAACAATTGTCCATTACACTGAAAGCCAGAGTGGCACAGTAGTTTGGAGACCAGAGTTTGCTTTCCACTTGGCCATGAAATCCACTGGGTGACGTTGAGCAAGTCATAGTCTCCCAGATTTGGGGAAAGCAATGGCAAACCTCCTCTGGACAAATCTTGCCTAAGTTGCCTTAGGGTTGCCGGAAGTCAGAAACAACTTGAAGGCACATAACAACAAGGACAACAACTATATCTACAATTTATATTCATGATTTTTCCCTTGATTCCATTTTTTAAAAACTGGAATACTTTTAATAAAGCATAGGTAAACCTTGTATTGCCCTAGTTCACTCATAATGCATTCCCTCCACACAAATTCAGTCAATATCAACTGGCAAACAGCTCCACTAAATTCCTAGTTCTTCTGATTATTGGAATATTTCTCTGATTTGTTCCTGAAAGGGTGTACGTTATACCACAATTTCAAATTCAAACATGCATATTTTTTAAAGTACAGGAAAAACACAAATCACCTTACTGGGCTTTATTTCTGACTCCACATAACTTGTTGCCCTTCCAGCTAAAGCTAGTAAGCTAACAGATCCAGAATAAAGATAAAACATTTTACAGTACAGTGTAATGTATTATTTTCATTCTGTCATCCTTCAATAGTCACTAACCTCATCCCACTTATAATCTTTCAACCAGCAGGTTATAAAACTGGCTCTGTATCATACATGCTTCCAGTTTTTCTAAATCTACAACTGAACCACTGAACTCTTGCAGAATTCATTCTAACACAAACCACACCCACAGAAGTGAGTTTACTCAGTCTTCAATCACATTTGAGACATTTAGAAAATCTTTTTTTTTTTTTGCAAGATGTAAGAAGCAAAGGAAGGACTGACCAATAAGAAATTTTGTATCTTTTCTCTTTACATACATATACAACCACACTTTACAATCCCAGCAAGAATATATTTAGCCAGGTACACCCAGATTTCATTTTATTCTGATACTAAATCTGAAGTATCCCAACATGTACGCTCACTTCCATGGGCTCACCATTCATTGTATGCACATACAATGGGAAAATATACATAAATGTGGTATCAATACTGCAGTGACTCAAAAACTCCTTCAATATTTGCCAGACCTTCTGTATACTACCTGAGTTTCCATGTACACAAAAATCAGTGCAATTTTGTGTTTCACAATAGTACTTAAAGCAACGGATATTACAGTTTTTGTAATATATATTGTTGTGGTTTGAAGTTAAGAATTCGATTGCGTTGCAGAGGGGCGATATAGAAATAAATTTTATTATTATTATTATTAAGAAACTAGAAATATACTAACAGACTGCCAGATGTGACAACAGCCCTATTGAATCTAATGCTTACTACAGACTGATGAAAACTATGCTGTCTATAATAAACACATAAAGAACCACACTGAGGGAGGAGAGGTATTTTAAAAATAACCACAATTTCACTTGTTCTCAAAGATTTCAGTAGTAGGATGGATTTTTTAAAAAGAGAAAGACATGTGTTGAAACTCTCAAGTTACTAGTCTCTTCTCCCTGCATAGAAAAGGTCACATAAGCAATAGGGGGGGGGGGGGGGGGGGAGAGGAGCTTTCTACATCTTTCTTTTAATGCACTGATTTATCGGAATTTAGCAATGGGGGTTCGGTGGAAAGACGTCAAGGAACTGGAAATCCTGCAGTGATGGAATTGCACAGTTATCTCTAATGGAGAAAAGTAAATTTAAAGGCAGACAACTTATTTTGGGTGATGAGGAAAAAGAAACAACTTTACTGGGAATCTGTTTCTAAACATCATCAGACCATGGTCCCTACTGACTGGTAAATAAATATAGTAAGTTAGCATTTTTAAAAATTTGGAGAAGAAAGAACATGTGAAAGATCATTTTTAGTATTATTTGATATATGAGAGCCAATGATTTTGAGTAACTGATTTTGCATGTGGTTGAATAGAGTGTTGATGATGCTGTTTACCATATCAAGCTTGCATTCTATAAACACTTTTATTAGAAAACATGGCTCACAATTTGTTGATATAGTGCCAAACTCAAAGCGACAGTTCCTTAAGTGTGGATTTTCATGAGCTATCACATTAGTAGCCCATGGTTTAATATTTACCTCTTATAACATAATTATCCAAGGCTTCTTCCATTCTTTGCAAAGCTTCAGCTCTGTTAGGGCCATAGGTTATCAACTAACACCCAGAGAGAGAGAGAGAGAGAGAGAGAGAGAGAATTAAATTTATTTCCATTAAAATTAATCATTTATTGATTCATTTCAGCACAATTTTCTAAAATTTTCAGAGGGAGAGAAGCAGGCCAGCTCCATCAGGCCCAGCCTAGATTAAGAAAGAGAGCCCTCCCTCCAGTCCATCTGCCATGGTCCAGGCCTCAGAGGGAGAGAACTGCTGGACCTGATCCCCTTCCCCACTGCCATTCCCTTCTCCTTTTGTCTCATGTCTTTTTAGATTATAAGCCTGAGGGCAGGGAAATGTCTAACTAACCATATGTAAGCCGCTATGAGAGCCTTTGTGGCCAAAGAGTGGGGTATAAATACTCCAAATAAATAAATAAAATATTCTACCAGTGAAATAAATGTTCTACTGTTTACTCCAATACCATCTGTTATTTTTCTTTAAGCTAAAAATCCAAAATACCAGTGATATCCAGCACCTCCTGAAACAGGCAACAAAGAGTAGGTCAGGGGTAGGCAACCTTTCCCCTTTAAGGGCCGAGGGACTTCAGCTCCCAGAAGCCTCAGCCATGTTGGCCAATAGTCCCATGTTGGCCAATAGCTCCTGGAATTCTGGGAGTTGAAGTCCCTCGGCCCTTAAAGGGGAAAGGTTGCCTACCCCTGGAGTAGGTGCATGGTGACAGAGTCACCATGTACCTACTTACCTCCATTCCATATGATACTCTGACACAACAAACATCACTTTGAAATGTGTGTCTGAACTTCACAGGTGCAGACATTTCATCTGCTTTTTTACTTTTCCTCAAAGCCTACAAAGTAAATTAGAGGTAAAGAACATTTTTGGGTGGGCAGGATGATAATAACCACCTAAACCCCTAAGTAGAACACATGACATCATGGGGCAGGACCACATGCCACACCATTATCTAATCCCCAGTCAAAGTGATTACTTTCAACCTCCCATGTAACAAACAAGGAAAGGAATAAAGAATGCCTGCAGAACCATCTCCAGTAGATTCAGAATTTGTTTTATGGTACCACAGTGTTCTTATTTGAACAAACTAAACCACAATTTAGTTATGGGAGCAAGCCTTGGCTCTGCACACACACTCTCCCCTCCAGCACAACCACAAGAAGTTCAAAATCTTTCACTTCCATTTTAGATTATCTATAGCTTTGGTACCAACCAAACCTGAGTAAACAGGTCAGCTGTAACTGTGGTCTGTTGAAACAATCCAACTGAAAACAATTATTTAAGAAGAATAGCTTTTTTAAAAAAAAAACTATAGTTAAGATTAACCACAGGTTAATGTTCAACATTTTCACATGGATCTTCATCTAGGCATTTGGTCACCTTTTATGGAAGCCGATGTACAGATCTTTTCATTGTTGTATGTTGATTTTTTTAAATTTTAGTTTTCACATCTTTCTTTATATAACTTTTGCAAAATTAAAAATTATATAGTAAAAAATTAGATTTATTTGGATCTGGACACAAATGGCCTTTAATCTAAAAGGGAAATCCTTTCTTCCAATTCTCTTCTTCTCCCTGCCAAGGAAGAAAGGGTAGATAGGAGCATGTGAGCCCAAAGCTCACTACAGATCATTTGCACATGGTTTAGCATTATATCCACATGGGGTCAGTAGGCTGCCTCAGATCATACCATTTAATAATCCAAGACATAAGCAAGCCTTTTGCCGAAGTACACTATCCCAAACCTCTTATTCAAAACTTGGAAATGTTAGATTTGAAAATTAATTCAATTATTGTTAACCATTGCTATTTAGAAAACTAATTCACTACTACTATAAACAATTGAAATTGTTTAATTAGTTGTTGAGTTATTGTTATTGATTTAAATGGTAGTGTTGGGACAGGAAAGGCACTTTACAGAGAATGGCACGACGTTTGTCACTGTTGACCATAGGGGAGCACATTTTATTACTGGCGCCTTCAAAAGGTATTTTTGCTCTTTTAAGGTTGAATTCCTCAAAACTAGAATTTTTAAAAGCCCATTATCTGATTGTTGCCTAGAAATAGTGGGAATCCAATATTCCTAGGAACTGCACAATTGGGAAAGGTTGTCCCAAATCACAGAATCACATCACAGAATTTCTTCAGTTCAGCTTCTCTTTCATCTGCTTTTCCCCTTTCTTTCAACCCCTACGAATATATATACTCTTGTTGCCCAAGTTCACTTTTCCCTTCATGTGACTCACAATTAAATCAAGAAATCTCTAACTGACCATAGTTCTCTCTTTTATCAAAGCAGTAAGCTATAGTTAACAAACCAGGAATGAACCAGGAAATAAAATTAGCTTCAAATCATGGTTTAATAACCTGATCTGTTCCTAAGGTGTCAACTGTAGTTGTCAGTTTGGATAAAAGAGGAATCTATGGTTAATCAGAGGGTTCCTGGTTTAGAATCAAAGATGAATGGTACAAGGCTTTAATATCTTGCCTTAATAAACTGAGATCCCTGAAATTAACAATAACGACATGTAACAAAGAACAAGTAAATGATTAAAAAACAGTAATCAATGACGTACCTAGTACATTTAATACCCAATGCAGATTATTTTTTAATACTGCTCTCCTTTGTTATTTTATTTTTTTATCCTGCCTTTCTCCCAAAAAGGGACTCAAGGCGGCAAAATACATTAAAACATTTTTAAAAACAATTAAAATAGCCTAATTAAAACAGTAAAAAGTTAAAAATTTTAAACATGCAAAATTTAAAACACAAAGGTTAAAAAAATAATCTAAATCAAGCCTCCCCCCCAAAAAAAACAACTAAGCCTGCATGATTTTAAAAAGCTTGCTGGAAATAATGTTTTTGCTTGGTGGCGAAAAGCCAGCACGAAGGAGGCCAGCCTAGCCTCCCACGGAAGGGAGTTCCACAGGGTGGGAACAGCCACTGAGAGGGCTCTCTCTCTTGGGTCCTCACCAAACAAGCCTGGGATGGTGGTGGGACCGAAAAAAAGCCTTCTCCTCAGGATCTTAGAGCTCTAGGTGGTTTGTATAGGGAGATACAGCCTCTCAAATAGTCTGGACCTAAGCCATGTATGACTTTATAGGTCATGACCAGCACTTTGAATTGTGCTCAGAAACGAACCAGTAGCCAGTGAAGCTGCTTCAATACAGGAGTTATATGCTCCCTATAACTGGCTCTGGTCAGCATTCCAGCTGTGGCTGCTTACGTTTCCAACAGTTTCCAAAGGCAGTCCCATGTTGAGTGTATTTTAGTAGTCCAAATGGGATGTAACCAAGGCATGTGTCACCGTAGCCAGATCTGACATCCCAAAGAATGGGTGCAGCTGGTGCATTAGTTTTAACTGGGCAAGTGCATTCCTGGCCACTGCTGAAACCTGGTCATCCAGGTTCACAGTGGAGTCCAGGAGCATACCCAAGCTGTCCCAAGTTGTGAGCCTGAGATTTCAGGGGGAGTGTAATCCCATCCAGCTCAGGCAAAGCCCTAATTCCCTGATCTGCCTTACGACTTGTCTTGTCTGGATTAAGCTTCAATTTGTTTGCCCTCATCCAGTCTATTACTGACAGCCAATATTGTTCAACACAGAGACAACTAGAGTAGATGGAAAGGTGAGATAGAGTTGGGTGTCATCCGCATACTGATGACACCGCACCCCCAAAACTCTGGATGATCTCTCCCAGCGGTTTCATGTAAATGTTAAACAACATGGGGATAACACAGAACCCTGTGGGACTCCACAGACCAGCAGCCAAGGAATTGAACAGAAGTCCCCCAGCACCACCTTCTGGGTCCACCCCTCCAAGAAAGACCGGAACCACTGCATAGCAGTGCCTCCAAGTCGCATCCCAGAAAGGCGGCTCAGAAAGATACCATGGTTGATGGTACCAAAAGCCACTGAGAGATCTAGCAGGACCAACAGAGTCATTCCCCCTGTCCAGCTCCCTGCATAGGTCATCCACCAAGGTGACCAAAGTTGTCTCTGTGCCATAGCCAAGTCTGAAGCCAGATTGAAATGAATCTAGATAATCTGTTTCATTCAGAAATCCCTGGAGCTGGAAGGCCACCACTCACTCCAGAACCTTGCCCAAGAATGAAATGTTAGAGACTGGCCGATAGTTATCTAGAATGGCGGGATCCAGGGAGGTATTTTCAGTAATGGCTTCACCACAGCCTTCTTTAGGTAGGATGGAAATTTGTCTTGCTGCAGTGAAGCATTCACCACTCCCTTTACCCAACCAGCCAATCTCCCTCTAACTGATTTCAGAAGCCAGGAAGGGCAAGGATCCAGTATGCCAGGGGTAGGCAACCTTTCCCCTTTAAAGGCCAAGGGACTTCAGCTCCCAGAATCCCAGGAGCTATTGGCCAACATGGGACTATTGGCCAACAAGGCTGAGGCTTCTGGGAGCTGAAGTCCCTCGGCCCTTAAAGGGGAAAGGTTGCTTACCCCTGCAGTATGCACTTGGTGGCCCTCACTTCTCCAAGGATCCTATCCACATCCTCAACCTGCCTTTTCCAGGTCTGGCAAAGCTGCTGGCCTGGCAGGAAAAGAGGCAACTCTCTTTGCTGCCCAGCCAGCAGAGCGCCACCAGACCTGAAAGGCAGCCCAGCCCCACTAGCATCCACTAGTGGGAGTGGGTTGCTCCTGCCACCCTGCAACCTCTTCTGGATCTGGCGGAGCTGTTGGGCGAATGAGAAAGGGACGTGACTCGTTTTACTGCCCAGCCATCAAAGTCATCAGACTGGAAAGCAGCCCATCAGCACACCAAGTAACACCCCACTCTGAGGTGCCACCCAGTGCATTCCGCACTCCCTGCATACACACCATTGTGATGCCTCTACAGTGATACAATTACAAGGGTTTGTTTCAATTTGTTCAGTGGAATTTACACACATATTTTGAAGACTTGCTTTACCCCACATCCAAAAAAAGTCTGTCATCAAAATAAAACCTGGGAACCAATTTATCAACAAGGCTGATGTGTATGTTGAACAGTGATAACGTCACCAAATTAAGCTAAGAGTAAGCCACATTGAGCAGATGAAATTTGCTCCTGTGTAATCACAAGATTGCACCATAAGTAAGTCTTCTTTGAAATCTTTGCACTGTGAAACACTGTCTCGCCCATTTTTGAAAAGGGATTAGTAATTTACCAGACCCTCTTTTTTTAAAAAAAGAAAAAAGTATTCACTCACTTTTGAAATCATGGGATCATAATAAATGCTGATTTCACTTCCCTGCTGTACACCACTGTCAACGCGGACCTATAAGAAATCAAGACAAAACAGTTTTAGCATAGTAACCAAGGTTTTTGTATGGAAAGCACTACCTTTCCCCACCCAAATACTAATACTGCAACACACTTCTGAGAAACAAATTTATAATAGATTGTGTTCTCTGAATATTGAAGTTCTTAAAATGAGAAATCTCAGTATCAGAATCAATCACTGTCCCAGAATACATGCTCCTACAACTGACATTTTGCATCAAAAAAATGGGTCTGTTGCAATCACATCAACACAATACACAATACATAAGGTTCAAGTGCTCCAGAAGGGATACCAGTGTTATTCAACAGAAACTATGCTTATCAGCTCAACAGTCATTCTGGTCTTCTAGCTTTTATGTCTTCAACACTTTCCTTTTCTGCCTCACCCTGGTGTTAGAATATTTTTCTTCTGATGATGCCATTCCCCCGAGTCTTTAATGTTTACACAGCTTTTTCCATGACTTTACTTTGTAAGGATACAGCCTCAATTATACCACTGATTCTACAGCTCTTGCAAGGGAGAAGGGAGACAATCACATACATAAAGAGATATTTATTTGAAGAATATGATAGCTTTAGTGAGTAAAAAAAAAAATAGCATTACTGTTGATTTTTGTTTTCATCTCCTGGTTTGATTTTTACTAGAGGAGCACTGAGGTTATCTTTACTTCTTTTATTTTTTTAAATACTAATTGCTGAATAAATAAATATCTGCTAGACTTGCTTTTGAATCTTGGGAACCATACAATTACAACACAAACAAAAATATTGAAGACCATTTAACACTGTGTGACGAACTTAAGAAGAAAAGTCAAATGGGACCTGCTGGAATGGAAGATGTTTGATACAAAATACTATGCTTTAGTTTGGCAAGGAAGAGAAGGGGCTTAGAAACTCTCTTCAATCTTCACCTGGGGAAAGAAACCCTTGTAATAAAACAGCAGCTCATCTGTCTGCAGCAAGGCAGAAAGAGGTCAACCCAACGGCTGTTAGGCTTTTAGATTTTAATTTAGGCAATTATCAAGGGGCCAGATGTAGAACCTCTTGTCTACAGTATCCACATGAGGTCACACTGATGACTTTATTATCCAAATGACATGTCCTAATAGGCTTTATTCTCTACCATAAAAACCACATCAATTTTTTTCTGATTAAAAACAAAAGATAAACTGTGCTTTTACAAAAGTACGATTACATGTTTATTAATCCAGGCCTCATAACTGTAATGGCAGCTGTCAAGCACTTTCATTAGATATTAGAAAAATGTTAAGATGCCTTAGAGATACTCAGTAACTACCACAGTGGTTTTAGTCATCCCCATTTCACAGTAGAAGAGAAAAACTGGAAAACCCAACAGTAAGGAGCAACTTGGCAAAGAAGAAAACCAGTGACAAGACTTTCAAATACTGAATTAAATAGATACCTAAGTAAAACAAACGTTACATCACCATCATAACATTTGTAATTATCAGCCTTCTCAACCCCAAATTTCCAGAACATGAAAATGAGGGGGGGGGAGTGCGGTCAATTCCTCATGAAATGTGTCACAAAAAACTCCTTATTTTTATAATAATAATATAATAAGAATAATAATACTTTATTTGTACCCCACCTTTTGCTGTAGCAATCAAGGTGGCTTACAACTAAAACAGATATAAACCCCAACAATGAACATAATACCCCCCATTAAAAATACGTTAAATATAAATCTCAATTAAAACAGTTTGAAACAATAGACAAATTGATTAATAATCAAATCTCAAAATGATGGCCAGCTGAGTATTATATAGATTCTATAAGAACTTGTGCTTCATTAAAAGTGTTTCTACTTATTCAGTTTGGTATGCTTGTTAAAATTTTGATCAAGTTCAAAAGGTTCAGTATGAAAGTGAGTACATTAATTTTTGATGTGCCAGTCAGTATATTAACATTCAGATATGAGCTCTGTACTTAGATCTAAATGATACAGCCATACTTAATAGGGTATGAAAGAAAATAAAAATTTTCATAGCTACAGGTTAAATCTCACCAATAAGTGCCAGACTACAAAATCTTCAACTAAAACATCTTCTAATGTCCTATGTGCCTTCACTGCCTCAGCAGCCATCATCACCTATGCTAGTAGAAGCATTAACTAGCTCCTCACAAGTGATCAGCATCACAACAGCTATCTATAAATGATTGCTGACTTGTAGTAGACAAGATGTTCAAGGCTTTAAGAGAAATTGGAACAGGAAACTAGAATGTCCTAATCTATGCATATCAACAAAAGGCAACTCTAGCTTCCAAATGTACTATGTCCTTAGACCTAAAACTATAACTGTGGCAACAAAAATGGAAAGGACAGAACAAGAACCATGCAGGATCAGAGCAAAAGGCCCAACCATTCAAGAATTTAGTGACCAACCAGATGCACAGGAAGACTTTCTTGTGTCTTCCAGTAACAATCACATTGAGGCATATTGCCTCTGTTACTGAAAAGAAACATAGCTATTGTGATTTCCAGTCTGTGCCACACATGATTTTATACACCTCTACCAAATCTCCCTTTGAACATCTTTTCCCCCTAAGCTAAATGTTGCAACTTTTCCTAGAAGGACAGCTATTTTTGCCCCTTGATAACCTCATGCGATCTAACATTTCATAGATGAAACCTGGGACATACGTGGCCAAGTAACACCAGAGTGTGATCAAGATGGCAAAAGTTATTAATGAGGAAGAACAGACAAGCCATTAGAGGCTGCAGAAGTGTGCTTTCACCTGAGCCACCTGGGAAGGGAAGATTGCTTCCCCCTGCTCTTCTCTGTCCCCTGCTGATTTAGCCAGTACAAACTACCCTTGCACTTTGAACTCAGTTTGCAGCAATAGAAATAAGCTGAAGACAAAGGAGAAAGTGGGAAAATGAGGAAGAAATTGGTATATTTTTAAAGCAGCTTAAAAGGGGAGATGACAGGGAATTGACTGGGATGGTCCCTGCCAAACTGCAACAGTTGGAGGGTTTGTAATCTTGGTTACCCTTTCTCATTCATTTTCAAGCTCTACAACAGGGGTA
>JAIPUX010001232.1:53316128-53330715 GCA_020142125.1 Phrynosoma platyrhinos | reverse complement strand
ATACAGTATTCAAAGCATCCCCCTTTTTGAATCATGGATTTGTATTTGGACAATTTGGTAATACAGGTAATACAATTGTTTGGTAATAATTTGGTTGCAGTTTTTATTTTTGTTTTTAATTCCTTTCTAAGTATGCCCAAATGAAAATTACATTTTTCACAGTGGGTGAAAGAATATCTCACTGAGCTATTCATCACAACTGAGTTCTTTCTCTTGGGTCTAAAACACACTGCAAAAATAATCCAGTCTGAGACCACTTTAACTACCCTGGCTCAATGCTAGGGAATTCTGGGAACTGTAGGTTTTCTTTTATTAAAGTCATTTTAATACATATTAAAAATTACATACACACACCAACCTTTAACAAAACCATACATTATTATACTAAACAAATATACTAAACAAGCTATACAACTATACAAAACAAACACAAATTACACTATATAGACTAATCATTCACTCATACACCATTCATTACTTCCTATTGTTAACCTTGAGCTATTTTTCCAATATGTATAAGTATCTTAACTATATTTAAACTGAATATGAATATTTTCTTTCTACCTTTCTTTTTATCCTCTATTTCTTAATACTTGTAATTATTTAACTAACTTAAATCCACTTTCAATTTTGTTACAGATTATTTTATTTTTTAATTTGTATTACTCCACCTCTACTCCCATAGTAGCTATCTCCCCCCATTTATCATGAAGGTATTCTAGAGAAAAAAAATCCCAGTCTTCAATATACTTATTGGATTTCTCATTTCTCAAACTTCTAGTCATTTTGTCCATTTAAAGTAAGTCCAGTAATTTGAGAGCCCAATTTTTTTAGTGATGGGGTATCTTCCTTCTTCCATTTTTTTGGCAAAAATTATTCTTGCCGCTGATAACATATAAAATAAAAATTTACCGAACTTTTTTTCCCAAATTCTCATTCAATGTATTTAACAAAAATATCTCAGGTTTAAATTCCAAGTTCTCTTTAATAACTTTCTTTATCACATGATGCATTTGTTTCCAATATTTTATCGCTTTTTCACAAGTCCACCACATATGAAAAAGTTATCACTTTTCCTTTTTTCATTTCCAACATTTACTACTGTAATTATTATACATTTTACATAATTTATCAGGCATTAAGTACCGTCTAAAGCAGGGGTAGGCAACCTAAGGCCCGGATGCGGCCCCCCACGGCCTTTGGACCGGCCCCAGGCTGGTTCTGCCGCCGCCGCTGCCCGCCGCCGCCCACCATGATGATATTGATTATTGTTGTTATTACTTGTTCTTGGGGTTTTCTTGGCAAAATCGCCACAGGAATTTTGCCATCATGGCTTTTTTGGGGCTGAGAGAGTGTGCATGCATATTTTTTTTTAATATTTATTTATTGTGCTTCGGGCCCCCAATTATCTGAGGGACAGCAACCCAGCCCCCGGCTCAAAAAGGTCGCCTACCCCTGGTCTAAAGTAAATCTTATAATAACTCGCCTTTAAATTCTGACAACTGGTATAGCTTAACCTTTTCTTCCATGTTAATTCCCATTGGTCTAATTCAAGAGTATATAACCAAAATTCTGTGACCATTTTATCATATTTTCTTTTATGGTCTCTTCTTCCATAAACATTTTCAAGATACATTTATATATTCTGGACAGCAAATCTTCCTGATTTGACATTATTTCCGTATCACTCCTTCCTATTCCTTCCTGTTTCATATCCATAATACATCTTTCTCTCAACTGTCTGTACAAGAGCCAACTACAGGTCACTTCATGCTCTTTAAGATCTTCCAGAGGTTTTATTCTATTTTTGTTTTTTCTACACATTACTAAATCCTTATTATCTTATCTACTCTTCTTTCGACGTTTGACTGGATTTAAACAGGGCTTCATGTGGTGAGGCCCACAATGGTATTTTTGAGCATATTCTTTTTTTATACTTTTTCCAGGTTTTCATTAATGAATTCCGAACAAAATGATTTCTAAAATCTTGGTTTGCCTTCTCTTTATTATAGAACATATAGGCATGCCAGCCAAATCTCAAGTCTGCTCCCTTTAGCTTCAGTAAGTCTTCGTCTTCTAAATGCATCCAGTTTTTCAGCCAGACTAGATACGAAGCTTCATAGTACAGTTTGAGATTTGGCAAGACTAACCCTCCTCTATCTTTGGTATTTTGCAAATACTTTATTTTTATTCTCAACTTTTTTGCATTCCAAATAAAATTTGGAATGTCCCTTTGCCATTCTTTAAATCAGGGACCGGCAACCTACGGCCCGGGGGCTGGTTAAGGCCCCGGTCCCCGGATTTACCGGCCCAGGCCGAAGGTTGCCGCCACCGTGCGCCGCCACGCACCGCCATTGTGGTGCATTTTTGCTGCTCTGCAGCCGCGCTCGCCGCAATCGCCATTTTGGAAATCAAAATGGCGGTCGCGATGCATTTGAGCATGCGCAGTACTCTTGCACATGTGCAAACGCGTCGCGGCCGCAATTTGGACTTCCAAAGTGGCGGCCGCGCCATGCCCCCCCCCCCTCGGCCCAGCCGAGACCTGGGCTACGGGAGGTCTTCCTAAAAATGAGAGATTCAGGGTTTTTTTTTCCATTTTTAAGGTCTTCTTTTAGGGATCCCCACATTTTCTTATAATTATTAGCATACAATTCAGCATTTTTATTTGTGATCATAATGCCCAGATATCTAGCTTTCTTATTTGTTTTTAATCCTGTTTTTCTCTCCAGTATCTTAATTTCACCAATTTTAAGTTTTTCATTAATATTGTTGTTTTTTCTTTATTAATTTTCAATCTTGATATTGCTTCAAATTTTCTTAACTCTGCCATTAATTCTAGACTATCATCAATTGGTTCACTCAGCAACACCATTAGATTGTCTGCAAAGGCTCTAGCTTTAAACTTAGTTCCCTTTATCTTTATCCCTTTGATCAGGGGTAGGCAACCTTTCCCCTTTAAGGGCCAAGGGACTTCAGCTCCCAGAAGCCTCAGCCATGTTGGCCAATAGTCCCATGCTGGCCAATAGCTCCTGGGATTCTGGGAGCTGAAGTCCCTCGGCCCTTAAAGGGGAAAGGTTGCCTACCCCTGCCTTTGATTTTTGGATTTTTCCTTATATTTTGTAACAAAACTTCTACAATTATAATTACAAAAAGCAAAGGGGAGAGCAAACATCCCTGTCTAGTACCTTTACAGATATTTATCTTTTTTGATATCTCTCCATTAATGACTATCTGGGCATTATGATCTCAGTAGATTGCTCTAAATCTAACCCAACCAATAAATCTAGTTCCCATCTCCATTCTTTCCAGAATTTCAAATAATAATTTCCATAGCACATTGTCAAAGGCCTTTTCTATATCAAAAAATAATAAAGCCAATTTCTTTTCATTATGTGCTTCATAGTATTCAATCAGGTTCAGGATATGTCTAACATTATCTTTTACATATATTCTTGGGATAAATCCTCTCTGGTCTTTATGAATAACAGATGTTACTATGTTTATTTTTTGAATCTCTCAGCCAAAATGCCTGCAAAGGAATTCTGGGAACTGTAGTTTTGAGAGACATATAGCCTTCTCTGTCAGAGAGCTCTGGTGCCACAATAAACTACAATTCTCAGGATTCCCTAGCACTAAGCCAGGGTAGTAACAGCAGTTCAAACTGGATTATTTCTGCACTGTGTTTTGGATCTTGGTCAGTCATTGTCAGCTCAAACTCAGTTCAAATGCTGTTTTCTGTTCATCAGTAAATGACTTGCTTAAATAGGCAAGACAATCAGTATCTGGATATTTAATTACAATTATAAAATAATGTATAGTCACCCCTCCATTCTTGCAGGGGATCCTTTCAGTGAAAATGGAAAACTGTGGATATTCAAGCCTCATTGGTTTGAATGGAGGTGCCTGCCATGGGCACGTGCCCCATTTGTCTCCCTGCGTTCACCGCCTGCGAACAGGAGAGGGACACAGACTTGAAGTCTGTGAAAACCGGGGGGGGGGGGGGGGGGGGACTGTATTTTTAGTGTATGTGTTTTAAAGTTGTATCTAGCCATCTAGGCCAGCATGCAGATTAACCCTGTTATTCATGCTGCTTTCATGAGTACTTGTCTTTTCCATATCTGAAGCATGATATAAGAGGCAAGAACTGAATAGTAAAAAACCAAAACTTTTTAAATAGGTAGCTGTGATAATGACACCTTTGTTTTCTGATGGTTCATTTACACACAAACTTTGTTTCATGCACAAAACTGTATGTGAAGCATAAATGAATGTTGTGTTTGGTCCCATCTCCAAGATGTTTCATTATGTACGTATATACTGTTTATACTCAACTATAAGTCAACCTCATCTATAAGCTTAGGGCAGGTTTTGAGGTCAAAATTATGTATCTTTATATAACCCATATACACGTTGAGGATAAAACTTAGGGGCATGTAACAAAGGATGTAAAGGATAAAGGAAAGGTAGATAATACCAAAGCGCAATGCTATTTTCCCACCAAGATATCAAAAAAGACCAGAAGTGGCACTGTGGCAGAGAGAGTAGAGGTGGTTGGTACTTCTGTTAGATTCTCCTAGGATGGACCAAGCTCTCGCCTTTCACCATTCTACTCAGAAATGGAGAATTTTTTTTTATAAGAGTTAAGGTACAGTAGTTACAATGATTTGTGGATAAGTCAACCCAGGTTTTTGGATCCATTTTTTTACTAAAATTTCTAGACTTATAAGTAAGTATATACAGCAAAACTTCTGCTCCCAAGCATTTTGGGTATGGGATACTCAACCATTATGACTCAAGCTCTTTCACTTGATGCCAGAAATATAGGAGATGATGTTATATAGTCTAATGGTAATGGGAAACTTCTCTGCACAGGTTTCCTCTCTTTTAATATCCTGTTTTTACTATTTCATGCATGCCAAAGCTGTTCCTCATAGAATAAACAAGTTACTTTAAGAGTTAATTAAGTGAAAGAAATATACACAAGTATAATATTTATAGTTTGTAGAAATTAATGACATGAATCACTTTAATACATATTCTAGTGCATTACTCCATGTTTTCATTTCTTCAATTATACACTGCTGCAATGTCTACAATATAAAACACAATTATTTTGTATCAGATATATTCATGATCAATATCTATACATCTCTACAAAAACTGTAAACTTTCTCACACAGAAAGGCACTAGAACTCTCCTGTTATAGTGTGAGAAGTGGAACTTTCAGGCAACCAGGCATACTTTCATCTGTGATATTTATTACTTTCCAACACACAACTGATTTTCCAATTCAGTGGCCACTAACCATACTCAGTCCTCAGTGGGCTTTTTTGAAATTCCTCCTCTTCAAGATTTTTGCACTTCTGCAAATCTTGGAGTCCCCTAAAGCAAAATAATTCCTTCTTCTTTAGGGATGGTGCTGATTTGGCTATGTAAGTATTTACACTCACAAATGAATTTCAAAAATATAGAAATATATAGTTGGTACAAGGAAAACACAAACTTTTCACTGTTGTGCAACTTTTTCAATCAAATCAATCTTTTTTCATCATTGTGGAAATGCTCACAGTTGCCAGATAAATCTCTTAATCAGTTTTCTGTCATATCACAAAGAGAAAAACACAAGCAAGTACAGTTTGTAAAAAAGAAAAATAGCTATTGTATTTTAATAGGATGTTGGGAGTTGCAAAAAAGGAAAGGCCCAGGCACTCCATATGAGATCCTCAAAGTCATTACTCTCAGACTTCCAACATAATTAAAATTTCTCCCCTCAGTACCATGATGAGCCATGTGAATATATCAGGCATCTCCCACCCTTCATTTTCAATTCACCTCTCCCCTAAGCACAACTCCCAACCCTCCATGTCTACCTGACAAGTGACAGCCCAATCTGATTAAATGCTTGCAAAGGAGGGGACTCATGGGCCTCCATGACAGGCCAAAAGTGATCACCATGGAGATACATAATTACAGCTGTCAACGCATCTACTGTCCTGCTGGCATCAATTTGATTGCTCCCAGCAATAATGATAGACAAAGCTTAGTATGCACTCTCTTGCACCCAATCACTTTATCTATTCCGTGGTCCATTTAGTTGACATGCAACATTCGCAAAAGCAAATAACAGCAGTAAGCAGAACATTTAAGGCATTTTAATTGTTTTTCCCCCTTTCTCTGGATGGCTCACAAGTGCAAATGTTATTACATAAAACTCCTGCTGCAGCATTAATTGAAGAAAGATTTGGTGGGACAAAGACTGTAGGGGGTACAGTTTGTCCATTATCACTTGTACTTTCAACAGGTCTCATGTTTAGAAAATTGCAAATTGCAAAAACTTGCAAGGGCAAAATATTTGACATTCTGTTAGCTATTACAACATGGTGAAAAACCTCAACCTGCCCCAAGAGTAATTACTGAAAATTCTTCCTTAGTTCATTTGAGTTTCATTAAATATACCTAAGATACATTCCCTCTGTAATAGCTGTTGTGTTTTTTTTCATGTTCAATTCAACATCACATAGTGCCTGCTAAACCTTGACAATCTGTATTTCTGCTTTTAGGCTTTGAACACAGCATGAAGCCTTAAAGCCCAAGAAAGGGTCAGGTCCTCTCTGAGAAGCATATGGGCAAAAACAATTTAAGAAGTGAAATAAATCCTATATCCAATAACATCACCAAATTCAGGATTCAGACTGTAATCTTTCACCATTCTTTCCCATGCAAGTAATCATAGTAAATAATCATATTCACAGATGGTATCAGCTTGTCATTTCACAAAGCAGACACTATGCCATATATACACACTTATTACGTTGACTACCTTGATTATACAGAAGAGCAGAGATGCCCTTGTCCTTTTTGTACTGGTTGTTAAACAAGCACTCCAAACAGACAGTCTAAAACACTAAAATGTGTAATAATCACTTTTCATCAGCTGTAGTAAATTGCATTTGGTCTTTAAAAGCTTGAACGCTAAACAAATAGGACCACTTCTCATTGAGACATTTAGCACTTTGCAGGGATAGGCAATTAAATATTTTCTTCTGCTGCCTGCTCTTCTAGATATAATTACTACAACTATGAAGAACAGGAAAATATCATGGCAATCCCAAACTATAAAGAATAAGTATGATTACATATACAGTAAATTAGCTCAACCGTTCTTTTCAAAATCCAAATCTCGTTTGTTTTGCATTCTTTTTAAACTCGCTTCTAAATACTAGAAGCTAATAGAATTAAATGTTCTTCCTTTTAAAAAGTTTACAGTGGTTGGTTTTAAACAGTACTGAACACCTACAACTTATACTGAACTCAATGAGATCTATGGTTTTGTAGTATCTGTGAAAATGAGAAACAAGGAAGCATTGAAAATTACTTACACTGGGCACATGCAGTGGCTCTTTGTACTGAGACAATCGACCAATAGATGGCAGACCAAAAGATTTATAAGGATCCTGAAATGAAATTCAAACATGGGGAGGTAGTAACTTGGTAAGACAAAGCAAAGGAGACAAAGTTAAGTCACTAGGAAGCCAATGGTTTCCTCTACTTTAATTTTGGACCAACTATATTTTGCTTTCAACGTGACTTATTTTGAGGGGAATATGAATTTGCTTCTTCCATTCAAGTCATGGAAGGTTGTTAAAGCTAAACCTTCCTGCTGTGCCTTTATTAAACCAAGGGCAATCTTTCTAAGAGAAGACACAATGGTATGGGCATGGACAGAGAACAAAAAACACAACATAAAAAGAAGTGTGCCCCCCCCCAAAAAAACCCACAGACAAGTACATGTAAAGTTGCACTCCCTATCCAATCTTTTCAGGATCCTATTCTAAATAAATTGTGAACATTTGTATATTTAAGGCACAACAGATAGCACAAATGAAAATTTTTGCTGTGTTCAATGCAGCAATGTCAGAAAGTTTCTATTTATTACTGTGCCTAACTTCAAATTTCCAGTCATCTGTTCAAAGACGTGCATGTAACTAAATTAAAAATGCACACAATTCAAACTGAAGGTAACTGTCCAAACAATTAACACTGTCATTTTAAATTTAAATCAGAAAATGTTTGTCTTCATTTTAATTCCATAGGTCAATGTCCAAACGCTTGATTACTCAGTTCGAAAGAGAAGGATGGTTTTTAAAGTAATTGAAAGTCAATATTATGTCTACCCATACTGCAAATATAACTATGTGTCATTTTTCATATCCAGTTTTTTAAAAAAATTAATTTAATCTAAATTCATCAAGAAAGTTCCTGGTCAAACGCTGTATGAAACTGATAGAATATGCAATCATTACAGAATATTATTCTTCCAAATACAGTTTTTAAACATTTCTCACGCTAGGGAATGTTTAGATAACTGAAAGGAGGGGAGGAAGTTGCCCAAAACTTTGGCCACTTGCATATATGGATCAAACTGAAAGCAGAAATCTTGAGTGTTTTCCTACACCTGGCATAACACCCTCCTCTACAGCCATTCACACTCCCAGCGGTTAACTGTTCTTTTACCTCAGCATATACTCGACATTCAACTGCCCAGCCGTTGATGGGAATATCATTCTGTTTGTGCCTGAGAGGGTAACCCTTAGCAACACGGATCATTTCTTGGACTAGATCCAAACTGGTAATGCATTCTGTGACGGGATGTTCAACCTGCAAGGTCAAGAACTGTCAGTCAGTAGGTAACAAACCAACTAAATCCACTACCACCCACCCATACACACTGATAAAAACAAAAATTGAAAACTTGAAGAGGGGAATTTACAATATTGACTATTATTTCTGTCATACAGAGAACAAGCTTTACATTCAAGATGTATTGCAGAAAGGAGACAGGAGCAATAAAACCAAACCAAGCAAAACATAATTGCAGGCAATGGTTGAAATGTAAATATTTATCTATATAAAACAAACCAAAATGTTCATATAATTCATAATATTTTCTGACAAAGTCTAGATTTGTTTTCTAAGTCTGTGGGACTGAATTTTACTAAGAAAGAGATTGCTTTCTAATCCACAAATATAAAGTATTTTGACTGAAATCTCAAAAGTAGCCGGCTGATAATCAGCCTGTTCTGCTACAGTTAACATGGCATGCACAGGAGCAGCCTACAATCTTCCATACAACCAGACTAGCCTAAGTCTCACCCATACGCCTGCTTTCACTAACCTGTCCTGACAAGCAACCAGATTAGCGTAATCTTACATCAGTGCAGTGTAGCAGAAATGAGCAGATGGATCCTTCAGGTTTTTTCCCCCTCCAGACTTATCTGTGTAGTGCTTAGCATGCACAACGGCTGAGCTGGACCAGTAGAATCACTGTGTGCTCTCAGCAAATAGCTGCTAACGGCTCAGGATGATGCTGTCATGGGAATACCCCTCATTCACAGTTAAACCAAGCAGGAGAGCAAGTGCACTAGTCTCTCCTGTTAAGACGGATTTATATACATGTGTATTTAACTTAGCAAGCATAACCTAATCAGCATGGAAGAATTATAAAGCAAGCACATTTCAAGAGTTAAGAAACTCAACAGCTACTGTATTAGTAAATACATGTTATGGCTTTTGTCTTTAAAATACAGTATAACTGATCAGCCATTTTTTGTGGTACTGGAATCATACATCCTAAGAAACCCAACTTCACAAGGGTATCTGTATCCAGAGATGTCATACAACATGTAATTTGTGACACAGGAAAAGGTCACTGAACAAACTAGGGATCATCCTTCAACTACATTAATTGAAGGAGAACATTTTGTCAACTGTAATATCCGTGCAGTGAGTCTTGGAAAAGAAAGAGTAAAAATAAACAGATGGCGCTCATAATTAGTCCTCTGTGCATTTAAGAGTTTTACAGCGCCATATTTTAAGACCACCTGACAACTTTAATGACATCACTGAAATAAGCACTTTTTAAAAAATAAACATCACACCAAAATGGGGGACTATGTTGTTTTTGGGATTCAGTTCCAAACACATAATATAGCTGCAGTGTTCAATTGGAGCAATAATTTTTTCTACTAAAACTCCAAATTATCAACATCTCAGAAACAATATTTTCTCAGGACTTCCAACAGGTTTTTAAGTGCCTTTGAGATAACTACAGCCTTAAAAGCATGTTTTGGAAAATAAGTGAAATCTTTGTAAAGGCATTTCAATTATTTGGTTTTGTCATTCCTTTCCTTTGAATTATTATCATCCCAATGTGATGTACAATAACCCCACTATGGAGTCAGGTTTCATTGTTAATGATCAAACTAGGAGGAAACTCCTCTGGGAGGCAAAATATGTGGATAGTTTATTCTCAAAACACTTACAAACATTTATTTAATCAATTCTTCAAAAGAAGTCTTTGCTTTTATAAACATTATTGTCTGTTGCGTCAATATACTTCCTTTGTACAAAGTCATGGCAGTGGGGTGGAGGGGACAGAGAAGAGAATAAGGAATGGAGAAAAAGTTGGACATTTCAAACAAGGTATACACATTATGCCAAAACAATATCTAAGTATTCTTACTGCTTTTGCAGAATGTAATAAAATAAATTTAAAATAGAAATTACATATTTATGATCTATTCTTTGTGTTGTGGGTATATGTGCCTTCAGGACCTATGGCGACCCCATGAATTTTATAAAGTTGAATCTGGCAAAACTACCTCTAAGTATTCCTTTCCTTTCCTAAAAAAAAAATGAAATTCATGCGGTTACCAAATTGGCAGCCTATTTGGCTAGCAGGGACAAGGCTTGGGAGCAAGTGAAGGTTTCACTCTGGTCTACTGCTTCCTACATCATGCCAATTGTTAGTTGACTTGGATCATATACTTATTCATGGATTTGTGCATAGATTATTGTTTTATTAATGTGGTACCATATTGCTAATACAGATTGTCACAACTTTGGCTAGTTTTGGCAAAGGAGCTGGGTTCAGTTTGTGGGTTGACAGGGCTGTGCTCCCATCATACCTGGTATGAAGGATTTCCCTAAGGGACATTTGAAGTGTAGGCAACTAGGTCATGTGGAACCAGGAATTGGTTGTTTGTTGGCACGTCCAGCATTTGCTTTGTTCTGTTTTATAAAACTTTGACATTTTTAAGGATGTTAAATACCAACATTATAATAGAAAATAATCCTTATTATAGTAATAGACCAGCACAGATAAAAGAGAAATTGTTAGCACTGGAGAGGCCTCTCTTCTTTTGATATCAGAGTTGCAATAAAATACAGGTTAAATGGCCCTTCTATGACCCTAATACGGACGTCATTACTATAATCCTTCCATCACACGTAGGCTAGCACTAGGAGTCACTTGGGCTCTGTTTTTTCCAGACACTCTGGAGGAGGTGAGAAATGCCAACAATGGCTGACCCAAAAAAGTAAACAACTCAGGTAGCCCTGTGTGCTCTCTCTTGCCTCAGAAACACACGTCCATCACTCACACTCACAACACAATGTTACCACCTTGGAAAATTGACTTCAAAGTGATCCAAACCCATTTCAAAGAAGGCATCACCATTTGGCCTTTCTCAATACCTTGGTTAAAATTCACTACAAATGTCAGTGCCCTTTCTTTGTGTCCTTGGCTTAGTCTAGTAATAGGCAGACGTGCTGCCAGTTTTACTTGGCTAGCTCCTCTTTCGCTCACCAATCTCTGTTTGCCTCTGGAGCGATTGACTCCCCCTTTCATCTCCAGACCTATAACAAGAGGAGCAGCTATCCATTCAGGTGTAGTATCTCAATTAGTCTGGCCTACTACGTTCCAATGTAACACCTTTGAATTTCTTAGTCCTTGTGAGCATGCATGGTTATGTGTTTCCATATGATTGTTGATTTTGTCTTTTAAAATAAAACTCATTATTTCTTTAGGACCCTGCCTCTGGAATTCTGTGTGTCTCTGGACTTGGTATACACAGGGATTTGGTCCCAAAGCTATGTGACCCAGCCAGTAGATATCACTACCATTGAGCTAATTTTAATTCCCCAAAATCCCAAATATTACAGGATACAGAATAAAAGAACATTTTTAGGGATGTTAAATACCAATGTTGGGCCATTTTTATATGACTTTATAGCAGTGGGGGGGGGTTAACCTCTTATTAAGATATCTTCATATCTAAACTATATGTCTAAGGATATCCACCATCCTTGAAAGGCTTCTTGTAGTGAAATCCAAGTTGGTATCCTTGTTTCCTATATGCAAGGTTTAATTAATCCACAAAAATTAAACATATTAACAGTAGATTGTCACTAGCAAATAACACTGTAAAATGACTTCCCATAATGCATACACATAATGTACGCAAATTAATCTGTACTGCAAAGTAGTATGGATTTTTGAGAAGATGATATCTTGAATTGGATTTAGTGCCATGAAAGGGAAGCAGAAATGTTTAGAAAGGGAGGGAGAGAAGAATATGTTGACAGTGATATAAAAAGATTGGGGAGGGGGGGTCAGAAAAGATGTACAGAGGGAATAGACTGAGGAAAGAAATACTAGGAGAAAGAATGACCAAGGGACCAAAAATGGTCTGAAACTTCCATATTGATTTGAAATAAACAGCCAAAACACTGGATGAACACCTATTTCACTTTCTTTCTCTAATTAAATGTTACACAGGATTAACCTCTTATAACTCTAACCCGGAAGATGAACATTCAATTGTCCATAAGAAATCACCTATATAACAGTTGTCTCTAGGTAAATAACCAGGTATTCAAACTAAATGTTTCTATGGCAATCTGTTGAGACCTACCACTAGCAGAGGTGTAGAAAGAAAGAGCTGGGACTGAGTATTCATATCAGGCTCTGAACATCTTCCTTCCTTTTTTCCCTCTTTAACTAGAAGTTATTTAAAAGAAGATCCAGGTATGCATAAGGCCTGACATGACAGTGCCCAGTCTCACCTGGCAGTCACCAGATCACTCTGCTGCCCCCTGCTCCATCCATGGCTTGCCCCTCTCTATGTGCCTTTGACTGCAGGAAAATTGGGGAGAGGGGTTTGCTACTGGGACGCATCATTGTACAACAATGTTTCCCAATTTCTGTCCTTTCGGTTGCTGGGCAATCCAAACAGACAATAGCCACATCTTTCTCTGTAAATTTTGATCCAGAAGAGAGACAGAAAGCTGGAAACTTTGTAGGATATTAAAAACAGATTATGCTACGGCTCTCTTTTGTTCTTTTTTTTTATTGGACTGATATGAGTTTTAGCTATATCTTTATTGTACTCTGCCTGTGAATTTTTATTACACTTTGCAGTTTATAAGTATCAGAAATAAATATATAGGAATAATGCAATCTCTTAGTATGAGTTGGGGTATTCCCCTTTAATTAAAAAAAACTTGGTACAAAGTATTAATCATGCATTAGATTATTAATTTGGGGATCAAGATGAATATTAGGACATACATATCTATAAGTGTGAAAATGCATTACTATATTTTGTGTCATTCAAGCTGAAATTGCACTCCAGCAAGTTTATCCTGCACTATACTTCTTGTACTATATGATGTAATTGTGCAGAAGAGGCATCTTTAAGAGACACCAATATGTGCTAAAGAAGCTACAGTCATCTTCTCAAACTAATGCTCTTAACCATTTATTTATTTTAATAGCATTGGTTTGATCACCCTCCCCTCACCTGCAGTTGAAGGCAATGTAGAGCTAAGGATGTCATTTTTATAATCTATAGAATCTTGCACTTTCCTCTTCTTTTCAGCCTTCCTGTACTCATGGAGTGAGTAAAAGATATAAGGGAAAGCTGCTTCAGGCATCATTTCTAACTAATGTTCATTTTCCAGAAAGCTGTGGCAGTGAACTACAGGCAATTCTGGTTGCTTTTATGAAGCCTGTAGTCAGAAACAAGTTGGTCAGATGCACAATTTTCCAGTTTCATTCATACGCAACATGCCTTGTTATATCTGTGCTTTTTTAAAAATGTTTTTATCATTGTTACGTGTCTGTTAATGCAAGTGGCCCACCATTTTTAATATACAATGGAATCTTGTAGATCCTTTGATATTAACTGTGCAAATTAAGTTACAGCATGAGCTTTCATAGACTTGGTCTACTTCCTCAGATGCAAGAAGCAGGATGTAGATGCATAAACTTCTTTTGCACAGTTAATTTCAAAGGTACTACATGATCCCTTTGCATACTGATATTCCAGATCTATTGCCATTTTTAATAGTTTTTAAGGAACAGAAGCAGTTTCCTGCTACATATAGAAAAAAGTTAATTGTATCAATATGGAATATTTTAAAATTATATTTTAAGATTTTTGTGATAATGAGAAATGGCAGTCAAGATATAGTACAAATTTATTTAAAATATAATGGATCTTATGCACTGTTGTTAATAAAAAAATACTATATGATGACATAAAGCAAGGCACTTGAAATTAAGATGTAGGTGGTTAAAAGGACAGGTGCTTGTGAGTACAGTCATCCCCTCTAATTTGCAGACTTGGAGTCCGCGGACTCACTTTTCACAATGGGAAGGAAGGGAGGGATTAAAATGGCCAGCGCGCCCAGGATAAATGGGATTTGAGTATACGCGAATTTCCATTTTTGCGCGGGGGGGGG
>JAIPUX010001232.1:53282953-53316028 GCA_020142125.1 Phrynosoma platyrhinos | reverse complement strand
CCCTGGTGAAAGGAGTATAATCTGTCCTGGAAGCACTGACACCCCCCCACACACACTCTCTCATTCATCCAGCCTTAAGAGTGAGTTATGTCTGCTGAAATTTTGTAACTTCTTTGACATTCTCTTAAGATACCAGCCACAGATGCAGGCGAAACATCAGGAACACATTCTTCTAGAACACAGCCTCACAGCCCGAAAAACCCACAAGAACCTATGGATGCCAGCCATGAAAGCCTTCAACTTCTTTGACATTGTTTTGCTTTGCTTCATCCTTTAGATCTTTTATTATATGCCCTTAAACTTTACCCTTGACTTATCTGCAGGTCATATCAAAATCTATAATTTTGGCCTCAAAAGTTGCCCTCAACTTATACATGAGGTGGATTTATAGTCAAGTATATACAGTAATGGTTTTCTGCATATTAGATGAAGAAATTTATAGTCTTTTCCTTTTGTCTGTTCAGCATGAAGAAAGTGATCAGAAAGCATGCAAATTCACTACTGCACATTCTCAAGTGTTTGTCATATCAGAAGTGTCCCAATGTGTGCACAGGAAACCTGCATACAGAAACAATGCAAAATTAACTTGACAAAAGCTAGCTTCAGATTAAGGATTGTTATAAAAGATACTGTAAGGACCTTATGTCTGGGTATAGACCTTTCCTTCTGGAGCCCCTTACTGGCTCTACTGTATTGGCCTTTTACAAACTGCAACCAATTTCTGTATTCCCAAACAACTCAAAAGTATGGTAAGATACACAACTCTGGACAATTTTACTCCTTGGGTGCATTTCACTCCAGCTTCTCCATGTTCTTAGATGGCTATGTACACATCCATATTTTTAAAGGTTTATTTGAACACATGAGTATAACACTCCTTCTATGCACTATCTTATACATTTTAAAGAAAGACTTCATCAAAGTTTCAAAAAAATGAAGAAATGGAGGGGTTGAAAATAGAAAAGTTAGCATGGGCCTTAACCAACTGATGTCTGCATCTATATACTGTCCATGCTTATTTCTATACCCCAATAGCAATGCAATCATAAATATAGGAAGAACGTGGAAGCTTTGATACAGAAAATGCCACAGTTATAACAGCCCTGAAAATCAAATTTCAAAAGTTCTTTGGAAGGAATCAGTGTATCATGTGGAAAAGCCTGTATATTTGCAGCAGCCTCAGTAGTCCTAAACCCAGCCTTATAATCTGCTTCCTCATCATACCTGTCCATATGATAAGGCCCTAAGAATCTATTTGAAAAATCTATTTTTCTTTCAATGATTAAACCCTGACTAACAAAACAGTACATTTTCAGAAGAACTACATAATTTTATATTGCTACGCTGTTTTGTCCTGTGCAGAACTATGCTTGAGGTACAAATATGTAAGAGAAGGTTTGCTAATGTGATATGACTGTTTTTCAATATTCAGTCACTGTAATTTCTTGCTTTTTTGGAATATTGTTCAAGTTTGCATTATACACGTTCAATTAACTACCCCATTTTCTACTAAAGAACAAATCAGATATTTCTTCATACTAAAAATGTAAGTAATGACCTTAACACACATTCACCAGATACTATGGATTAAATAGGTCCCTTTTCATGGTCTATCATTTTTAAATAAAAATGGATGTTTTTTCCAGCATGGTCAGTCATAACCAGAGGAAAAAATCTGCCATTTGCTATGCATTTGCTAATGCATATTTTTCACCCCCACATGCCTCTGAAAAGCTATATAATCTCCCTCCTTTTCCCTAGTACAGTACCTGAAGTCGAGTGTTCATTTCCAAGAAGTAGAAATTCTTTTTTGAGTCCACAAGGAATTCTACTGTTCCAGCAGATGAGTACTTTACTGCTTTGGCAAGAGCTACAGCTTGTTCTCCCATCGCACTGCGTGTCTCAGGATCCAAGAAAGTGCTACACATGTAGAAGAAAGGTGTACATTGTTGTGTGTTTTTAAGTTAAGAAAAGTAAGGTTGGCTTTTTTATCATTTTAGATGCTCAAATATAGGAGGGGAAAGTGATGTCAAGTGATGCAACTCATATCCAACAGCTTGTAGCTCCTTTGACATTGTGTAAAAGAAATTGTAGCATAAACTTTCATAGACCTGGTCTACTTCCTGTATCTGAGCAAGTAGACCCAAGTCTACAAAAGCTTATGCTACAACTTATTCTGCACTGTGAGTGTCAAAGGTGCTACAAGATCTGTTTGCATAATATTGCAGACTAGCACAGCTATGTCTCTGAATTCACATCAGACAGTTAAATTACCACTTTTAGTAAAGATAATAAAAAGCTATGTTTTGCATAACAGTCACTCAAAAAGGAGAATCAACATTATTATTTAAAATTCTAAGCTCACAAATTCACCGATTTCAAAACTGCAAGTGGAAAAAAAATGTTTCAACACAAGTTGATCATAATTCTCCCTTATAGTGATAACACTGATATGATATCTGTTATAAAGTTTATGGAATTTTAAAAAGTGTAGCAAGTATACAGAGCTGTTGCCCTGATATATAAAACTGTATAGATACTGATCTCCTTGTTTACCAAAACTCAGATTAATCAGCAAGGAGACTTCCAGTGGTCACCCTTCAAAGAACAAAGATTAATATTTATATAACTATATCACTGGTACAGTGCCATATAAATTCACTGTGCCAAAACAAACCAATTCATTTCTCAAAAGTTGATAATTTTAAATCAAGAAATGTAACTAATCTCAAGGGAGAAGAGTTACCGCTCTAGAAACTGTACAAGCAAGATTAATATCAAGACAGCATATCATGTCTTTATTTTACAGGCTGAGTATCCTTTATCCAAAATGCTTGAGACCATAAGTATTTTGGATTTTAGATCTACAGTTGGCCCTCCCTAACTGTGGGCTTCCCATCTGCAGACTGGAGCATCTGTGGATGGCCCTGCCCCATTCTCCTCAATGGCAGCACGTGCACAGGGCCACAATAATGCACTTGCGCACATGGTCACCCCTATTGGGCAAAACATGACGAGCATTTTTTGTCATCAGCGGGGGCGGGGGTCCAGAATGGAACCACCACAGATACAAAGGGTCAACTGTATTTTTATTTTTTTGGATTTTGAAATACCTGTATTTGTATATACCTAACCTGCGTAATGAGATATCTTGGAGATGGGACAAAATCCAAACATAAAATTCATTCATATTTCAAATACACCTTATACACAGCCTGAAGATAATTTTATACAAAATTTTTAAAATAATTTTCTGCATGAAAACAAAGTTTGTGTACATTAAACCATCAGAAAGCAAAGTTCAGCTACCCATGAAAAAAGTTTTGGTTTTTGGAGTATTACAGATTTTGGAATTCCAAATAAGGGAGACTCATCCAATATCACCTCCAAATGCAGTAAATCCATCCTTCTTCTCATAGCTGTTTACATTATTTAATCACACAGCATTAAGTGACAAATATTTTGATGCTGTTGATTCAAAATGCCTTGTAGGCTCAGAGGTTTACTTACATTGGCTGAAGAAAGAGGCTTTTGAAGAGAGTTCTACAAGTTGTGAGTTCACAAGGGAACAAATCAAAATTATTAAGCCAGCCACCCTCTATACTTCTTTCACCCACAAATACTAGACAGAACCAATGGGCTCCCAAGGAAATGCTTTTAGATATACTGGATACTACATTTCCTAATTCTAGGTTAGGGAATGGGTTGGCAAATTCCTTAAATCCTAAACTCACTGAAATCTTAAATGAACACATATTGTAATTCAACAATGCCATAAATAAATATATATTATTTGAAAGCGGAAAACATAAATCATTAGTTGTACACCTGAATGCTCACAATAACTTTTCAGTTCAAAGAATCACTAACAAGATAAAAAAAAATAAACAACCCAAATCTTTTTAACTTAATACATGAAAATATGTAACATCTCCACACCACAGTAGCTAAATATTCCCGCATGTGTTTTTCCCCTCTCTCATAGAGAGTAAGTTAAGATGTTAGAGGTAGTGAATGTTTTCATGAAAACTTGAAATGAAACCTTAATGCTTCAAACTATACTGCCTTGCCATTTCAACTTTAGCCTATAACACTGAAACTGACATGCAATGACAGTAACAGCTTGCATCTTAAATTATTCTTTCAACTTTACCCTAAAGCTTAAAGTTTTAATTTTTTGTTTTCCCTACTTTGATTCATCTGTTCCACTCAGCAGGTTCCCTCCTCCCCTCCCTGGGCACAGCTGTTTCTTCTGCCCTAAAGTGCAGTTGCTGAACCCTCTTGCGATCTGCTCTCAAGACTGTTCCCCAACCAGTAAGTTCCCTCACTACAGGACATTAAATATATCATCTTCCAGAGGCCACAGGCTTGCCAACACAGAAAAAAAATATTTTGCAATGCTTTTCCACACTACACTGATGGTATTTCAAAAGTTTTTATTAACTTTTGTAAACTTTAATGACTTTTAGCTATCGAACCATAGAGGTTGCTCCTGCCTTCATGTACACAAACATATTCAGAATTTTTAAAAAACAAAATTTAACAAACCTGTTTCTATTCTTATCCGCCTTACTTTGAAGTGAAAACCAACAACTATTATGCTTTATATTATTATTAGAGTGGTATATGAAAGAAATGTAATAATGCCAACATCAAGGAAGTTAGAGAATATCTGTGAAACAGAAGGCACTTCCTGTGTTTCAACAAAATGTTTTTAATCTGTTATTATGAAGCTCCTATAAAGGAGCTGTGCAGTATACAGGAATAAAAATAAATAAGTTAGTGTGACTGCTTAATATCTAAGAAAACAACCCAGTAGAAAAGGGAGGGGAGATTGCAGTGGGATAAGGAATAGGAATGTATTTCAGAAGCATCAGCACTTTACATTTTTTTTTTTTTTTTGTCTTTCTAATACACAACTGTTAGATATACATCATTCAGCTTAAAACTATAAAACAAAATCCTTTTTGGGTCAACCTGTTAGACTCTATGACTGAACCTGTTAGACTCTATGACTAGTCCAATTATATTCACATCCATGGTGAACTGTTCTCTGGTGAACTGAATATGTATGGTGAACTGAATATGTATCTGACTCAAGGCCAGAACAGATGGCCCTGAAGGGGCAGCTTGAAGCCACCCCCACCGTAGACAGATTAGGACTACAGCAACCACATGCTGCACCACTAATCCACCTTGAACCCGGCCCAAATAGGAGCGGAAAAAATCCACTCCTATTTGGGCCGGGAAAGAGGTGCATTTCCTGGCTCCGCTACGGCTTCAAGACACTCTGGCAACATGTGGCATGTAAACACCACGCCTCCTGAGCATCTTGAAGCTGCCCATGTCTGGACAGCTGCCTGGCTTCCGGGTGGCTTTAGAGCCCGCGGTGTATAAACAACGCGCTCCGATGATGCCCGGAAGCAGGCTTAAAAAGGCTGTCTGTTTTGGCCTTCACACAACCTTCTCCATGGATACACAAAAGCCTACCCCTACAGAGGGAGCAGCCAATTTTGTTATCCGTCTCTAGCTTCTTGTACAACATGAGATCTTGCGGTGGAAGGCCTTTGAAGGGAGGCTTTTCAAGGAGAAGGTGCTAAAAGTCCATGTCACAGTAGGTGCAATATTGTGCTTTGAACTCAAGCAGTAGAATATAATCTCAAACTAGAAAATTCCAAGAAATCCAACATCCTATTTAAGAGTGTTAGATTGGGACTTGGGGGAGCCATGAAATTAAACCTTAGAACACTCATTTGGTCTTAGCCTGGCTAACCTCACAGGATTACTGTGAAGATTAAAAAACAGGAGGTTGACCATGAAAGTCCATGGAGGAAAGATGTAAGGAGAGACATGTATGCTACCCTTAGTTTACTGGATGGATAATGGGCTATAAAGTTAACAAATAATGCAGATAAAACTGCATTTATTTAAGCAAAGAATATCATTGATTGTCCATTTCACATTTTGACTGAAATCTAACCACAAACATGTTCAAAGGGGTTACAGAATATGAAAAGAGGCTAGATTTTATTGATAGCTGGAGTTTTAGCCTTTATAAAATACAGCACGTATATGGTGTTACTCATCAACACACAGGAATTTTGTGCTCATATCAACTACTACTCAAGTCATTCTACACATTTCTATAGTTTACATGTTTAATTTCTAAAGGTGTTGCCTTTCTTTCAGATTGTGAAATGCCAAAATACACTCCTTGAGAAATCTGTTTCCGTAACATCACACATCACATGCCACAAATTACTACTGCAACAATTCAAAATTATTAGCTCACCCTGTTTAATAGCTGCTGTGATAAGAAATATGAAAGACTCTTGACTACAGCCAATCCATTGAAATTCGTTTACCTTCAATATCTACTTTTAACATTCTATACAATTAAAGGTTATGGGTTATTTATGTTCATAACAAGTATATACACTCACCTTGGTGCTTCTTCAATAACCTTCTGATTTCTCCTCTGAATAGAACACTCTCTCTCATTCAGCCATAATGCATTGCCATGTTTATCAGCCAATACCTAGTAAAGTGTGACTGTTAATAAACAAATACATTGCTTCTCTCTCCATCTAAGTACCACTAAAATCAATGGAAATATTACAAGGTATTAGTAAAATTATGCAAAGGTTTTAAATAAGTATCAGTTATAAATATACACTAGCCAGAACTCCTCATTCAGTTCTTTCATTTAAAATAGAAGAAGCTTGCACAAGTTCTGGGCTCCTCAAAATGCAAGATCCAAAATTATACTTTGGATACTTCCAATGAAGAGAAGACACTCATGTCATACATACAATAAGTGGCTCTTTTAATTCCTTTCTGTTTCAAAAATATTTTTCATGTTACAAGGGCAGTTGCTGTTCAAGGAAACATCAGCCCAAAAATCCTGTTTACTGTGCATAACTAGCTGCCCAACATTTTGGACATTAATTCAATTGCATTAGAACCAGGTGGACAAAGTGTTTTCCCTTGATTTTGTAACACACACACACACACCAATTTTAGGCCCAAGAGAGGCCCTTTTTAAACAGGATGTGTACTGGAACTGGGCCAAAAACCTGGCAAAAATATTCTCTGTGCCCTTTACTGGGCATTTGGGAGATTTTGTGGCATAAAAATTGAACTTTTTTTTAGCAGGCAATGCAGTGGGGAGTGGATCCCTCCACTGTCTCTTGGTTGCCCAACAGGACCCCCAATTCCTGAATTAGAACATGTTCCAAACTCATCCAAAGGAACTGTGGATCATAATGGTACAACGTTATTAGCAGCCAGTGGGTTAAGTCGCTTCTAATCATCTAGCTTTCCATACATATAGAACATTTGCTGTTACATGAAATTATTGAATTGCTGTCACAATATATTTCAAGCACTGAAAACAAAATTCTTATGACAGAAATTACAAGAATTCTGCATTTTGGACTGGAAAAAAATAGAACTTTAAGGACTGGGGGGGAGAGGACGGGGGGGAGAGTATGGATTTCTTGTCAGAAAAAATTAACTCATCACTGTCCATGTATTCTACTGATTATGTTCCAAATATCAAGGAGAACCCAATATTGAGAGGATAAGGTTCTTCACTCTTAAAGAAGAAACCTTTGTTTGCAATTATACAAAAGCATGTCTGTTAAACTGGAGAAAAATATAAGAGAAAGCAATACAGGATACTCCTTTGCAACCCCCAAAAACTGAAAGTGGAAGCAGGAGACATACTTGAATTTCTATGTGTCGAGGATTATCAATAAACTTTTCTATTAACAATCGATCATCACCAAAACTTGAAGCAGCTTCTTGCGATGAAAATCTAAAACCTTCCCTATAAGACAAAACAAAGGAAACATTTACAAACACAGAAGTCAGTATTATTGTAGTTGTTGTTAATCAAATACTCAGGATTTCCCTTTTTTGCATGGCACTAATGTCTGAAAATAGCTTTCGGTATGCCAGCCAACTTATCCCTTAAAATTTTACAGAATAGTACCACTGGTTGCCAGAGGCTCATCACAGAATAAGCAGCTGTAAATTGGCACATTCACAGCAGATAAAGAATATATTTTCTGTGCCTGCCCATCACTTCCCCAAGGGAAAAAAAAAATCATATTGATATCCTGAAGACTTTTTGTTGTTTGTTTGGCTGCATTTTGGTAAAGGTTTGATTTTATTTTATTTTATTTTACTGCCTTCATGGTTGTGAAGTAAAGTTTTCTTGTAAGTATACAATGACTGTCAAAAAAGGCTACATAGGTCTCCCAATGGTCAATATATGATTTATTTATTTTTATTTGCACTATTTTTTTTATTTGCAGCAATATGCTATACAATAAAAATGCTAAATTAAAAGCAAAAGCAAGAACAAATCAGTAGCATTTTCCCAAAATTAAAAAAAGTTTATTTTCTTGTAATTCTATGCACTGCTTAAAAAAAGCTCAGTAAAACAGTTCACACTGTATTTAAAAATCATAAAATAAATCAGATTAAAAACCACAGTAAGACAGACAGCATAAAAACAATTTTAAAAGCCTTAGAATGTAAAACATAAAACTGTTAACTAAATATAATCGTACCAAAAAGATAACCATTTGAATTCTACACAAGCAACTTCATGGAGGACATTCCATAAAGAAGGCACTACAGTTTAAAGGTTTGTTTCTATTATAGCCACCCACCTCATCAAATTCAAAGCTGTCCTACTGGACTCCAGTGCCTGGTAAATATATATAGGAAATTACCTTCCTTTAGATCAGGAATTAGCTGTTTCTAAGAGTCTGAGGCTCAGTTGTGCCCACTCAGAACCCACCAAGTGCTACATTCCACCACTACTTATGAAGGCATCAAAAATGAGCTTTTCCCAATGAAAATAAGACATGCAGGAAACACAATATTTGCAACTCTCTCACAAGCCTCCCAGAATTCTTATTCACCCTGAAAATAAAACTCATGTGCCCTACTTGTCTTGTTTCTGTGGTAGAAAGTTCATCTTGTTGCAACCATGACAAATTTTGCAGTAAAATCCAAAGGGGGATGGGACAAGAGCAGGCCATACACAGCCAACATATTTGTATTTGTTGTCCAACCTTGCTTTGGGCTTTACAAGATTATATTAATGGTAGTTCTTTTCTTTAAGTTTTCTCTCAGTTTAAGAACATTAATATTCTCATATGACTTGTATTAAAGTAGTCACGTTCTGTAACAGCTACAATGACTCCAAAGTGTAAATGAAAAATTTATTTTTCATTAATTTTTACAATCAGAGATATAAATTAAGATATATAGAAAATCAGAGATAAGGACAAGGTAACCAAGATGTCCACTACCTGAGTGAATTTGTTACACTCTCAACCTAACTGCTTAGAAACATTTGAAACAATTAAGAATCTGTGCTATTGTCCCTGTAAGAACAACAGTAGTTTAATTCTTTGAGTTCCTTCTATAAGTGTTTTGTTACTTGATATGTGTAACTGTTTTTAATCAATTGATGCATATGCTAATTGAAGCTATTGATTGAAGTTCTTGTTTGTTTTTGTTTTGTTAAAATCAATATGCTTAATCATATCATCCATACATCTTTGAAGCCCAGAAACTATGTGCTTAGTTCAAATTAAGTATTCAAATTCATTTTAAGATTTGATTTATAAGAGTCTCTTTGCCTCTTATAAACTTGCCATGTACTGTGAAGAAAAGGGAGAGAGTAAGCCCCACAGCATGATCTTTCTGTCATTTTAAATTTCAAATAGCCTTAAATTTGCCCACCTTTGCTCCTGCCTTTTAGAAATAGTGAGGACAGCCAGATTATTCCATTTGCCCTTGAGGATTACATGCCACTGTAAACTATGGTGGGAGAAGCCTCTTGCTATAGCAAATCAAGAGGATCAAGCTATTTTACATTTCCACAAAGCTGTTGGTCTTCAAGTGGTAGAGCATGACCCAAAATTAGGTCACGCACTGATCTATGGTGGATGCAGCAGCCACATAACTACTCCTTTCACGTTTATATTTTAGGGAAGAGAGAAGGGTTGGAGTGGAGGACAGAAGACAGAAAAAGGAGGAGGAAAAGAAAAAAAACAGTGAAGATGGGCATACATGCTAAAACAAAGCAAAATAGATTGTGCCCAACTTCTGTTATTTTATTCAGTGTTTAAGATACAGCAAATGATCCTTTGTCTTGACTCTGGTGCTATCACATATTATAGATGTCAAAATGGTGTGATTCCTTGGTGTGATGATTCAGACATCATTCTTCGATGGACTTTCATAAAAAAAGAGTTACATCTTGGAAAGCAAAAGGTTTGGATGATACAGAATATTATACGAGATGGTGTTTTTGCTGCTATACTGTTTTTATTTATTGTGCACTATTACAAAGGCCTGGGTGGTGTGAAACACAATAAATAAATAGTTTTAAAATGTTCATACATTTTAAAAGATGGGGAAAAATTAATGCTCAAGGTTCTAATGTGCCCTAAAGCCATTCCTACTGATCTGTTATTGCTAAGGAAGATAGGACGGAACTGAGGAAAGGAGTAGGAACCACCTGCATGTTTGGTAAATAGGGAACAGTTAGGTCTATGGAACAATCCATTTAAATTTCCTGCAACCACCAATTTAAAGCTATGTTTTAAATTACTATATGATTCTATGATTCTGTTTTGAGGAAGTAGAATTAAATTCTTGATGATATACAAAAAAGAAACTATGGTTTGTTTGAATAGAAAAGTGGATGAACCGAGACTTTTTCACATTTTTAAAAAATCCCACCAATCTATTAAAAATATTTTTATTCTGTCTCTCCAGAAGACCAGAAGACCACTACTCAATTAAAAAACCTATGAAGTACAATGCACATAATCCTGAATTTGAGATACACACACTCACGCACATATCCATCCTCAAACTTTGACCATCAGATTATGCATTTTTAAATGAGAAATCTCCATTGAATGATACAGATGCTCCTTTTTTGGTTCTCAATAAATCAAACTGCTCTTTCCTCCTATGTTACATAGTCTGTGACTTGAGAAAAAGGTGCAAATGTAACACTGGTGAGAATATATCTGGCACCAAATGGAAATAAACAGTGACTGAGTTTCCTGGGGGTTTCTGCAAACAGGCCAATCATCAGTAGCTGTTGTTCTGATGAACCTCCAGTCCTTTAGGTCAACAAAAATTAGCATGTGTAATTAACATCTGCTGACTATAATTAAAGTTATCTTTATGAGGAACCTTCTAGATGCTGTTCTCTTTTCAGCCATTTTTAAAACTAATTCACAGTCTTGCTTTTATAAACTGATTGTGTTCACATCTTCTACCACAGTTAAATTTCCTGCTGACGCCCCTCTGTCCTTGTCAGAAGCCTTACCCCAGGGGTAGGCAACCTGTCCCCTTTAAGGGCCGAGGGACTTCAGCTCCCAAAATCCCAGGAGCCATTGGCCAACATGGGACTATTGGCCAACATGGCTGAAACTTCTGGAGCTGAAGTCCCTCGGCCCTTAAAGGAAAAAGGTTGCCTACCCCTGCCTTACCCTGTACACAGATGAACTTGGAGGTGGACTCTAAGTGCTGAGCACAGGTACAGCCCAAGGACTAAACAGATTTTCCTCTAGAGATTTAGGGCCTTTACAGACTGCCAGAAATAATGCAGCTTGAGGCCACTTTAACTGTCCTGGCTGTGCTAGGGAATCATGGGAACTGTATTTTTTTCTACAGCAAATCAAGAGGATCAAGCTGTTTGCTGACATCACTAATACTGTTATAAAATAATTATTGTCAATACTTATTGTCACTCATGTTGGTTCATACATATTTATGTCATTAAGGCTGGAATCCAAAGATCCATATTATCTGTGATCAGTAAAACAACAGCCACAAATTGTTCTCCCTTTTTAAAATCACACTTCCCCATTTCAGCCATGCCACATTGTATCATGAGCCAGTTAGGAAGCTGGATTTTGTTTTTTAAAAGATTTACCACGGTGCAAACGGGCACCACTGTTCAAGAAACATAGTTCCTAGCTTTCTTTGAGCACCTTCAGCTATTCACTCAGCTTTGTAAATTTAGATCTGTATTCAAGACATGACACCCTAACTCAGATAACATCAATAGAGATCTATTTTAAGGCACTGTTTTGCCTTCTTTTGCCACAGATCAGTGCCCAACTTTGTCTTAAATTGCTTTTTAGTTTCTTCCAAGCTTAACAAGAAATTGTTGATGTGCTTCAGTGTCACTACACTGTTAAAAATATATGTATTTCAATTGTGCCAAAACACATCCACTGTTTTTTTATTCACAACCACTTAATTCCTTCACTTATACTTCTGAGAGTTGTGGGCAAATTTAACACATAGACGTACCCCTTGATATGTAATACAAATACAAATTGTCCACAAAATCACAGTAGGATATCAGTTTTTAAACCACAAACACACAGAAAAGCCCTGTATATGTAGTTGTATACAATCTGTCAGACTTCATCCTCATAAGAGAGTCCGTGTCTGCAACTGTCATTTGGATCTACTGTGTTCACTACAAAAACTACTACTATTTGCTCATGTCCCCATTATAGTCAACATGGAGAAATGCAATACTTCAGAAAATAAACCAATTGTCTGTCTTGATTTGGATCCACTATCCAAGGCTCCAAACTAAGGCATCCCACTATCTGAAACACCAAAGTAGATTTTGGACCAAACTTTCTTCTGGATATTTTCCTATAAACTTTACAATACACAGTGTACACTTAAGTAAAGTCTAATAACATATAAAATCCACAAAACAGTGATGTATTTACTGGCCAACCAAAATGCACAAAATTTGAAGTTTCTCAGGCATGTTCATCAGGCAACATTTTTAAAAATCAAATAGCAGAAAGAAAAATAATGACAATATTGGAGTCATAGGCATACATTTTGTCAAGATGTTTTTTGTCAAGTTTGTTAAGTTTTGTAATTTGTTAAAGGCGAAGTAATTTTTTTAAACTGTTTTAAATGTGTTTTAAGTGTTTTTAGTATTTAGTTGTTTTTAATAATGTTGCTGTTTAATTTCCTTTTAACTTTTGCAAATAAATGTTTACTGTAAGCTGCTTCAGATCCCATTTTGGGAGGAAAGTGGGATAGAAGCACAATAAATAAATAAATAAACACAGTGAATCCACTGTATTGGCAGGATAGCCACCTGCACATTGGAGCTCCTGTGGACCAGCCCACCCCATTTTGGCCAATGGCATGACGTGTGTGTGCACACATCGCCACCCATTGACTAATATGGGCTTGAGTTCCCAAGTTTCTCCCATCTGTAGGACAGCCTGGAACAAAATCCCAGCAGCAGGGAAAAGCCAACTGTATAGTGACAAAACATATTGTGCTTCTTGATGAAAAGCCAACTCTGATAAGTAATCAGTTTTATGGAATTCAGATTTCTATTATTATATTGGTTTATATGCTCCAGTTTCTACTGTTTTCATACCATCATATGCTAGACATACAGGTAGATAGTATGGAAACTTCTACCTCTAAGATTTCATCAGACAGAATTTTTTCAACTCAGCCTAGCATTTTGATTTTTGTTATTTAGACATGAAATCTAGATGGATACTTCATGTTCAGAAACACTTTATCTTTGAATGCCAAACACAGCAGACATTGAAAAAGTGGAGGGAAGTTGCCTTTGGATCCTAACTACAAGATTACTGGTGGCATTTAGGCCACAAGTCAGTGATAGGGAACATATGACCTCCCAGATATTATTCAACTACAACTCTCATCATTCCGCAGAGGTTGTCACTACCAATACTTTGGTATAATCCAGAAAGATCCTTCTTATTGCTGACATCACTAAAGCTAGACAGATTGTGATCATCCACACTTCACAATAACAAGAGGCGTGAAATGAGAAAACCTTCTGGACTAAGCATTTAAATGTTATAATATTGTGAAATCAAATATATTTATACTAATATAAGTGTTGCAGAAAAATGAAATTGTTGTTGTGTGTCTCCAAGTCATTTTTTTTTTTTTACTTATAGCAACACTAAGGCTAACTTATCACAGGGTTTTCTTGACAAGTTTCTTCAGTTTAAATTTCTTTATGGAAGTCAATGGAGGAAAGAAAACCCTTAAGTGCTAGAAAACCAAACCCCAATATTAAAGCACTGCAAAACTGTGTGATGGCATAAAATTCTCAGTTTCAGTCTTCTGTTTGATATATATCTATTTGACCAGGGGTAGGCAACCTTTCCCCTTTAAGGGCCGAGGGACTTGAGCTCCCAGAAGCCTCAGCCATGTTGGCCAATAGTCCCATGTTGGCCAATAGCTCCTGGAATTCTGGGAGCTGAAGTCCCTCGGCCCTTAAAGGGGAAAGGTTGCCTACCCCTGCATTTGACTGTCAGTTCATAGTGGTTTCATGGGACTTTGGAAACAGCCGTATTCATCAACACTGCATTTTGGACAGCATCTCACCTGGTCTCTTCATCATCCCACGCAATTCTCATGCCTTTTCCTCCACCACCTGCAGACGCCTTGATCATGACAGGGTAGCCTAGCAGCAGGGAACAATTAGACAGAAGTTCAGACTTTGATCAGTAAGTCATACAGACATGACAACTGACCACATGTCCAATAGCATGGTGGACAACAAAATGCTTATCAAAAGGCTTTTTGTTGGGGATGAAGAGTTAAGGCTGCATATTGTTGATGCCAGTCATCTTCTGCACTTCAGAATATAACAAAATTAATTAATGACATTTTACATAAATAGTAAAATCAAAGACATAGCACATGTTGAATGATTTTAAAATTTCACATGCCTTCTTTCCCTTGCCAGATTCTCAAAGCAACTAGTTAAAAAAAAAGTAATCAAAATTGAAAAATTATTAAAAATATAGTCAAGAGCTCAACCAGCAAGAAAAGTCATAGAAGCAGAAAATTAAGGGTGAAACAGATAGACAAAATAAAGTGGTTTCCAGCCTCTTAGAAGGCAGGGAGTTTAAATGACGCACTCCTCGAAAGCAGCTGGAAATCAGACCAAAGCCATGCTCTGGGCTAAAAAGCAGAGCAAAAGGAAGCTGGGATAGTCCAACTCAAGGCAGAAAATATGCATCTTTGCACCTGCATATAAATGCCTGGATGCAAGTGTGTGGCTGCAGCAAAGCAAAGAAAGGAAAGTGCAACAGCTCAAATGGATGCAATCATGACATACACAAAGACAGTCCAATTAGATCACGGGGTGAAGGGGGGAGAAGGGGGCATGTATGGGGGGGCCTCCATGATTGTGCTTTTCCAATGTGTCACTGGCACACTGATGCACCAATGCTCTGTACTGATGAGCATCTCATGTGCTACTGTGTGGCTGATCACACAGACCAGCCAATGGGATGACATCTGGGCAGATGTGAGAGGTATTTAGAGGATGCAGGTAGTGTGTTTGTGTAACAGTGCACATGTATGGTGGGGAGGCAACAAAAAAATGACCCAGCAGCACAGCTTGATGCCATGCCATGCAGTCAGGACATGCGTATTCAGCCCGCCTTGGGAGTGGCCCATGTGGGCAGCAGGGTTTCAACCTGCTTTTGGAAAAAAGCAGAATCAAGCCTCTTTTTCCTGCCCATCTGTTCTGGCCCACAGTTTCAATTAACCCAGTTCAGCTAAGCCAAGTGTTACATTCTCACTGTTTGTTTGGGGGGGGGGGTTAAGCAAGCAAATACAAAGGTGTTCAAGCAGGCTGCTAAAGAGAGGATGTAGCATAGCATTATAAATGAAAAGGCCTTCTACATTCCCAGCTACTCAACTTCAGAAGACAATGGGGAGGATGTAAAGTTTTTAAACAATTTTGTCTGTGAGCCAGCCACCTTGGGTCTGTTTCTGGGGAAAAGGCAGCATCGAAATGAAATAAAATGCTTTTTAAAAATACATACTATGTTTGCAGTTACGTTTACAGTTACGCAGGAAAACACACAGACCCTCACAGTGGCTGCTGCAATTTTTTAAAAAAAATATTATTTACTTTTCCAGTTCTTCAGAGTGATTGAGGACCTATTCCTTTGATTGGGATGGGAGGAGGGCATTGGTTTATTTATTCTGTGGTAACTTTTTAAAATAACTTACCTGTCAGCTACACAAAATGTGGTGTATAGAGAGCATGAGAGGGAATTGGATTTAAACAACATATTCTTTTTTTAAAAAAAGCATTGGGGAATGGCCATTTGTATTCTATCTCATCCAAAGTTGGTCATGTGGAAGGGCTCTAATCTCCTCAGGACCAATTCTTACTTTACGTTTGGTACTTTGATACACATATCCAAGGATAAAATATGTGTTTGCTTTGCCAAGTACAAAACACACTATATGACAATGGTTTAGGTATCACACAATAAGAGAGAATGCTAATTTTATGACTTAACCATTTAAATTCTATCAGATCTCACATGAAGTTCTCACTGGCCATTCCTTGTCTTGTACCAACAGAGACATCAGAGCAAAGCAAAGCAGCTTCATTTATATACCGCTTCATACCATACAATGGGGTGTCTAAGCGGTTTACAACTGTAAGCTCATTGCGCCCCAACAGCTGGGTACTCATTTTAGCAACCTCAGAAGAATGCAGGCCTGAGACTAGATTGAGCCCTGGCTAGTATTGAACTCGCAACCTTGTGATCTATGAGTGTGCGGCTGCAGTACAGGCATTTAACCACTGCACCACCAGAAGTAACATAGCAGAGACTCCTCTTACCATGGCTCTCCCTGTTCTTACTACTTTCAGTCAGTCAGTGGTTGCAATTCAATATGGCTCACAGTAGCAGAGCCAGCATGGCATAGTGGTTTGAGTGTTGGACTACCATTCTGGAGACCACAGTTTGATTCCCAGTTAGCCATGAAACCCATTTGTGAATGGCAAATTCTGTGGGACCACAAGTCTCATTCTTCTTAATGGCGGCACAATATATGTGCAATTACATTGGTTCAGCTGTGTGCACTGAGGAGAATGGCATGGGCCCTATCCACAGATGCTCCAATCTACGGATGGCAAGCCTGGAGATAAGAAGAGCCATCTGTACAGGTTTACCTTCATTAACAAAACCTCTGACAAAGAAGTTCCTTTTTACCAAGTTTTTTATGCCTGCCCACTCCACTTTTGTTCCTTTGTCTAGCTGGAAGTTTTTTAGCAGCCTCAGCAATGGGAAGATCATGAAGGAGAGCTGGAGAAACATAGGTTTCTGGTGTTGGGCTGCAGCAGCATTGCTTACACTGCAGTAAACAATGAAAAATCCTAAAGTGGGGGGAAATGGGATTATACTCTAGCCTATCCTACTACAGTTGTGCATGTCTGTCTACAAAAAGGGAAGGTAAACAGCAGCAGCTTCCAGAACCCTTTACTGTGCATACGTCAATAACAAAATAGAGAGAGAAGGAGAGAGCAGATAAGCTCATATAGATCTATACTTTTGGCCACTAAAATGAAAATCATAAGAAAAATGGAGGTTGGTGAAAGAAAAAAATCATAACTGGATGCATTTTAGAAGCAGCTTTCAAGTAGTCTCTAGAAGACTCAAAAATGGATTTAAAAATCCATGGATATGGAGAGCTGACTATACCAGCAACCCCAAGCCCAACAGGGCTACACCCGTACACTCAGGCTACAGCCAGGCTCTGGTCAGGAAGCCCATTCCGGCAACCTATCTGCATCCCCTCCCTAAATACCGTACCCAACACTAGAGCTCTCACTGGTCCCACTTAACACTCTATCCTGATTAGAGCCATCTTGGTCAAGAGCCCCATGCTTAGGGAAAGGTCTTGATTACAGAGGAAAAGTGTTACAGAGGACTTACTATTGGCACCTGTGGTTCCCATGTCAGTGCAAAATAAATCTGCTCTGGGTTTAGTCCAAAAATTTAAAGGAGCTACCCAAGGTGATATACCGCTGTTATTTGCTGTCATGCTGACTTCAACGTACAGAAAACCAATGATTGGGAAACCTCCCAGAGGGTTTTGCAAATTCAGAGGTGACTAAAATCCATCTACCTTTTATTGCAGTCTATTGTTTCCATAGAACTCTTCTTCAGCATCACATTTCAAATGATTCTCTTCCTGTCAGCTTTCTTCCCTATCCCTCACACAACCATACATAGAAATCTGAAATACTATGGCCAGGATTATCCTAATTTTTGGTAAGTAATACTATCACTTGAGGATTTACTTAGTTCCTTCATGGCTGCCCTTCCAAGTATTAGTCTTCTGAATTATTGACTACAGTCTCTATTTTGATTAATGACTGGGCCAAAGTATATGAAATCTTTAACTATTTCAATGCCTTTGTTATCCACTTTAAAGTTATTCAAATCATCTGTGGTCATTATTTTTGTTTTCCTAATACTCAACTATAACCCTCTTTTTGCACTTTCTTCCTTAACTTCAATCAGTAGTCCATTCCAGGTCTTTGCTATTTTCTGTAAGTAATATGCTGTGTTCTGTATATTTTGAATGGTTGATGTTCCTTCCTCCAATTTTCAAGCCTGTTTCCTCTTGTTCTTATCCTACTTTTTGTATGCTATGTTCTGCATATAAATTAAAGGTGTTGTCCTACACACAAAACATTTTAAATAGCTCCATTAAGACTCAAACTAAAACTCAGAACAGATTCACCGTTTCATTGTCATGAAAGCAACCAGCCACCACTGGGTAACCTAGCACTATAGTCACAAGAAAAGAGGCTATGTGTATCCCTATTTTAGAAATAAATTTGTACAATGCTATGGGTTGCATCCAGAAGCAGGCCTGGGGGTTCCCTGCCCCAGCCAAAAAGAAAATGCAGGTTGCTAGAGGTCACCTTACAAAAAAAAAAATAAACAGACTTATTATATTATTATATTATTTATTATGCTTTTAGACAGCCAACAACAGTGTACAAAACATTTAAAGGTAAATGTAAAGATATTCCCCATTGACAGGGTTGTCAAGTCGTGTCCGACCGTAGGGGGCGGTGCTCATACCCATTTCTCAGCCAAAGAGCCAGCGTTGTCAGAGACTACTCTGTGATCATGTGGCCAGCATGATTGCACAGAATGCTGCTTACCTTCCCACCGAAGTGGTACCTATTTATCTACTTGCATTTCCATGCTTTTGAACTGCTAGGCTGGCAGAAGCTGGGACCAGTGACAGGAGCTCCCCCTATCATACAGCACCGGGGTCTCAAACTGCCAACCTGCCGATCTTGTAATCAACAGAGTCAGCGTCTTAACCACTTCAGTCACTGCACCCCATACAAAACATTTATATGTATACAATAAAATAGTAACTACATGGAAGACAGAATAAAACAAAGATAAAAGTGTAAGAAAATCAAGATAAAACCAGTAGAAGAGAATAACAACACCACAGCACATAGAAGTGAGATAGGAGAGTATAAATGCACTAAAATCAATTATTAAATGCCTGTGAGGTCTTCACTTGAAAGACCAACATAAACATCAGGCAAGCACATTACAAATGAAGTACTACCACTGAAAAGCCCTCTCACTTGAGGAGGGGGGGTAGCAAGAAGAGAGCCTCATATGATGACCATTGGATCTGGATGGATGGACAGACAACAGACAGATAGACAGACAGACAAAATGGATAGACAGAGGTAGAGGCTCTTTCATGTAACCTATGATTGTGTGGCTGCAGTAATTTGCAGTAACCTGATTCCAAGTAATTTAGAATTTTAAACTGTAAAACAAGTACCTTGAATTGGCCCAGAAACACACTAGCAACCAGTCTAGATTGCAAATAAGTGGCAAAGTATGAGCCCTATTTTAGACCATTTTAAAATGCACTTCCACACATAACACGTGCAATAATCCAAAAACAAGATTATGAAAGGTTTTTGCTGTAAGGGCTGCAGCTTTTGTATCAGCCTACTGTGGTAATAAAAGGTGTCCTGAGTATAGGGCCTGGAAAAGCCATCTATTTTTATTATTACTTCCAGAGTCTTCCTAGGAGACTGTGGTCCAAAGAAGTAAATAGGAATAATTTCTGGAAGCTGGTCCAAAAAAAGCAAGCGGTAGAGCAATGTGCCATTCACACAGTGGCAACGTCTGAAACCAACTCCCCAAAGAGCCTTTCCCACCAGCTGCATGCAGAATCAGACTTCCACCCTAACATACCAGTGTGGCCATCAGGACAAGTGTAAAAATATAGTTACATGAGGGATAAAATGGAGCCCTTTGCAATGCCACAGCACTACCACCACGAGGCAGAATAATAATCCCAAGAATAATAATCCCCCAGCAGCAACATGGATTGGCTCTCCTTAATAATTAAAATTGCAAAGGATTTGGGTTAGGGTTTTACAGGGCATGTTCTTACATGCTGTGTGCACTTTCTGAGTACTATTTGTGCGTATATTGATATCATCTCTCATTTCTTTTTTTATTGCTGCTGTTCTTCATTTTAAACAAAAAAATAAATTAAAAACTTCTGAAGGCACATCTTTTTCAGAATTAAGCAGTCATAAATTTTAAAATCCTGGAAGATTATATGATGTGGTCATCCAAGTTGCTCATTTTCATCTTGCTCTATCAGTACTGAATTCACAGATCACAAAACTAATTCCAATGAGGGGAAAGAAGAGGGCTCACATGTTGCTGGGAGGATTATTAGTCACTAAGCCAACATTCCCCTGAAAAAAATAAGAATAAGTTCACACATATTAACATTTTGGCTGTATCCCCAAAGTCAAACTAACCCAGGTTAATACCATTTTAACTGTCATGGCTCTATTTATTTATTTATTTATTTATTTATTTATTTATTCATTTATTTCATTTGTATGCCACCTTTCTCCCAAAGGACTCAGTGCTATGGAATTCTGGGAACTGTAATTTTGTGAGATATTTACCCTTCTCTGTCAGAGAGCTCTGGGGCCACAACAAGCTCCCAATCCCACCATTCCATAGCATTGAGCCATGGCAGTTAAAGTAGTGTCAAAGTGGATTATTTCTGCAGTGCACAGGCAGCCATAGAGGAAACAATTTAATTGCTGAAAGCAACTGATCATAAAGTGTAACTGAGCCAAAAGAAATTATGCCACTGAAGAATCTATTGACAATCAAGGGTCCAGCAGAATTTATTCAAATGACTTCCATTTTTTTCAAATGTAACAAAATGTTACACATTCTGGAAGTCTATTTGCTGAATTGCAAATAATACTATAAAGCAGAGTTAATCTGGCCATCAAAATAATTTTGATTATGCATATTTACTTTTTAATGTAATTAAAATATTTGCAGGCTACCATTTTGGAGTAAAAAAAAACTTCCCAAGACAATGTCTACTATATACAAACATAATATGCAATTTCAAATTTAGAAAAAAAAATAGAGGAAAAAATGAATAAAAATCAGCAATAGCACTAATAGTATCTAGCCCAGTAAAGCACTAATTTGCAACTTATACAGATGAAAAACATATTATATATATACAGCAACACAATAAAATCATTGGGAGGGGAAACTGTGTAAAATAAGCAGGACCAAATGCCTTTTCAAAAACTAGCAATCATGAGGCCTCATGTACCCACACGAGAATAGCATTCTGCAAATAAGGAAGCCAAAAGCTTCCATTCCATTATGCCAGCCAACATAATTATTTTCATAGGCAGACATGCAGATGGAGCTCTTAAAGTGCAGACAGGCAGTTATGAGTAAAGTGGCCCTTGAGGTAACTGGCTCCCAAACTATTTAAACATTCTATACTTTAATGGCAGAATTTGAAAACCTATATCTGATTATGTTCAAAACATTCAGTTCTAGCTTCTAGAAATGTATTACACGTTCTCTACAACACATAATTCAACATATAACATACTATACAACGTGCCCATGCCATACGCGGGCTTACCATACGTGACTTTGAGTTTACACATACAGCAAGCCCAGGAGGACAAAATGATGTGTGTGCCGTAGAGACACATGTGCCACCGCACACAGGCACGTGCCACCATAGAAATCAATGGGCTTTGAGCTTACGTGTTTTTCCCATATGCTGGGTATGTGTGTGTCTGGAATGGATCCCTCGTGTATAGGAAGGGCCCACTGTACATCATATATTTATACTCTCTTCTCTATATATATATATGATTTAGCACAGGAACAGGCAACCTTTTTCAGACCTGGGCCGGTCTGCTGTCACCCAGGTCTCGGCTGGGCCGAGGGGGAGGGAATGGCGGCGTGCGTGCTCATTTTGGAAGTCAAAATGGCGGCCGTGACGCATTTGCGCATGCGCAAGAGTACTGTGCATGCGCAAACGCATCGTGACCACCATTTTGACTTCCAAAATGGTGATCGACACAAGCGCGGCCGGAAACGTGCTCCGACGCCGGCGCACGGTGGCGGCAACCTTTGGCCTGGGCCGGTAAGTCCAGGGCCCGGGGCCTTAACCGGTCCCCGGGCCATAGGTTGCCAGTCCCTGGTTTAGCATATAGTATATAATATATGTGATACAATATAGATTTGTTGTTTGCCTTTAAGTCATTTTTTACTTATGGTAACCCTAAGGCAAACCTATCATTGGGTTTTCTTGGCAAGTTTCTTCAGAAAGGCAGTTTGCTATTGCCATCCTCTGAAGCTGAGAGAGTGTGATTTACCCAAGGTCACCCAGTAGGTTTTTATGTTTGAACAGGGTATCAAACCCTAATCTCCAAAGTTGTAGTCCAGCATTCAAACCACTACACCATGATGACTCTCACAACATACATACAGTACTACATATATGTATATAATCTGGATATGAAATATTAAATTTAAAGAATCCAATAACACCCAGCTTTTATCTCCATAACCTACACACAAATTAAAATGTCCAACTTCAACACTGTAAGCAAGTCCATATATGCAAAGCTCAGGTGGGAGAGTCCTTAAGGAAAATCACCAGTCTTACCTCCGGCACCAGCCAGTTCTACTCAAATTATGGCCACCCTCACAGCCATAAAAACAAATAAATAGCAGGTATTGTTCAAAAAGTCAGAAGGCTGGTCAGGTACCTTATCCTACCCAGCCCCCAAATGTCAAGGGTTGAGCACAGATAGTCTGAGGAATGGATAGTCGGAGTAGAGGAAGCATTGCAGTAAAAACCAGTCACCCTCCTAATCCAGACACAAAGCCATAGGGAGAAAAGATACATGTCCATTATTCAATGACTAGAGTACAATTCATGCACCACACTCAGAACTTTCATATTACCTCAAACACTATGCCTACCAATGGAGTCTGTTTAAACAGGAAATTGCAATTTGAAGGTCTATATATACATATATATTCTATATGCCCCCTCTGTCACATTTTAAGTGTGTTTTTCCCATACCTAAAAGGAAATTGCTTAAGCTCCAACTGAAGAAAGATCCTACACCCAGCTCCTTTTGTTATCTCCCTCCTGAAAGAAGCCTTGTTTTGGAAGTGTGGTTCTTTTTGTAGCCAAAATGGCACAACAAATGCACAAGAAATACAAAACACTGCATATGAAAGGGACAGATATTTACAATACTGTTGTCTTTCCTTATATGGTACAATCTTTAACTTGATTTCCAAGTCAAAACTGGATGCTGTTTCAAAATTCTAGTGTAGGGCTGATGACTGCAAAGCTATCCATTGTGTTCATAGGATTCTTTGCAAGGTTTTGTTAAATTCTCTGTTTCTGGGCTGGGGGAGGGGGGGAGCCAAACCGTCTTTCTTTTCATTTTTGCCCTAAAGCAGAGCTGAAGGGACATAGCCTTAGCAACAGGGCTCAGAGTTCTCCATGACTAGTCAGATTAACCTGTTTAATCAAGGATCCACCTATAGTGGTCACCCATCATTAACTATTTTGGTAGGAACTGCTGTGAAAAGGTGGACCAATAGCAAGGAAAGAAATCCCCCACCCCAGCCCTGTAATACTGATCTTTTGTCTTAACTACACTATGATCAAGGGAAAGTATTTACCACAAAGCTACAAGAAGAGCATTTTCTTCTGAATGCATACCTTTCAATTTTTTAAATTTAAAAAGTAGCAACTGGGGATTCTTTCTTGCAGACACAAGTTTATACTTGTGTCCTCCTCCCTTCCTCACATAGCAGCATACTTTAGCGTTATCCCCTTTTACCCACACCATAAAGATAGACTGTAGATACTTCAGGCTAAGAAACAGCAACTGATAAAAAGCCATTCAGGAAGCTTAGAATCTGAAAAGTACTATACTTTTCATTACACAACACTGGCCAAGATAATCCAAGACAAGGCTTGCTTGGGTTGATAATCCACACACCCAGTTATACCCCAAATTCAAAAAATCAATAATTTTCTTTATATTAGCTACAGAATTTCCTAAAATATTAGCTCCCAAAGAAGATATTTAAGAACTCTAAAGTGGAAAATGTGTCTCCTTTATAAATCTGATGGCTCCATTATTTAACCCATCCCATATCATTTTTAAACCCCTCCAGTTTCAAGACAGGTCAATTTACAACACAAGGAGCAGGTTCACTATTTAAATAAACCCAGAGATTCTTTGAATGCATAACACAAGTTATATTATTTCGTATTTGCTCACCACAGCTTATATTGTAACAGAGACCCCAACTGATGATTTTAGAACAAACAGCATAAACACGATTATATCATCCCTCGGAAAAAATAAGACTGACCATGTCTTAACACCTCATGCACAAGGATTACAGAACCACAAGAAATACCACTTCCTTTTCTGGAACAGATTAGGGTTAATACAGTTTACATCCCATCTCTAATTTAAGTCTCTAAAACACTATTTATATAGCTAAAATATTAAGGTATAAAGAGACTTAATGATTAGATTCTCCCAGTTCTGATGGCAACTGAGAATTTAAAAATTTAAATCATCATTTGCCCCATAGGGACTACTTATTATTACTCAGTTAATTGAGTCAACAGCATCTTCTGAAAGGCATACAAATCTCACAATAGCCAATTTAAGAACTTACCAATTTCCCTTGCAATTCTGACAGCTTCATCTGCATCCTGTAAAAGCAGGAAATTAGACCCAACATTAATCCCATCAACTACTGCACTGTGTCTCTAGGGCAGTCGTATATTGCACTACTGTCTCCTCTGATTCATTTAATGTTTGATTTTACAACCTTCTGACCCGCTTCATTCAGAGGAATGTAAAATTAATACCATAAGTGGAATGTAAATTTTACCTCATCACTGAATAACATTCAGGTTCTAAGAATCAGTTGACAGGAAAAACCAGCAGGACTACAGAAGGATTTCTCAAGTTGCTAGAATTATAGAATTTAGATGGTTTCACTGAAAAGTAAATATCAGGGCACTGGAACATGTCAACTGTCAGCTTATTCCTGTCCTCACAGGTACATACATGTGTTTTCCTGGATACAGTCAGCAGGGGGAGTTGATTCTCTATTGTTTAGCTAAGCATCTATATCAAAACAAGTCTTAAAAATTCATTGAAAGATTTAAATGTGATATTCCCAGGAAACAAATGTTTGCTTGTTTTCCTTTTTTTGACCTGAAAATAACTTTGACACAGAATTGACTCAAAGATTCAAAATTATAGATATTAATGAATTTGGTGTTTTATAATTATTATTATTAATGTTATTTTATATCCCAGTTTTGCACAAAAAAACTGGGACTCAAAGCAGCTTACAAATTTAGACAAATACAATATAGCAAAAACATAAAACAATTTAATATTAAAATGTAAATAAACCAAATAAACATTGAAGACAATTAACTTTTTGGACAGAAAACAAATTAGTCGATTCACTGCCAATTACAATTGGTAACTTATAACATTAAACTTTACAATTAAAATATTTAATTTGATACACAGATGGAAAAATTATACAACAATATGGACAGTAAGCATGGCTCAAATGTACACTAGAATACAGTCCTCTGGCTGAAACCATTAACTCACTCACTCACATTAACTCACTCACTCATTCAAGAGTATCAAGTGAATAGTAGAGAGGAGAGAATTAAAAAAATACAGCCAAATTTAGTTCATAATTTCTCAGTGGTTAGTGAACAAAAGACAGACATAAAACTATTCTCATAGATAAGTTAACTTTCCCTTGACCATCAAATATATTTCCTTTATGCATTATATACGAAGAGAGGCACCATGCTGTAATTGTCTGAGCACTGTAGTATGACTCTAGAGACCAGGGTTCAAATCCCCACTTGGCTATGGAAATCCACTGGGCAAGTCTACTTTCTCAGCCTCAGAGGAAGGCAAGGGCAAACATGCTGTGAATAAATCTTGCCAAGAACCCCCTGCGATAGGGCAGCTTTAAGAGTGCCATAAGTCAGAAACAACTTGAAAGCACAGAACAACATCATCATCATCCTTGTTGTCCTTGTCACTGTAGTTATTGTTAGTGTCAAGCCTCAGAAATCCATCCCTATTTGAATACACCAAGAGATTTAAGTGCACATAGTGTCTGGAAACTCCTAGTTGTTCTATGTGCCTGGTCCATGGTAGTGACTTTTGAACATTAAAATGAAAACTGACATTTTGAACATTTGAAAGACTTTTTGTCTTTTTTTTTTCAAGAACCCAATGAGCACTCCTCTCGCAAAAAGTTTTTAAAACACTCTGGAGGATTTCATACCTGGCTCTTTTTTTTGCCAAACAATAAAACAAAATTTTCTTAGTACTGACTAAGAGTCCGATGAAGAATAAGGAAACTGGTACAGGAAGTTGTCAGAAAATTTAATTTCCTTTCATTAGCTAGTCTGCTCCACAAATCGGTGCTTGTTAAGTTCAAAGCAACCCTGAAAGCAACATCAGCTTTAAGTCTTTTTTTAAAACTTCAACCAGGCACATCTGTTAATGAGATTTGCCAAACAACAATTGTTTTTAAGCTAAAGATAAGTCTACCAAAAATGAATAAATTCAAAGTTTACTGTTACACCTTGTTGCCTTCTACAACCCTGCAACCTCCACACGCCTCAGTTTTAGTTTAGAAGGATTTTTTAAAATGCATGAAAAGGGTCATTTAAGAATGTAGTGGTTTCCACACTTTGAGTCTGAAGGTTCTTTGTTCCTGTCTGTGACAGTTATGTGAGAATACTTCCCCTTAATAGCCTCTCTGTCAGGAAGTGTTAAACCTGCCAAATGCAGACAATTAGAACCTCTTGAATAAAATGCAGGAAGAGTGATGACTGATGAAGAGCCTCGATTAGAGCCAAGGAGGAAACTTTTACATTTCTTTTCTCCTGCAAATTCAGACACATATTTGCTCAACAGAATTTTAAATTAAAAACAACAACAACAAATAAATAAATAAATAAATAAATAAATGCCATCCCCTCCCCACTCCATTTAGTTTCCTATAAACAAGTGGGTAACTGGTATACTGTTGCAGCCCATAAGAAGGCAATCTGCTTTTTATCTCGAGAAAACTACACCATGCTGGCTCTCTTATTTAAACATTACATGAATATATGTATATGTAGAAGCATTATAAGTACTCCCTATCAAGAACATATATGCAACACTCAGCAGTACAACTGACCTCTGTGACTTGATAAGAAGCCTTCATAGGATACTTTCTTGACCTCTCATATACCATCAGTAGAAGGAACTCAAGCCATTAATCATTTATTTTTTACATTCCAAATAAATACATTGACACTGAATATATTTATATAAATTTAAAAAGTAAACAAAAATCACCATTTGTATGAAGAGGTTGCTTACCTGTAATTGTGGTTCTTTGAGTGGTCATCTGTGCCCTCATACAAATGAGGCACAGAGACCAAGAAGAATAACATTTATTAACGTATCTCCGATGCACTAAAGCACAGTGGGCAATGTGGTCATGAGTTACACATGCCATCTACATAATATTAATAAACCATATGAATAGCTAATTTACTACTCTCAAAACCAAATATTGCTCTCTCACACCATAAAATAACAAATTAAATTCATGCTGCATTTGAGCATGTGTCTATAAGATCAAAAAAACATAAAGATTTTTCTTTCAAGTGTTTAAGTCCAGTATTCACTAAATTCAAATAATCTATTCTCAGGATTTCTGAGACATATTTAAAAAGAAGTTCTGGATAATGTATTTTCACAACAACTATGTAAGGCCCCATTCACACTACAAAAATAAACCAGTGTGAAACTGGGTTATTTTCGTGGTGTTCACACTTACCTCAACTGCACTTGATGCAATGTGTGGGAGGACTACTAAAAAACCCACTTAAGCCGGTGTATTTGACACCGGGCCCTTAAACACTTCTTTTTTGTAAGAGCCACAATGATCCGCATCTTCCGCACTGAGTAAGCTGTTGAATCGATTCAGATTGCGCTGCATCGTTCCAAGAAATGGAGGCGTCTCCATTTTAAACCAAAATGGTGGCAAGTATGAATGGCAACAGGATTAAAATGCCACGGACAGATTCAGAAACAGAAACGTAGTGGGAACACTGATCTGGTATTGCATCACTGTGGAGATCTGGATCTCCTCGGGACAAACAGTGTGAATGCCCCCTAACACTGCTTAAGCTGAAAGGTTGTAACTGGCCCAGGACTGAAAAGAAAAATAATTTATCCAATTGTATGTTGACATTAGCATTAGAGAACCACACACTTATTACCTCATTAGCAAAATATGGAAAACTAATGTTGCATCAAATAAAAGTAAAACTCCAGTAGAGACAAATTTTCAACTTTTATTTGAAAATCTTGCAAGGAACTAATAGAAGAAGCCTCTTCAACAGAAGTTCTCTTCTAATAGAAACACTGGCTTAAATCAAATGGCAAATAATATAGAAGGGATAGAAAATAAACTGGTGTTTTTCTTTTTCCTTCATCAAAAGCTAGCTCTTAAGTCAAGAGCTTTAACACAACAGAATACCTTCAGGCACTTGAAGATATTGCTTCACATTTAAGTCCTGGGAAAACATTTTTATCACAAACCAAGTAACAAACTTCCCATGACCAAAACTCACTCTCAACATTTGTCCTTATTTAAGTGACCAGGTAACAAAACCCAGGCAAGGCTATGTAGGGAGAAGAGACCTGATTCTTAAGAGATAATAGATAAAGGAGCATCAGTAACTCCCCCATCACAACCCAGCAGTGAATCTGAAATACTTTTGCATTTTTTATGTCAATGACTGGCTGCTATTTTCTTTTATGTGGACAAAAACCTACAGCATTAGGCATACTGTTGTGCTAAGGGTAAAACCTGCCCTTCATTACTGACACTGCACAATCCAGTCTTTAATTACAGGATAAGTGTACAACAGGGGTATGGTAGGCAATCTATGTTCCTCTATATGTAGCTGGATTACACCTCCCATCATCTCTCATCACTGGGTATGTTTTCCAGTCTAGCAGCAGTGAGTGGGAGACAAATTGCCTCCCCTTGGTGCAGGAGGCGGTATGTACCCTTATCAGCAGAACAAACAGGGATGTCATGCACATCCCATGCACTTCAACCATACAAAACCATATCTGCCATAACAATAGACATGCTACTTTAGAATAAGACTGAGAAAACATTTTAAATAAAAAATAAAATGGAGAAATGCAGTTCACTATTTTTAAAAGGTTTTTTACCTTAACTACTCCGTCATAACCAGGTATCGTGTTGACCTTTGCCTTCTTAGCTAAGAGTTTGCTTTCTATCTTGTCCCCCATTGCCTGAATAGCATGCATGTCTGGTCCAATGAAAGTGATGTCTTCAGACTCCTGAGGAGAAAAGGAATACAACAAAATTTATTCATAGAAAAAAAATGAAATACTATGATGACATTTTGCATAGAAATGTCCCAAATTTATGTAAGTGACATAACTTGAGCCAGTACATTAAAATGTATATGAGCTTGTTAAGCCTATAAGGAACACAGGCTCAACGTTCCTATAATTACTCTTTGTGTAAATCAAAGCCAGACCAAGGAAAAATTGTGGAGAGCTGTAAAGTATTCCAGCCTGAACATTTGCAGGATCCCTTGGGTGAGGGGGAAAAGCAGTTAACTCATGATTCAAGGAGCCACAAGTGGCTTACAAAGATATGTTCACTAATACTGTTCAAGATTTCATTTTGTATTATTTAAAACATAACCCTCAAGAAAACAGAAATGAAATTCCTCCTCTAAGTGTGCAAGACAGACCAGATAGAGTTTTAAAATACTTATGTCCTGCACATATACTCAAAGGTTTAACTAGATATCAACTTACAGATCAGACAAGTATTATAACATGATTCTACTTACTCCACTTCAGGTTCACTTTAAGCTAAAATCCTAATGAGCTTTAAAAACAGACCTTATTTGTGTCCATCTAACAAACCTTGCCAAGAAAACTTGAGTGATATGTTCACCTTAGGGTTGTCATGAGTCAGAAACAACTTGAAAGCACATAGCAACAACAACAATGTTGCAGTATTTATCCCAGTTCACCAACTATTCTTATAATACATTTTTATTATAGCTATTTCTATTACAATGCAACACCCACCCAGTTTGTTTTCTCCTTTCCATCAACATAATATATATTATATGACTGCAGCTCCTACTGGCTATGCTGACTAGAGCTGATGAAAATACAGTGCAATATCTGAAAGATCAGATGTTTCACATCACTATTTTGGAGTTTATTTTATCATTGAAAAACAGTGCTGATATTTCCATAAATATTCCAAATCTTATATTCCAAATCTTATATGATATTTCCATAAATATTCCAAATCTTATATTCCAAATCTTATATGGCAAGTAAGGTGGGTGAGGGAATTCTTGTTTCCATGGTTTTTCCTATCACATTATTTGAACGTGGGGCTTTTTGTAAATCTGACCTCAGACAATAAAATCATTGACCATGTGTTCTCAAAAAAACTGTTTACTAGTCTGTTTTATGGAAGACCAAACATCCATCAAATAGCATATCAATATAACCACAAGCCAGAACATTAATGACTTGAGGGTATTTTTTAAATGCTTGATACCAATTAGCATTAAAATCTGATCTCTCATCACAGAAAAGCACTGTTACAAATAATTAAGGTCTACCTATCGATGCAATTCTGATAATACATTTACCTATTTAAATCAACACTTAATTCTAAAGTCTTCCACCTAGCAATACATTTCCATGTTTACATCATTCTTTAATCACCTTAATGGTATTGGGAAATAAAACATATGAAGGAGGTGTGGACATTTAATATGTATCATGTTGCAGCACCACCAGCAAAGAGGAACTGATGAAAACACACCATATACAATTAATATTAATCTAAAAATTCACAACATGGCAATGTTAATAAGGTCAGCTAGAAATACATCAAGAGAAAAAATTCCTAGCCAAACCAACAGAACTTTCAGAGTGAAAAATAGGGAAATACAGGTAACACTTCTAGGCTTACAGTAAAAATTACAGTAGTCTCAGCGAAAAACTACATACAGTGGAGAAATGTCTATTCTATTAAATGTTTGGTTTCACTTACTCATCCTTAGCCTGCTTTCAGTGATTTACAACACTTTTCTTAAACTCAAAGAAATGCACTTTACTTAAATATTACAAAAAATACAATGACACTTCTAATGACTCACACTCACAAATTTTAATAAAGCATCTTCAAAAGCCAGAACAGGATCAAAATAAGGACAATGATTCACCAGGGCAAGTAATGTCTATCCTAGATAAGACATCCAATCTACGGGCATTATCACACCAGGCCCTTTTTGCTGCAGTCATGGCATTTAAAAAAAATGGTAACATGCCAATTTTAGAGCAGCCTCACCGCATTTATTTTCATTTGCACGACAGAGGCTGCTGCCCCCATCACACTCCCTACCTTATGCCTTATACGGCATGCCTGTAAGGTTTTCCAAATTTTTCCCCACAACTCCATCAAAAAATAGCATGGGGGAGAGGGAGGGGGAGGAAGGGACAGTGACACCACGTGACTGCCAATCAAGCAAGTGCCCCAGGAATGGCTTTTTGCAGCTGAGGCATTGCAAAATTGGCAGTTCATTCCCAGGTTCCGCCCATGAATGAAAATGGACAAGTACTTGAGTACATCAATGCTTGTAGCTATAGTGTTGGGTGAAAGGATGGGTCATCTTCGTCATAGCCACACTGATTATCCCTATGGTCATTTGGTCAGTGTGACTATGTGAAGAGGTCACTTCCTATCCCCCTCCCATTCTGCCAGAAGTTAAGAGATTTACAACCCTTTCGTTGTCTCTCTTCCCTCTTCACCTTCAATCACCATGGACTCAGTCACAAGGCTGTCCTCCTAGGATGTTTTTCTTCCTACCTGCATGCATAAGGGTCAGCTTTAGGGATCCTTGTACTAAGTATAGTTTTCTGTACTGATTAGTTATTTTTCTAGAACCTAGCTGCCCTATGTGTAATAATAAAGTAAGTATTATTTTATCTTACTTATGTATCCTGTTTATTTGGTAGAAGCTCAGAACTAAGTCCTGTAATAAATACTTGTGGAGTTCATGCTGCTGCTGCTATAATTAATATATTAATACAAAATTTACCATTTTTAGCATTTCCTAACAAACGGTCAAGGACAGGGCAGCTATGGGAGCAAAGTGCTGTTGTGTAATGAGCATCACTGATGCTGCTTCCTTCCAAGGGGAATTGCTGTTTAAAAGCCACGTGTGGTGATCTCATGTCTCTGAAGAAGCAAAAAACCATGCCACAAAGGACATTCTCTGCTTCAGGTGCAAAACTTGGTAAGGCTCATAGGGGCTCTTCCACTACAGGTCAATATTTGTGACATCTGTTGGGTTTGAAAAGGCCTAACTAGTTGCATAAGTATGTGACACAGAAGTGTAATGCCCCAGAAAATCTCACCAAGAAATAAGATAATACTGTATTACACTGTTACAGCACTATCATTCCACTGTCATTCATGATTCAGCACTCTGCTGCCAGAATTATCAATTTCTTTAATTGTCTCCCTAAATTTGTAATGCTTTTCCTTAAATTCCTACCTTGGTTTCTAGTCCACATTTGGATCCAGCATAAGATACTCATTCTTCAGACTCTACATCAGGGGTAGGCAACCTAAGGCC
>JAIPUX010001232.1:53246855-53271426 GCA_020142125.1 Phrynosoma platyrhinos | reverse complement strand
GGGGATTATAGGAACTGCAGTAACTTTTCAATCTCTGCTTCTAGCAGGTGATCATTTTTTGAAAAGTGGTTCTTTATGTGCTCTACTGATTAATGGGGCTGGTAAATTCAAATTGAAATGCGTGCACTACCATGAAACTCAGTTATTCTTCAGTTAATTACAAATTAATTACAAAAGGGTTTACATCAGGGGTATGCAACCTTTCCCCTTTAAGGGCCGAGGGACTTCAGCTCCCAGAAGCCTCAGCCATGTTGGCCAATATTCCCATGTTGGCCAATAGCTCCTGGGATTCTGGGAGCTGAAGTCCCTCGGCCCTTAAAGGGGAAAGGTTGCCTACCCCTAGTTTACATGAACAAGTAATAAATGCAATTTGGAAAAGAACTGGTCTTCTTTGCTGGTGGTTTTTCTTTATCATCCATGTAACACATCAGATACCACTTAAACACTTTGTCCCAGAAATCTGAAAATTGAAGCCCCTCCTCCTGGGCTTCTGCTAATGAAAGAGGGAGGTTAAGGAGAGGAGAGAAGGAAGACACAAGAAAGGAAAGTAAGAGAAGGGTTTTTTGGTGGGTTGGGTGAGAAATGGGGGTTTCAAAAATTAATGCAGCTGTTTCCTTTTCTCCCAAGCTCAAGACAGGGACAAAAGGGTGATGAGGTTGAATAAAACAACCAATGACATGTTTCAATTTCATTCCCCTCATGGTCCGAATTTTAATATAGACCTTTAAATATAAATGGCTAGTAACCACAAACTTATTACTTACATTTTTCCCACATAAATTGAACCAGACTTTGTGAACACAGCTGGGCAAACCTGGTTAGAGCCAGCCAATTAGCTTAGTGAAGGGGTTCCTATGTGGAGGGCAGGAGTATACAAACTAGGGGTTGTTCTGTTAAAGAGTCAGACAGGGAAAGATGAAATATAGCTAAGTCAGTTAGAGACAGGGTGAAGATATGAATAGGGTTTTGGGAGCTGTGAATGAGGAAAGAGTTCAGGGAGATGACGTTAATAATAAATCTTTACTTCATTTATTTCCTTTGTCTGTATCTAAGTTTTCATTTACGAATGAATAAGGAGAACTAGTCACACTTTACATTCAATCCGCTATGCTTTTCAATACTTTTCAATAACATAAGAATGCCCTCAAACAAAAAACAGTTTCTCAAAGGAAAACTCAACAATATTTACTAGAAAGAGGCACCTCCTACATGTCTCACCAGTACACTTAGCTGGGGCACAGGATGAGGCCTTCTCAGCCATGACAACTGCAGAATGCTCTCACCCTGGAGGCCCAACTGGTACCAAAACATGTCACTTAAGCAAAGTTAAAACTTGGTTGTTCACCAAAGCCTTTGTGTCTCATTAATTCAACCCAAGCACAGTTAAACATAGTTTTCTAAAACTTTTAAATTTTTTCACTCTGGTTTTTAACTCATTATATCAGGGACCGGCAACCTACGGCCCGGGGGCCAGTTAAGGCCCCGGTCCCTCGACTTACCAGCCCAGGCCGAAGGTTGGTGCTGCTGCCGCGCGCCTAGATGGCAGCGCATTTTTGCCACTCTGCGGCCACGCTCACCGCTACCGCCATTTTGGAAACGCTACCACCATTTTGGAAATGCGTCGCAGCGCAAACGTGTCGTGGCCACCATTTTGTTTTCCAAAATGGCGGCTGCAACATGCGCTGCGGCGGCCATGGCTGCAGCACGCACAGACGGGTCTTGCGTGGCGGCGGAGGGCGCATGCGTGCACGTGCACCGCCATTCCCCCCCCGGCTCAACCGAGACCTGGGCTACGGGAGACTGGCCCAGGTCTTAAAAAGGTTGCCTTCCCCTGCATTATATCATTCAATATGTTTTTAGCTTATTTAAATTATCTTACTGTTTTTAACCTCTTTACCCTGCTTTAATGCTACTTGTAAGCCTCCCTGAGATCTCGCCATATAGGGCAGGGTATAAATGTTTCAATAAATAATAAAACAAAATAGTTTTATGATTTTCAATAAAGATCTCACAAGTTAACTACTGTCTTGATTAATTTATCTTACTCCAGGGACATACAAGCCTCCATTTAGCCTGAACATGGCCAAAAATACAGTCTAACAAAAACACACTCTTTTTACACTTTACTATATTTATCTTTTGGACTAGCAAAACAATTAATAGCTATGAAAAATGTTGGAATTTATACAGTATGAATAATCAATATTATAATCTTAAACTAGTGTTGCCACCTCTTCAAACACTTTATATATATGCTTCCCCCACCCCCCAAATGGACCAAACATCTTATCAGTATCATCCAGTTTTGCTGTTTACGTTCAGAATACTGAAGTATTCTGACAGACAAGAGGCTATGCTGATGGAAGCAGTACTTCTACAAAATTATCTCAGGACAGTCAAGCTTTTGCTAAGAAGCCTGATTTAACGTGCCAAACAGATACTGGGCAACAGTTGTAGTGGGGGGTTACACTGGGGAAGGATTTCTCAGAGACAATGGTAGTGGTACCATAGCTAAAACCTGTAAGTACTGCACAGAAGGAGGCACAGTAAACCCTTTTTGAATGTTTTTTTTTTAACCATGAAAGCCCTATTTGATTGAAAGACAATCCAAAATCAAACAAGAGATAGTGCCAGAAAGTGAGACTGTGTGTCAGAAGGTACAGTAGAGGACAACTACAAGTAGCACTGTGCTAATGACACAACTGGACTCAAGCCAAAATGACATTCAGGTATTGACATGCTGAGGTGAAAGGAAAGCCCATAGCTGCACAATATGTTACAGAAACATGGAATATCAGAAGGATGAATCAGGGGAAGCTAGATGCAGGCAACATCCACAATGCATAAATAATCCAGTTTCACACCACTTTAACTCCCATGACTTGGTGCTATGAAATGCTGGGGATTGTAGTTTTGTGAGACATTTAGCATCACCTGTCAGAGAGCTCTGGTGCCACAACAAACTACAAATCCTGCCTTTCTCCCAAAATGAGATTCAAGATGGCTTACAATAATTTAAAAAGATAAAACTAAAGCATTAATTACAAAAGTTAAAATATAATGAAATAATACTAATATTAAAACGTAAGATAAAAACAGCATAGTTAAAACCATTTTAAAAATGAAAACCATTAAAACATTTTAAAAAGCACACATTACACAAGTAAAATTCTCTTACTTCTAAAAGAAGGCAGCCTACCGAAGGCAAAGGTAGCCTGAGTCCAACATTTCTTTAATCCAAATGTTAAAAGACAAAATCTAATAGATTCTAATTAAAGAAAGTGAAGATTTTGAGTCCAGTGTCCATAAAGAACTCCTTTCCAGCCCTTCAGGCTTTGCAGACTGCAGTTGGACATGATGATGTATCATAGGCTCCCAATATAGTTTTGCTAATCTTTTCTTGTGATTTCCACAGCACCTGCTGGGGAATGGAGCCCCATGGGCAATCCTTTTGACCATCCCTTGATCTAGGAAGATCAATTGCCAACCAGAACTTACCTCCAGTTGGTTAAAAGCCACCATAACCTCTTCCCTTGTGGAAACCCACAAAAGAGAAAGCTTCAACCCACCATTTTTCCTGGAAGTCCAAGACATTAGCAGGGCTGTTGGGCTGAGGGTGACTTGGGGGCCTCCCATTCATAGGTTCACCATAGATCGAAGATGAGTTGGCAGTTAATAACAACAAGTCTCCTCCTTTAAAACTGAATCTTGTTCCCATATTTTGATATCTTCCATGAGCTTATATACTACACCAGCAGGAGACTGTTAATGTCTTCAAATTCCTACAACCAAGACCCTAGGAGAGGGGTTGCAAGAAGATAGAGTAAACTGGCTTCTATTAACATTTGAAAATGAGGAGAAAATGAAGAGAATGCTATGACCACATTGGAAGGAAGGAAGAAATATGAGTGAAAAAATAATCAAGCCCTGCAATGTTTAATTATTATTAATTTGGTTCTGATCTACCAATGAACAGGACATAGGAACTGTTTTCTGCTGCTCACAGTGATAGCAGGCTTAATGTTAGACAAAACTGTGCAAATGTTTCCCACAGATGGCAATGCCTCTGCATAGCTCAGCAACAACAGCACTCACAGCATCTTTACCATACCATGGTGCCACCACATTCCCTCAGTTCATGCCATTTGTCTTCCTCACACCATACATGCCTTCAAATTAAGAATGCTAGAACAAGCTGGTACCAATCAGGCAATATTGGAGAAATGAGTCCCAGAGCAAGAATTCACCCATCTCAAAGCCTTATAATTTGATCCCAGGGAGAGGCAAAGCCTATCAAGTCCTTTGTTTCCTTAGTCCCCATAACAATCAGACTTTGCTTAATAGGTGGGGAGGGAAGAAAAGGGGGAAGGGGGACCAAGGAGCCTGGTGCATTGTTCTCTTGTTTTGTCTTTAATATGCTGCAGTTTAAGAGAAGGCCTGGCAGGAGAGAAAAATTCAAGAAGGATGGCTGCAAAGGTAGCAACAAAAGGAGATTTGAAATAAGATAAGCTACCTGAGATTTTTTTTATCTTTTTATTTTCACACAGCTCCACACACTGCTAATCAGTGATCTACTGGAAACTTCAGATCCAGCTGAAAAGCCTGGCAGGGTATTTGGCTTTCCATTCTTCTACTCTGTTTATTCCCAATACAAGTATGTTCAACAGCCTTAGAAAGAGCCCTTGAACAACAGCAGTCACTTAGCAATGAAATGTAAATTACTGACATGGGCTAAAACTTGGAATTGCCACTGCTAATGAGCACATTTTTTAAGAGGGAAAATGCACACTAGATTACTATAACCTTTTCACTTAACCCTCTGTGTACTGAAAGCCACAATTCAGCACCATATCAAAAGCATCTACAAAAGAAGTGCTACATAGCAGCTTTTTAACTATCAACTCAAGGTTAACTAAAAAGCATAAGAGAACTTATTGGGCATTCATTGAAGTGCAAGTTCAGGTCCAATGACACTACTTATGTAAACCACATAATTAAGGGTATGGGAGTAAAAAGAACACTTCTCTTCAGTATCAGCTATGCTGGGTCCTATTAACTGTCCATCTAGCTGAGCATGCTGACTCCCAAGAGTGGCCAGGCAAATGATGGAATGGCAATACATCATCCCCTACTCCAAGATTCATAGCCACATGGTACCACCTTCTTTGATCTTATGATATTACATTGTCCTTTGATTTCTGTGTACTCGGATTACCCTTCTGTAATATTCTACACAAGCATATTTCTAATTTTAAAAAATAACAAAAACATTAAGACATTTCACCATGTTCTTGAAAAGAAGCGCACAAAACACTGACTGCATGGGATTTCTGAATAGAGCTTTCAATTTTATGTCTTCAGATATAAAATCTTGTTAGTAAAGGTCCACTCAAGGTAGAGGGGTGTGTGGGGAGGAGGTCAGTAATGCTTATGTTCTCCATCCCACAAAAGGTCAGTATTGGAATCCAATCTGTATATAAATATCATTGCAAATTAATATGCTTGCTCACAAAGTGTTTCTACCTTGTGTTTTCTACAAATCACTCCTCTGACAATCAACCACAAAATAATGAGACCAGACACTAGACCAGGGGTAGGCAACCTTTTCCCTTTAAGGGCCAAGGGACTTCAGCTCCCAGAAGCCTCAGCCATGTTGGCCAATAGTCCCATGTTGGCCAATAGCTCCTGGGATTCTGGGAGCTGAAGTCCCTCGGCCCTTAAAGGGGACAGGTTACCTACCCCTGCACTAGACAATGGGTTAAAGAAGGGCCACTTTATTTGACTTAAAATATATTTAAACTGAATCTGGATATAAGCAACAAAAAGAGAAGGAGCAACTTGATGCGGGTCCAGCTGAGGCCCAAGTGTCAACCTGTGACATCCAGCCTTCCCTTGGATGAAACACCTGACCTGGAGAGCAATCCAGTATTATGAGTTGTTCTCCAGCCAGCCATTTACTGGAAGATAAACCAAAGGCACTCCCCCTCCCAAATCTGTAGCCTTTACAGGAGAGAGCAGCCCCATGGTCAGCCCCAAGGAGAGGCTATTTCTCTGCCTCCAAAGTTCCCCACCCTGTGGAAAGAGTTCCTGCAGGCACAACTGTTTATGCTCACCCTAAAGGCTGGATGGATGAGACACAGTATTGGGGGCGGGGGGGGGGGAGGTCAGTGCTTCCAGGACAGATTACGCTCTTGCCTGTTACCAGGGAATGGATGGCTCCTTTTTTATATATAAGAGTTAAAGTACAGTACTTACATTGACCCATCGATAAGTCGACCCATGTTTTTTGGATCAATTTTTGACTAAAATTTGAGTATATACAATAATTAAAAGAGGAAGAGGTGGGAAGGATGTTAAAGAGTATTTGAGGAGGGAGTAGTGAAGGAGAAAGCAGGAAAAGAAGAAGAGAGAGTGGAAGTTGAAGTGATTAGAGGGGAGAAGATTGTTGGGAGGAGGTTTGGAAGAGCTGGAAAGGTGGATGGAATTGTGGTGGAGCAAGTATCTGGTTGAAATAAATATTCTGAAATATAAATACTTGTATATATACACTGGGAATATAAGAATAACTAAAGCAGATATTAGGGGGATATATCTTTAAATTATTGAAAAGTTTTCTCTGTTCTCCTTTCTTTGTTGTTAACTATCATATTCTGATTAAATGTTAATTTAATTAATAAATTGATTACCAATTGGGTTTCTCAATTGTATTTCTTCCAGATGCCCAGACTCAGGCATACATAATAATGACAAAAAACAAACCTAACATACTTTCATCCATAAAATGAAGACACAACCTTTGGCGTATTAGCTGAACTTTATTTTAGAACTTTATAGGGTAATTTCCAACAATTAAAATATTTATCAAAGGATGCTTCCACACTGCAGAAATAATATATTTTGACACCACTTTAACTGCCATGGCTCAATGCTATGGAATTCTGGGAATGCTCTGGTGCTGCAATGAACTACAGTCCTCAGAGTTCCATAGCACTGAGCCATGGCAGTTAAAAGTGGTGTCAAACTGGATTATTTCTGCAGTGTGGCTGCAGCCACACTCCCTCCTCTTTTTGATTTAGAGCTTTCTGAGTTAAATGCATAAAACAAAGTCGTCTGGCTGAAAGAACTATAAAACCCATACCAGATTGAGATGAGAATGGAGATAAACAGATAAAGTCCAAATAAGCTGATACTTAAAAACATTTTAAATATATTACTATTGATGACAAAGCAATATGCATAAACCTTCCGGCTTAAAGAAGAGGCAGATTTTTCTGCTGTCCCACCTCTTCAGGTGTACCCTTTCATGGGCCTCATGCTGATGAGTTTGAGGTCAATGGAGGACTAGGTTGGTAACAAAAGTTAATGTCTCCTCTCCTCTCTGTTCTTCCCCTCCCCACCAAACTGGCCTACTGTGAGAAGGAGAGATTACTCTTCCAGAGGTCTTAACAGATCACTTGCAGAGGGCTTCTGAAATTATGCTGAGGGCCATATGTAAACATAGGCTCATGAACAGAGTTAGGGACTCATCGCAAATATCTACTTCCTTACCATTAATTATCTTCTCCAATAATAAAGGTATAATTACAGGATATCTTACAATGGTACCTTAACAAAGGGTAAGCTCACTCACTTTACAGTAACTGCAATGTTTTAAATGAACCTGCAATAGGTAGCGCCCTTGGAACCATAACTTTAAATAAATACTTATTGTTCACCAAATTAAGCCGGCTTACCTCTTCCGGCTTCAATCCCGGATCCAGCATAACCCCGAATGTTATCAGACATAAATCGTCACCGATTTAGGCGTTAAGGTCCCGGCCAAATCCATGTTGGGTCGAAGCCTCGCCAAGCTGGACAATTTTTGAAGTCGGAGGCTTCGACCCGGGATGGATTCAGCCGGCAGCATTGTGGCTAAATCGGTGGCCATTTATGTCTGATAACATCTGGGGGTATCCCAGATCCAGGACTGAAGCGGGAAGAGGTAAGCTGGCTTAATTTGGCAAACAATAAGCTCCTCTGATTAAGTTCAGAGTTGACCAAAAGTTACTTTAAGGACATTCAGAAGCCATGTACATCAAACCAACATTCTGTTCCCACAGAATCTAATTGCTGACCCATGGGATGCTGTAAACAGAATGGGAAAGGAATGGAATGGGATTGTCCTGCTCATGGTGACCGGCAACTGGCTTCCAAGGATACAACTGATTTCCAGGCCTAACAAGCAGATAATAGATACTGATGGCCATTTCCCCATGAAAATAGTTTAGTGCTGTCAGCTTTTGCTCTAAATTAGGCTTCAATTAAAGAAGCTTCACACAAACAGTAATCAAACACGTATCTCTGAGTCCATGGTCTTCATACACACTTGGCTCACCCAGAAGTTATTCGTGGATAAGCATTTTTTTAGGTCATACACTGAAAACCGTAAATTAAGTGTATAAGAGCTATGATTTTTTCCCATTTATGCAGAAATGAAAAATTCTATTAGCATATAATGTTATTTGTCGTAATATGCACCTTATGACATACAAATGAATATACAAGAATAAAATTAATTCTGTCTGCTTTACTATAAATTTGGCCAAGGATATTGTCACCAATATTGTAATCCAAACACTGAAAACTCACCAGATTGCTAGGAAGTGAGCCCAGAGTGGAATAATGATTGCAAAATTGCCAAGTTTGGCAGCTACACAGCAACATAATAGCTTCAAATAACATGAACAAATGCTTTTATTTCATTGTTCAATATTTCGGGAATGTGTCAATGAATGCCATCTAGTTAGAAAAATCATTTGCTTTGAGAGTAAAATATACCTTTTATTAAAGATCAAAGCCCTTGACTTCACACCTCCTTTTCTTCAAAAAGGAGATTCACTTTTTTAAAAAGAACAAATCATACTACACAATATATTACAATGACAAGCTATTGCTATTGCTAAGGAGCCAATTAGATGTATCAGTTATTTTGACCCACTAAAGAAAAAAGCTCAGTACCATGCAAACTGAACTCAGTCCCCAGTATTAAGTTGTCATTTTGTTAAGTTTTCCAACACAAACCTTTTCCAAGGTTTATTCCATTTATTAAAATGCAATGTTTTCTTATTTGAATAGAAAGCAGCATTAACTATGAATTGCCAAGGCAGTCAAACACATACATTCTGCATCTAGAAATGTGAACAAGGGGCATATAAATCAATGGCACTAATGAAGCTGAACAACTGTAATCTGAGAAACTGTTACTCTATGTATGATTACTATATTTTGCATTCTCAACTTAAAACACAAGATAGCAGTATGTTCAGTACATATACTTAAAGGCAGGAAAACCTCAATACATCAAGTACTAACATAAGAATCCCAACCTTGGGCTGCATTTTCATACAATAAACTGAACCCGAAGTATGACTTACTAACATACTAAACAGAAAGGACTAGCACCCTCTTTGCTATCTGTCTGCAGGAAGATTACCATAAGATTTTTTTTTTTAATTTTTGCAGGATTCTGGGCTTTGGAAAATTTTGCTGTATTGTCTATCTCTGCTACATTTATTTGTCATTTTTAATAGTTACATTTTAAACTGTTTTTAACTTTATTGATAGTTTAATGATATTTGTAAATGTTGTATTTGGTGTGTGTGTGTGTGTGTGTGTGTGTGTATGTATGCATGTGTGTGATAGCATGGTATAGTGATTTGAGTGTTGGACTATGATTCTGAAGATCAGGGTTCAATTCTTAGTTCAGCCATGGAAACCCACAGGGTGGGTGACCTTTGGTGAGTCACACACTCTCAGCCCCAGAAAACCTTGTGACAGGGTCACTATAAATCAGAAACCACTTTAAGGTACACAATAACAACATAATTTTTTAGCTAAATCTCTTTTAATTGTTATAAACCACCATGAGCACCAAAGTGGGGAAATGACAGGCTATATGTACGTATATAAATAAATAGTACTGATGTAATTGATGTGCCAATATTCAATTTCTTTATTTTTCTGAAGCATCTTTACTGCTCCTTTCAATAAGCCATGCATTACTTATAGCCTTTTTACATTACAAAACATGAACCCACAATTTCCTATGCCATGCTGTTACCAACTTTTGTCATAGACTGAGGTATAATCTCACAATTTCATATAGTATAATCATTTGTTAAAAATGTATATGGCTAGCCATGACCCCAAAATTGATGGGAACAGAGCTAAGGAAACTTTTCATTCAGAAGAAGCAGCACATAAGAAGCAAGAATACCTTCAAGTCTATTAGACATCTGTTAGCCACCAAAAACTCCTTTTTAAAAATATTTTATTTACATTCAAAAAGGTTCTCAGTTACATAAAAGAATGTTCTAATATAAGAAAAACAAGAAAATAAAAACACAAAAGGAAGAAAAGTAACCACATTAGTCTTACGTTTCTATAAAAGTTGACCAATTGTCCAAATATACTACAAGTCCATTTGTAAATTGCATCTTATATATAATTCTTTCAAATGTTGCAAGCATTGTTAAATCTTGTATCCACTGGATCACAGGCGGGGGGAAATTCTTTCCAGTAACAAAATACTTTTGGTAGTCAAAAGGGTACAAATGATCCAGTTCCACTGGCCATTTGTTAATTTCCAAGAAACAGATAAATAATTCAAAAGGACATGCACATCCCTATATATCAAGGAATTTTCCAATACCAAATTTACTCATGTGATTACCTCCTCCCAAAATACTGTGGGGCAACTGGGGAAGCATTAGAAGTATTATGTCTCCAACAATTTGTTGATTTAGAAAGCCCTTTCTTGAATAGACGTTGTGACAACCCATGATACCCAATAGAGCAATTTATGCTTTATTATAAGAGTGGGTTTACACTTGCCAGAATACTCCAGGCTGCTCCCACAATATTGTAGTCCCAAATTCCCCCTGAATTTGCCCCTTACCTGCTCTCTTTTGCTGCAGGCTTTCAGCTCTCGCAGCAAATGACAGGCAACTGCCTTCCCACTCAGTCCCTGCTCATCATCCAGCACTGCTGCTCAGATCAGAACGAGGTGCTAGACATGCTATTGATGTTGGGTACCTTGTTCTGACCTCAGAGTGCACCCAGAGTAGCAGCGCTGGGCAGCTCACAGAAAGAGTGAGTGAAAGCAGCTGCTGTTGTCAATATGAAGAGCACCAAAAACCTGTAGCAAAAGGTGGGTTATTTAAATAAAGCTTAGGGAGAGGAAGCCCTGAATCAAATGTAGGTGTAATGAAAACAGTGTGTACCCAACCCAGAATTTTGGCTCTGAATTATGTGAACAGGACACAGTGAGCCCAGGGGGGAATTCAGGATAAATCACCTATGTAGATCAGCCAGGCACTGTGACAACCAGACAGCCTGATCTGAAAGAAGGCTGCCACCATGGTCCCAAAGGACCACTAGTAGGAGAAGTTTCTTACCACTTCTTTGATTGGTGGCTTCGGAGCAGCTTCTGGCCAATCCAAGCATGTGTGTCATCTGCATGCCACACTCCTGAAGTGGCCGGAAACTGCACCTTTTGGCCTGTCTGCTTTGGGTCATCATTGGAAATCTATAGACTTACTAGATAATGGTAAAACTGGTGGTCACGTATCTGTCAGAAATGGGTATTCAATTATCTGTTCTATTCTTGCACAAACCTCATGTGTCTTATTTATTTATAGATAACATTGGCCTCAAACAGGCTGCTTTAGGGGCATGGCGTTTAGATGACGTTCTTCCCCGAAGCCGCCAGAAACCACACCGCAATCACTCTAAGGGGGGGAAAGACTGACTAAGAAAAATCTGAATTTATCCACTCTTTCCTGGAAGGTGCACACATTTGACCCTGCATATAACCCACCAACACCAGAGCGGTTCTAAGGGAACGATCTAGCCTAACTTCTTGCATATAAACGCACCAATTCAGGTGCACATTTTAAAAAGGCAGAGCCACTGTACCCAAGTGGTGGGGGTAGCAATGGAAAGACGCGAAAGTGTGACACTTCTAATGGATGTCAAAAGCATACACAAACCAGACAGTCCAAGATGGGGCATGAGGTGATGGGAGGGCATAATTGTACCTTGCTAGTATTTTCATGGAAACAGCTCTGCTCCAATGCCCTGTCCCAGTGGAGGGCTGCACATGCGACTGTGTGGAGGTTCAAAGGGATGAGCATCCTAACTTCTTGCATATAAACACACCAATTCAGGTGCACATTTAAAAAAAGGCAGAGCCACTGTACCCAAGTGGTGGGGGTAGCAATGGAAAGACGCAAAAGTGTGAAACTTTGGCATTTGCTGGTGGTTTGTTCCTGTGATGGTGCGCAGGGATGGTGGTGGGGGAGAGTAAAGGAAAAAGGTACCCAGCTGCGCAGTTCATGGTCATGACATCTGCACTCCGGCCACCTTGGGAGCAGGCAATGCGATCAGTAGGAACTCACTTCGCTCTCGGAAAAAGCAGCTTCAGGCCGCTCCTTCCTGCCTATCTGCCTGACCCCATAAATTTATATATGTAAATTGTTGGCTTGAATATGGCGTTGGCCTCAATTAATGACTCTAATATATTAATATTAAGATGCACTTAAAGCTGCTGCACCTAATCTGGACTGTAACAAAGGTTTTAGTTGCAGACATTGCTATTTAGCTGAGTAAGCTGGTTTAAACTGCTCTTGCAAAACTGAAAAAGACATAACTCGTAATCAACACCAGGTATCTGATTTGAGGTAACAAACCCATTATTGGCTCACACCTTCCATAAAATGGTTTCTTGCCAGTTTTCAAATCTGGGTTCCCCCCATAAAGTCAATTTGGCATGAGCTTATGGGTCAAATTGTAATTGATGAGGCAATATTTGCCACACAGTTCTACCCACAGAAATTGTTGGCAAAACGCTTCCTGTTTTTATAAAATGAGAGCCAAGTACGTTTAGACAGAGGTGCTAGAAATGAAGACTCCAAGACTGACCGTGGTGAATTACTTACTTTAAATGATATGTCCAAAATATCTTAATATAAGAAAACAAATATGCCCAAATGTATGTAAGAAGAAAAAGATCTGGAAGGCCAAACCTTCCATCTCTGCTTGGAATGTGCATCATTTTCATTGAAATTCTAGGAGATGACCCCACACACACACCTCAAATCTCCTAAACAATACACAGCAGATGCATAGGGCTTATGGTTTGCATGTTGTTTTTCAAACTCCCTGAAGAAAACTACTTCTGCATGTAAGGATGTCCAATTGGCTCTTGTAAACATTTTCTATTAAGTGCCATGTTCAAGATTATTCAAGGTTTCCAAACTTAAACGGGACCTTGAATTATATAAAAGGCAATTAGGTATTTAATATTATTAAATTATTTACATACTCTCCTTAACATTAGTAAAATCCGAATTCACTTTTGATTTATTATATATTTACATTTATATACAGTATTAATGAACCTTAAATGTCCTGAAATTAACTTTAATTATGAACTACTGATACTGCACTAAAAGAAACCTAATTACTTTGATATTAGCTATATCAATAACTACAGTGCATTTGGTTCTTTTCTCCTTTGACTACAGTGCCTTTAACATTTTGTAACTGAATTTTAGTGTCTAACCGCAATGTCTTTTTAAAAAAAAGAAAATGAAAAGAAAAAATTCTGGAGAACACTGGTGCCATACAAAAACAGGCTCCTGGAAGTTCCATATGGCATATTTTACTCACAGCCACTGGACAGGTTAAAGCCAGCACTTTGAACTAAGCCTTGAAATGAACCAGGAGTCAGTAAGGCTGGCATCATCTTCGTGTACTACAATTTCAATCAATAGTGTTGCTCAACTCTTCACTTTTGGCTCATTATATGTTTTATTCTTTTCATAAATTGCCTTGGGAAATTATTTGAAAGGCAATAAAAATTGCTTTGGCAGGCATGTTGCATGAGGGCTCTTTTTCTTGCCAGCTGTAAAACGCCCACCACTGTAACAAAAAAGAGAGAGGGTATGGCATGGGCAATTCCCAGTTTGCTCATACCAAAGCAGCCATCTAGTGATGGCTACAGCTCCACTAAATGGTACTTCATATTTGCCAAGTAATTTTGTAGGGACACACAGAAGACTACAAAGTGAGTCCACAACAGAGCTTAAGCTTCTCTGGTCCTCTTCACTGATGGCTATGATGGGCAAGCAGCTTGCCTGCCATCTGGATTTTTTCCTTCCTATTTCACAGCCACATAGCTGAAAGAATGAGGCAAGGATAGTAAGAAATTAAAGCAGCACCACTAACTGGAAGTGGGCATAACATTTTGATAGAAAAAGAAAGACCACCACAAAGCTGTAATTATACCAAGGAAGCTGCAAAACATCTTGACATCTCATCAACCAAATTATAAATGCAGTTGTGGTGGTGAAATTTAGGGAAGGTAACTGAATGAAGTAGCCTACCTCACAACGGTGTTGCACACAAAGACAATATAGCTGCCTAAATGTCATGCATGTGTCTGAGTAAGAGTCACATTACAGTGACCTATAGAAGAACCTTCCCTACCACACTATTATTTTTGCAACTTCCTCCACTGTTAAGAAAAAAGAAAAAAAACAAAGACCACGCTAGAGTGTGGTGTAAAACTAAGTAACTCATTTAAAGGACACATATACTTTCTGGAGTATAATGCAATTCTAGCTGGTTTTAGCCTGTTATTTGTTTAATATGGTCAAGCTGTATGATACTGAACTAGTATCTTAACAGTATGGCTGGAAATCACAGCCTTCAGGGAAAAAACTAAAGAAAGCATCAACTATTGAAAAGATGTTTGGAATACTATGGGCCTAGTCACAGAAAATTTCTCTGTGTCATTTTGAAATAATGGTTTAAAATTAAACCTAAACTGAACATTGAACAACAAGCCTCATTTTTCATGTTTCTCTCAGGTCTCTTTCTGTTAATCTTAATTGTACACACTGCTTTTCTACATAAAGAAAATCCAATATATTTTATTTCAGCTGCAATAAAATTTAATACAGTAAATCACACATCCCATTTATTATTGAAACAAATTACTATTAGAAAAACAGCATAGAAGTTTACTTTCTATCCCACAGAAAAACAACAACACTGTTTTGCCTGGTAATTACTAACCCCTGCTTCCAGAAAGTTAGGAGGCTGAACTCCTATCAGCCCGATAGTAAGGCCATTGGTCTGTGATGGCAGCTCAGCAGCTTCTGAAAGCCCCTTGATTTAAAATTAGTCCACCCAGAAGTGCAGTACTTGACAATGACTTTCACAAAAATAGAATTTGTTTGTGTGTTGGAATAACTTTGTGTATTGGAATAAATTTGTTGTGTACAAGATATTCTTCCAAAATGTATCAATACTTTGATTTTATATTCCATCTTTTGTTTATAACTTTTTGTTTCTCTTCTATATTTATTTCTCTGCTGTGAAATGAAAAGGAAACTTCTCTTTCTCTCTCTGTCTTCATTTTGAGTACTTTCCTTTCTACTACATTCCAACACTTGCACTCTCAGCTGGAGCTCAACGGCCCATGCATGACCTGAGAACTCTTCCATTTGTGGGGTGATGGGCCAATGTTTATTCTCAACAGAAAATAAGCCCTCAGTACTGCATCAAATCTGCTCAAGAGGGTCTCTGAATTTTAGGAGCAGATTTCTGGGAAGGAGAGCTTGGGGGTAGACTGGGAGGTTTCCTTCCTATTTCACAGCCACATAGCTGAAAGAATGAGGCAAGGATAGTAAGAAATTAAAGCAGCACCACTAACTGGAAGTGGGCATAACATTTTGATAGAAAAAGATAGACCACCACAAAAAACGGTTAAGATGGTGGAGACTGTGTAGATGCAGACAACAGCATTCAACTCTTTAGATGCCAGAAAGATTTTGCTTATTCAGACTCCTGGAAATTACTGCAAATTCTTGTTAATCTGCATTTAAAAAGGAGTGGGCAACCCCCCCTGGGCATATTTCTGTAGCTCTTGACCACTCTTTTCCTGGATGTTTAAAAAAAGGAATGAATTTCCTCTCTTGGAAGCCAACATTTTAAATAGATAGCAGGGTCCCCTGCACTGTTCAGCTTGTTAAAGTTTTTCAAATTCAGAAGTGGACTATACATTTGTTGCTATTGTTGTTATTATTTTTGTGTGCCTTCAACTAGTCTCAAGTCAGAGTGACCCTAGGGCAAACTTATCATTTATTGCCAATACATCTTGACAAGATTTCTTCAGAGGAGATTGACCACTGCTTACAAGATTTCTTCAGAGGTGACTAACCACTGCTTACTTTGTAATCTGACAAAATAGGCTTTGCCTGAGAATACCTAATGGGTTTTCAAGAGACATTCAAACCCTGGTCTCCTAGAGTCCTAGTCCAACATTCAAATCACTACACTATGCTGGCTCTCTGGATGATATATATCCATATTTATTTGTTTAATTTTCCTTTATGGAAATCCATGTGGCAAAGACCAAAAAAAAAAAAAAAGATCCCTTAAAAGGGGGCAGCTCCTTACCCAGCATAAACTACAGTGTGATCTTTAGGCAGAATATGTTATAGTATTATTGATCTATGTAGTCCTATCCTATACAAGTTTATTCAGAAGTTAATCCACTATGTGTCAATACAAGTGACCTTAGTTAAAAAATTAACTAATGTAGGCCTTTAAACTGTTTGCTCATCTAAATTTATATAATTCTTGTTGCTGTATATACCTGCAAGCCAACTCCAACTTATCCTTATCCTAGGATTTTCTTGGCAACATTTATTCAGGGAGAGTTTGCCACTACCTTCCTCTAAAGCTGAGAGAGTGTAACTTCCCTAAGGTCACTCAGGAGGTTCCCACTGTTGAGCAGGGATCTGAGACTCTCAGAGTTCTAGTCAAATATGCAAACTAATATATCATGTTGGCTCTCTCTTGGATAAGTCTATATAATGCACATTTTATTTACAGTTGGCCTTCTGTATCCATGGATTCTTTATAGGAACACCACTTTACTACACCACTGTATTTAATGGGACTTGAGCATCCATGGATGTTGGTATCCACAGAGGGTCCTGGAACTAAATCTCAGCAGATACCAAGGGCCCACTGTAATATTTATAGGCTTCGTCTTAATACAACTCTTTAAGGCAAATGAGGATAATTAAAATCATTTGAAATAAATATAAATGTAACAAAATTAAGTTATTATTTCCACCAAGAGGTACACTGATGATGTTGCCAATGGTATCCTATTCAGAAAGTGCTTGCAGTAGTTCTACCCCATGTGGCAAGTTAACCAATACAGCTTGGAATGGGCACTGTTTGAGAAACACACTGGGGGGCAAAGGAGGAATCTTCAATTTCTTTTTCATCTAATAGAAAAGGAAAATTGTGTTCTTTGCACAGACGAGCGTCCAAAGGTCTTAATTCCTGGAGAATGTGCTTTTTTTTCCACCCCTACAAAATAAGTACAGAATGATTTTACCCTGCAATTACACAATTTATTAGCATGACTAATGCACTGAAGTTTGCACCTACATACTACAACAATATATCTATATTTGGTTAGAAGAAATCATCATCCCCCATCCCGCAAAAAAAAAAAAATCCTTACCAGACGTTTGGAAAATTCTTTATTTTCTGAAAGGAATCCATATCCTGGATGGACCTTTAAACAAAAAAGTAAAGAATGATTTTCATGAGTTAAGACACCTGTGAGCATGATACAACATCCCCTTAGCAATTAAAATAGAAGGTAAGATGTTCAGTAGTACTTCATTTGGTAGTTCATTTCATAAGTAGATCCTACTGAATCACCTCTTATAGCGCTGCCCTAGACAAAGTGATCGTGTGTTACTGAATCTACATTCACTAAAGCAGAAACAGAGCTTTGAGAGCTATTATTTTTAATTACTTTTAAAAATTAACTTTAATTAGTTATTCACATGATGTTATGGTTTAAAAAGTTAAAACAGCTCTTTACTTTCCTGGTGCTCTGACATAATGAAAATAATTACTTTTAGTCCTCTTTTTTTATATTAAAAAAAAAATCTAAATGACAGAGCATGAAGCAGCCAGTGATATTCTTCACTTATTTAGCAAGGCCATACTCCATAACTATATAAGCAACTAAAAATGTACACTCTACAATAGAAATGCCATTATCTCTTATTAAAATACAGCCTTAATGAAACTCAGATATACCTGTGTCAGTGGAGACAGAAACTAATTATAAGTAACTCATCGTTTTCTAACCAGTTACTTCCAAGCTCTGAAGAGCAATAAGCAAATTTTGAGTGAGAATAAATTTTCTTTGCAGCCTCCATTTTATGAATTCTGTGTAACTAAAGTATTTACAGTAACAACATCAAAAACACTTCACATATTTTCCATCTCTTTGGAGTAATTTAAACATGTAGCTTGCTTATTTCTTATTTTTTAAAAAAAAAACTCTTACCCTTTTAAGGGTTCTATGCATTAAAAGTTACACATAAGCCAGTCGCTGCCACCCCCAACATTACCAAATGAGTATCACATTCTGCCAGACTAAAAATTTCTGTCATGTTAATATTCTGCATACAAATACCAAAAGCCAAGCTTATACATCCATAGCAACTAGCTTGCATTCTCTGGAATTAATACATTGTATGCAGACTATCCAGGGTAAGAAGCCCAGCCTGGGAGATACAAAGAGATAGGCATTTGATTTCTTTTCTACATCTCCTGCAGTTTTTCTTATATTCACACCAAAGGACTGTGGAAGCTGTTCATTCATTTCTTTCAGCATTAGTCTCTTTTCCCCACACTCTTCCAAATCTATCTTTTTTCCAAACACCATGCTCTTCTTGCCAAAACACATTGCTGATATCCTGAGTTAGTAACCATTTTCATGTCCCCAAATAATAAAAAAAACCTGCTATACATCCCACTTCAAATAGAACAGAATATAATATCTGAAGACCAGGGAATACAAAGCCATATGCCCCAAAACCAAAATAATGCCATTCCCTTCACTACAAACAGGATAGCATATAATTACAGCACATAGTAATGTGGGAAAGCATCAGTTTTATAATTTATAATAGCATATAAACTCACAACTAAGCAAATATACATGGCAGAGTAAAGATGAAAGCCCAAGCTATTTCTATCCCCATTATGTCTTCTTAACTAACAATGTAAACATCTGCAGTGCCTGTTAGCTAATTAATGTTGTTTGCCATTTTTCCTTCCACTTCCCCCCACTTTCTAAATGCACCATACTGAAACATTTATTTCAAAAGAAATGATAATGCTAATTGAGACACTCTAGGGTAATTGCTGACTATGACCGACTCCCATCCATCGAATTTTATTTAAAGATATTTTTTTTCATTCAGCAGATCTGCAGCCCATATTTGCATTCAGTGAAGCAATAAAGTATCCTTTCTGTCATTTTTAAAATACCAATCATTCTTGTTGAACTTTGAATTTCTGGTCCAGATCAAAAAAAAAAGAGGCAAAGAAAGGAAATAGCTTGCACACAGCCATCTAGTCTTAATGTATTTTGTCAGCAACATGAAACACTGAAAAATAGATATTGGATGTGTCGTTTACTTTCATGCATGTATTTACTGTGTGCAAATTTTCACACAGGTCAACTTTAAAATTAAAACAATATCACCACTATATTATAAAAGACATGCAGAAAGAGACAGTATGGCACAGAAAGGGTTAGTGCTCTAAACTAATTGGGATTTTTTTCCCCCCAGCAAATTTGGAAATGAACTGAAGCTGCTCCCTGGTGTGAAAGCTGAATCCAGCAGCCACCTGCAGGATCAGCGACCAGCACTGCCAGATGCTACAAAAGCCTTTGATTTCCAGTAGCGATTTCGGCCACATTTAACTCATGTGACATGAACTAAACTGGAATAGCATATTCAATTATTCTCCCCCTTGCTTTTTTTAATCTTTAAATGCAAACTCTAGCTTCTTTGCTTTCTATATATGAAACAGCTGCAGAGGAGACTCATTCAGACTCACAGCTTGGGCCCGGGTTTTTTTAATGGCTTCCATGATAGCATCCATGTTGAGGTAGCTTTTACTAGTGGGAGCTGGGCCAACACAGACTGCTTCATCCGCCATTTTCACATGGACCTGAAAAGACAAAATGTCTACATTTTAACACACATGCACCAGCAAATATGTTATCCCTACCTCCCTTAACAAAACAAAAACAACAAAAACCTGAAATAAGATCTAAAGTACTTATTAACACACTACTGTGTAAATACAAAAAAATGCACAAAAACATAAAAGACAGAGAAAGACACATCTATACTCACAATAAAAGACAGAAGAGAGAGGGAGCAATATGTACAATGAACAGATACACATTGGTGTATACAAGGGTCTGTGACATCAAATTTCATTTTATACCAGGTGTGGTTTATATTTAGACAAATAATGCAAAGAAATACAAATGGTACAGTGATCATCTATATGGAAATTCAGAGCCTAAAACTACTTTGTTAAATGTAACGGCAGCCTAATATCTTGCTACTTAACAACAAACATTCGCGGCCAGTTCCATCTAAGCAGGCTCCCCAGGAAGTTGGTGATAATTAGAGTGAATTGAATGAAGGGATGCAGTGAGTGTCCCTGCACAGCATCAGGTCAGCACCATGCACAAATTAAAGCCTATGACTAAAGAGTTCAATATCACTACACGTGAACCAGAAAATCTTGAGAATTATTTAAGCAAGCTTAGGTTCCCCAAACCATTCTTATCCTTATTCACATGGACAATTGTCAAAAACACTTTTTATAGCAAGTCTGAGCTATAAGCGATAGCCAGGAAAGTCTGCCCACAATTTAGAATTCTGAAGGACACATCTTCTAGAGCAGGCAGCTATAAGAGCTAGTCTTTGGCATAGTTTAAGGATGCTTAGCTAATCTTTTAAAAGGATACAAACACACACAAAAAACATTGCTTAGGAAGCATCTGTCATTTTGATAATTAGGAACAGAAGGAAGCCTTATATTTTATTAAAGGCATACTATTTAATAATATTTGTATAGGCACATACAATCGGGCAACACAGTTATTTTCTTTTCTTACAACAATACATAAAGATTAACAAATGAAATAAAATAATAGCAGAAAAGATAATTAACACTAACTTATTATAAGACTAAAAAAATACCTATGGCATCCTCAGGTAGAAATAAATTCAATTCTCACAAGAATTTAAGAACTAGGGCAAGGGGGGAGAATTAAGCTCTGAAGCAGTAAGCTTTGAGCTTAAAAAAATCAGACCAAAATGTAGCCACTGAATTTAAATTATAGAATGTTTAAGCCTACTTTTCTCTCCATTCTAGATGTCGAAGTCAGTTTAGAAATATATTCATCCAACATCTGACATATGAGAAACAATCTAAAACCATAACACATCAAGTGCACATACAAGAAGCTTGCATCCATCACACTTGGAAAAAATATGCATGGGTCAAGTGGATCTTCAAACCTCAAATGCAGAAAATAGCAAGCTCAGAGATACAAAAAATACCATAACCTAATCTTCTGGCTCCTTTGAAAATGAGTGTGAGTTGACCTATTGTGAGTGTTATATAGGTTTTGTGCATATGTATATGTGCACACACTATTCTAAATTAAAATAACATTTCTGTAATCGTCCTCATCTCAGATACAAGAAATGCCAGAATGGCATTTCAACAACACACTTCATAGTTCTGATAAGAATTATTTTAATACAGCAGTTATACATAAGAAATATGAATTCAGCCAATTCAGGCGACTCCAAATGTATAAATTTTTTACTCCAGCATATACAAATGCTATCAATCTGCCTATTAGCTAATGAATCCATCCTACTGGTGGAATTGCCATATTAAAAAGCAATAGAAATGCAACAGAACACTAAGCAGTCTAGGTTGCCAAAAGCAGTAGTTTGTAATCACCATATCTCACAAAATAATAAATTGGGATGTTGTTAAATTTAAGCCAACCAAGATTCGATATTTTTTCCATCGTGCTTTCAATCTACCACAACTTGCGTGCTTATTATTAGCTTCTCAATTTGTCTTGCAGCTACCTTCTGAAATTATGAAACTCTCTTTCAGCATCATATTCATACTCACAGTTCCATGAGTGCATATAGCTGGTTGATTAGTTCCCCAAAAAGAAAAAAAATCATTTATATCAGGATGGAGGGCTTTTGTTACACACACACACACACACACACACATGCACTTGCACTTGCACACACATATATGTATGCTGAAATTCTGTGTTCTAGTTTTGTACATAAGGCACATCTAAGGCAGGTTAAGCTAAAATTAAAATCAAATTAGCATGTAGAACTAGCATTCTGTTTAGATCATGTTTAAAAGCAGGCACTGAAGGGGTCCAGATGCCTCTCATTCCTGAATAAACTGAATTCTACAATGATAACACAATCTCTCTCACACCCAACAATTGATTTTCCATCAGTTAGGACAGCAAGAAAGGGCTCAAAAGCTGAAAGACATTCAAGCAAGTTCATATAAGAATTCTTCATATATACCACCTCCAGGGCATTTAAGGGCATGAAGTACTGATGCCAACATCTTGATCTTGGAGACAAACAAGCATTCAGTAAAACTGATAAAAAAATGTACGTATTAATATGATCCATGTCCAGATTTATTTCCATTAGAGATGAGTGGCAGTTGACATAACATTCAGCTGAATGAAAGCACTCAGTTTCTAATGTGTATCCAAAGTTCTCCAACACTATGCAAGAGAAATGTAACTTCATCCAGACCAAGTTAAATGCTGTACTTCATCCAAGATTATCAGAACTTTCCCATATCAACAGCACTTCTATCTTATCGGCATTATCTTTCAGTCTGTTCATTCTCATCCATTCAAAAATAGTTCCAGAATTAGAATGAAATTAAAATTAAAACAATTATTCCATTTGATAGACTGAAAGTGAAAACAATACCAAAATTAAAGCTATGATTGCATGAAATTAGACAAAGTGCACTCCCTCCCCCTAGTAACTACTTTATTTGACATACTTGGCTAAAAGAGAAAATACTGAAATTTATTTGGCACACAAAATTAACACAGTACAGTATACATTACTAAACGAAAAGTCAAAGAACATAGTACAATCAGTTATTAAATCTGTTTTAAAACACTGATTAATTTCTGTTTCAAAATTCAATGTTATCCAGAAAACATACACTCCAATTAAGAAGACAATTATGTTAATACAAATCAGTAAGAACAGCACCAGCCAAATCAATTAAAAATCTTGGTAAACTCAAATTTAAACCATATGACAAAAGGCAATTCAATGCTGGACTGGTCTACTTTTTCACTATTTTAATCTGTTATTATACTGGCTTTAGATCTACAGAGGGAAAAGAAGGATGAGGAGCAGAATAAGACACTGACAGACAACATCTTTGCCCTTTGTCATACTTGTCAAGTCCAAATATGAGACAGGATGCTATAGCTCATATGTAGTTTTACGTGCCTTGAAATGGTTTTGCCGCTATTCTTCTGAGCAGGCAACAGCTCGGTTCCAGACAGGAAACATCCCTTTGGGCACCCAAATTGTTTGGAACAGAAGTGGGAAATCATGGCTCTTCAGATGTTTTTGACCTTTAATTCGTCTCAGGCCTAACCAGTGTGGTATAGTGCTGGAGTGGGGCTTGAGAAACCCAGGATCATGAAACTTATTTGGGTGATCATAGACCAGTCAACTCAATAGAACGATTATTGTTATAAATAACATTGGGAAGATGAAAACTATGTGGCCCACTTTGACCTTACTGGGCAAAAGGCAGTATGCATCAAATAAATAAACAAAGAACCTATACCACAGGGGCTCCATCTGTACCACACAAAAAATCCAATTAGACACCACTTTAAATTCTGTGGCTCAATGGTATGGAATTCTGGGAATTGTAGCTTTGTCAGAGAACTCTGGTGCCACAACAAAGAATTTCCAGAACTCCATAGCATTGAGCTATGACAGGTAACGTGTTGTCAAAGTGGATTATTTCTGCAGTGTGGATGGAGACAGCAAGATATTATGAGATTTTTGTAGTCCCAAAACAGCTGGAAGGCTGCATTTGCCAGCCCCAGTTTAAGAGATCCACAAAATCCCACCAATTCTACCATATGTTGAGCTTAAGGAAACTGTTATAACCACTGTCATACATGGTTATCAAGGTAAGCCATCATCAACTTTTTTTACTAAATTGGATATATTTTTATTATCTTGATTTTTAAAGTTATTAACTATCTTGATGTTTCCAAAGGGATAGTGGAGGAAATAAAATAAGTAAAAACATCTTTCAAAACAGTGATATGTATAAGCTCTGCAGATCCACCAATAACTTGCAAGACATTTCTAAAATGTTTTGCATCCTTCAGATATTATTTTCTTTTTACTTTGTCATTGCAGAAGACAAATGAAACAAAATCTGATCAGCTACTAGCATGTCAGATGCGCCCACCTGAACTGCTTTCACAGAGCCCCTTCTGAACATTACCGTATTTTCCGGCGTATTAGACGACTTTTTAACCTGGAAAAGC
>JAIPUX010001232.1:53219239-53236935 GCA_020142125.1 Phrynosoma platyrhinos | reverse complement strand
ACACATGCTGATTCTTTTTTGGAATTCTTTGGTGTGCTCTATTAGCCACCGTATGTTTGCAATGTGGTACCTAGTGCCCTTTCCTTTTCTGAATCCTGCTTGCACCTCTGGAATTTCTCTCTATATATATGATTGGAGTCTATGCTTCATAATTTGACCATTATTTTGCTTGCATGTGAAATTGTCCTATAGTTGCTGCAGTATTTTGTTTCTCTTTTCTTGTGGATTGGTATGTATATTGAGCATTTCCAGTCTGTTAGCCACTGCTTTGTTTTCCATATTTGTTGGCATATTTCAGGCAGCACTAAAGTTGCATCTGTCTGTAGGCACTGTAGGAGTTCAACTGGAATATCATCTGTTCCTGGTGATTTCCCCCCCCCCATTTCCTTTACTGCAGATTCCACCTCACTTCTGAGAATTTGGGGTTCGCCTTCAAATGGCTCCTCATTCCAGATATTATTCATGCCCTCATCTTTTTTGTATAATTCTTCTGTGTATTGCCTCCAGCATCTTTTCATTTTTTCTTGTTCCTGTATTATGTTCTTTTTTTCTCCATAGAGCATCCCTGCCCTTGGTTTGAACTTGGCTTTCATTTCTCGGAATTTTTGATAGAGGTCTTTCGTTCTTCCCTTTTTGTTGTTGTTTTCTATTTCTCTGCATTGGTCACAGTAGTATTTCTCCTTATCTCTGTGTATCAGACGTTGGACAGTTGTGTTCATACTTCTGGCTTTGTTCCTATCTCCCTTCGCTTTTGATTTCTTCTTTCTTTTATTACATGAAGTGTTTCATCTGTCATCCATTGTTTCTTATCTTTCTTTTTGACCACTGTTAGTGTTTTCTTGCATTTGTCCTTAATTATTTATTAATTATGTCTTTGACTTCTGTCCACAGTTCCTCAGGTTTCCTGTTGATTATACTCAACAGTTCAAATCTGTTTCTTACATTGTCCTTGAATTCATCTGAAATTTTATTCAAGTCTTATTTTGGTATAATGATGGTTTTTGCGTTCTTCTTCAGCTTAATTCTGTTTTTCGTTATGAGCAGTTTGTAGTCTGTGCCACAATCAGCCCCTGGTCTGGCTTTGACCACAAGGATAGAGTTTCTCCATCTTCTATTTTCAATTATGTAGTCTATCTGGTTTTTGTGTTTACCATCTGGTGATATTCAGGTGTATAGTCTCCTATCTGGTAGTGAGAAGCAGGTATTTGCAATGATAGATTATCGGCCTCACAGAATTCTATCAGATGCTCTCCTGCTTTATTTCTTGTTCATAATCCAAATCTTCTTACTGTTTTTGATTCTTCTTTGTTGCCAATTTTAGCATTTCAGTCTCCAATTATTAGTTTGAAATCTTGTGATGGTATGCTGTCAATTTCTTCCTGGACTGCATCATAGAATCTCTCAATTTCCTCTTCATCTGCATCTGTGGTTGGTGCATATACCTGGATTATTGTGATGTTTATAGGTTTACCCTAAAGCCTTATTGATAATATATGGTCTGACATTGAGTTGTATCTCAAAGTGGTATACCAGCCAATGTTGATGAAAAAGCTATCATACTACTGTTCCTCTAAAGATAAAAGTGGGGACCCTTTTAGACTATACAGTTTTAGCGGTATCATTCCACTTTAACTGCCATGGTTCCATTCTTGGATTTGCAATTTAGGAAATTGGTTAGAATTCTCTAGTGTCTCACCAAACCACAAAGTTCAGGATTTCTACTGGATGTTGTCTGGAAGAGTGGTTAAAATGGAATTATAATGCTATAATAATATAGTGTGAAAGGGCTCTGATGCCTAAAATGACCAAACTGTGTACATATTCCTTAAGTGGAGTACAACTCCAAAGGATTATGGGACTGCTCGTATACAGTTATATGAATCTATCTCCTAAAGAACGAGCCCCCCAAAAAATCATAAAATTGACAGAAAACTTCCAATGTTGTGTACACCAAAGGGTATGTGTCTATTAGATATGAGCATATATTTAGTCATATCCATGACAGTTCCAACTAAATCCTCTTTCCTGTTAGCAATTAATTTTTTCCTGCCTGCTAAATAAAGTCATATTCCCTGCTGATGGCAAATGATTGGTTTACCTATAACTCCAGGGAGCTTAGCTATCAGTACCTTTAAGAAGCTTTGACAGTTTAACCTGCTGAGCTCACAGCACCCTTGGGAGGGCCTTACTTGCAGTTTTACCTCTGATGCTGCTGACCACTAATACTGACTCTATAGATAATGTATTTCAATAACAACCTCCTACAGGTTAACACTTTTGGCTAGCATCCATGATACTCCTTTAATTGAGTTAATATATGAAGGTCACAGTTTGGTAGGAAGTTTTTAATAAATTTGGCAGTGCTTACATTTTTTTATTATTATTGTGTCTTTACCCATACAGTAACTAAGATAAGTTACCTACAGATATAATCCAGTCTCCTTGTGGATTTTATAAAATGTTTCAACTTCTTTCTCTCTTTTTCTAAGTGAACTTGGTTTATTAGTTTGCCTTCACAGAAACTTGCACATTTTGAGCAGTTTCATGAAAGAAATAAAATCCATGGTTCTGCCCATGCTGGGCACAGAATAATTACCTGGCCCACAAAACAGATCATCTACTAGCACCAATGATATGTACATTCATGCTCAAGGTTCAGAGAGACTATCTGAAGGTACAAAAGATTAATATTTTGACTTGAATTCAGAAGACAAGCAATAGTAAAGAGCTGATAAAAATACATAAACTATCTTCTTTTTCAAGAAAGAATTTATATTTGAATTTTATGAGGTGTAATAGAAAACTGCTAGGTAAGGCAGCCACCACCGTTAAGCTAGGTTTATTAAAGTAAATTTTACAGCAATATTTACCACTGCCCCATTCTGCTTTTAGTAATGTAACTGCAGAAAATGCTGTGTACCAGAAAAAATACTATTTTTCATTTAAGGTTTTAATATGTTACCTGCAAACTGTAAACACAAAAATGAATATGGAAGGCATCCCGCCCTCTTAAATCAAAACTGTGACAGATAGTACAAAAGGTAATAAGAAGGCAGCATGGGAGCTATTTAATATACTTCTTGATTAACTCGTTGCCTGTCCACTTCTCCCACAGACATGTACTAACATGTCATGATCGTCATAATTCCCATCATCCTCAGAGCTCAACACAAGCTCGTTGATTAGTGCACAACTCCCAGACGAGCCATTGCTAATGCTAAATAATTCCCTTCAGCCTCCTGCTATAATACCACAGGCTCCCCAATTAAACATAATGTTGCTGATTAGCCATATTAGTCTGGACAAATTTCTACCAGGAATCCTGTTCTAGTCGTTTGCACCAAAGAAGAAGAGGAGGAGGAGGAGGAGGAGGAGGAGGAGGAGGAAAGAAAGATGGCCTATGGAAGATAGCTATCAAAATACAACAGAGTGGTTTATTTAAAATCAAAAGCCTTGTAAAGATTTGAAATTGAAATTTAATAATGATTTTACAGCATTTGAAGAAATCACACTGACTTCTTTAAAAGTTTTATTTCTGTTTGAGACAGCATATTTTTTACATTTAACATCACATTTTAAAATCTGATAATAAATTTAATATACTAGACAGGTACAGTGCCTACAAGTACAACTGCAATCCACATTGACAGAGTCAACTCTAGTGCTAAGCAACACATGTCAACAGATATGGAAAACAAAATGATGGCCAACAGATTGGAAACTATCAATATACATCCCCATCCACAAAAAAGGGGACACAAGAGACTGCAGCAGTTACAGGACCATAGCAGTAATCTTCCACTCAAGAGAAATTATACTCAAAATTCTGCAACATAGACTCCAACCATACATGGAGAAAGAAATCCAAGAGGTCCAAGCAGAATTCAGGGACCACATTGCAAACATGATGGCTAACGGAGCGCACCAGGGAATTCCAAAAGAAAATCCGCATGTGCTTTATAGACTATAGCAAAGACTTTGACTGCACAGATCATGAAAGGCTGTGGAATGCCCTTAAAGACATGGGAGCGCCAACACATCTGATAGTCCTGATGAGGAATCTGTATTCAGCACAAGAGGTTACTGTCAGAACAGAACACAGAGAAACAAAATGGTTCCCAATTGGCAAAGGGGTCAGGCAAGGCATTTTATCATCCTACCTGTTCAACATATATGCAGAACATATTGTAAGAAAAGCAGGCTTGGACACAGAAGAAGGAAAAATGAAAATAGGAGGAAGGAAAATCAAAAATCTAAGATATGCAGTTGACATCATAATATTTTCTAGCAGAAAATCTCCCACACCTGGAACAACTACTGAGAAAGATCAAGGAAGAAAGTGCAAAGGCAGGCTTACTGTTGAACATAAAGAAAACAAAAATAATAACCACTGAGGACCTTCACAAGTTCAACCTAGACAATGAAGAAATAGAAATAGTAAGTTTTCAGATCTGGATCAAACATTGATAGGAATGGGGACTGCAGCCAGGAATCAGAAGAAGATGAAGAATGGAGTGGGTTGCTATGAAAGAACTAGAAAAGATCCTAAAATGCAAAGATATATAACTGAGCACAAAAGTTAGAATCATTCAAGTCATTGTATTCCCTATTACCATGTATGGATGTGTGAGCTAGACAGTTAAGAAAGGAGATGGGAGGGAAATCAGTTCATTTGAGATGTGGTGCTGGAGAAGAGTGCTGATGGACAACCAAAAGGACAAATAAATGGGTCCTAGAGCAGATCAAGCCAGAAATATTCCTGGAAGCCAAGATAACCAAACTTAGGCTGTCGTGTTTTGGACATAGCATGAGAAGAGAGGACTCATTAGAAAAAACAATGCTGTGAAAGTTGGAGGGAAATAGAAAGAGAGGAAAGCCACATGCTAGATGGATGGACTCTATTAAGGAAGTCATGGGTATGAATTTGCAGGAACTAAGCAGAACAGTGGAGGACAGGGCGACTTGAAGATGTCTAATCCACAGGGTTGCCATGGGTCAATTTCAACTTGAGGGCAGTTAACAACAAATAGTGGCTAACCAACAGCTATATAATTTGCTTCTCAAATGACTCCCTGCATACACTAATTTCTTCTATGTATTTTCTTATCCATACTTATCAATTTGGCTGCACCAATACTGACCATGATCAAAATGAACCAAGGTTTACTCCTAAAACAGAACCAGAATCAGATCCTAGATTAAGAACAAAACCTGCTTATTGCTAGCCATGCCATTACTGTAAGTCTACACCAATTACTAAGCACACTTAAGCATGACTAGTAAAGAGTGGGGGAATTTACAGGAAAAGAGAATCCATGAGGAAGAAACATGCAATTCCAGAGATCATTTCCAGCTGTTTAATACTGTTTAAGAGACTGGATGAACCAGCATGGTATAATGGTTTCAGCAGTAGACTACAACTCTGGAATCCAGGATTCAAATCCCTGCTTAGCCATAGAAACCCACCATGTAATCTTGGGCAAGTTACACTCTCTCAGATAGCGCTGTACGTTGGTATCTCAAGTGGGCTAAAGAGTTTTGTTTTTGTTACTGCAAATCCAGTTGGATAGGAGATAGCCAACATTACAATCATAACTAAATATTACTGTTACCTTTTAAACAATATTAGAATTCCCAAGATTCAATTCTCTGTATTCAAGAATAATATTTTTTTTAAAAAAAAATCTAGCCCTGCACTGCCATGAGAATCCACTGGTTAACCTTAGCAAAGTGTCACTTTCTCAGCCTCAGAGGAGAGCAAAGGCAGGCCTCCTCTGAACAAACCTTACCAAGAAACCCCTGCGATAATTTTGCCTTAGGGCTGCCATAAACCTACTTGAAGGCACACAATAACAAAGTTCTTGCAGATGTTCTGAGGTATGTTTTATTTTATACTAAAATTGAACAGGATCAAAAAATGAATGGTAAAACTTAAACAAATTTTTTAAATTACATATCCCCATGACAAGTTAAAGAATATTCTCATACAGGTTGACTATCTACCTATCTGGAAATCTGAAATATTCCTAAATCCAAAACTTTGCTTTCTGATCGTTCAATGTACACAAACTTTGTTTCATGAACAAAATTATTAAAAATATTGGGTATAAAATTAGTTTCAGGCTATGTGTATAAGGTATATATAAAACATGAATGAATTTCGTGTTCAGACTTCAGTCCCATCTCCAAGAGATCTGATTATGTATATGCAAATATCCCAAAATGTGAAATAATCTGAACTCCAAAATACTTCTGGTTGCAAGCATTTCAGATAAGGTATACTCAATTTGTACAGTGTCATCTAAGTGTCTTTTCAGCTTTGTCTATGCTAATGCATTCCATCTTAAATTGCATGGAAGCTTTACCTCTCCTGGAAAAGAAATGTGCTTAGTTTTAATATCCTACCCACTTTGAATGTAACAGCCTAATTGGTCTAAACTATCTAGGTCTTTTTAACATAAATCCAAACACATTTAGAAGGTAGGGTTGGGCTGTCCTGTCCAAGCTAAACTTCTGAATTGCTGCCTGGAATACATGGATCAAAAATGGAGTTACATCACCTCTAATCTGTACACTGTCTCAAATAAGTAGCTAGCTTCATTGGTCTTGAATTTTCATTAATATCTGGAATAGAAAAAGCCACATGCTCCATGTGGAAACAAAGTGCTCTGAAGCATAAGACTACTCAAGCCAGAAGGAAATCTCTGAGAAATTACTGTTTGTATAAGCACTACAACAGTCTAAATTTCTGAATGAATTATTAGTCCGTTGCCTGCTTTTCACCAGACTAGGATATACTGCAGCACTCTCATTTTTTTCAAGCAAGCAACATCAATTCACCAGTTGTATTCTTGGACTGAATGTAAATAAGTCCAACGGACACAAACTTCCACTGACATATCTAGACCTTGCGAGGAAGTGGAGAAAAAAGTCAATTTAGGTATGTCTTCGTGATTTTGTCTATGCTACTATTTTTCTTCATCCTTCCTGCTACTGTTTGTTAAATTTAAATAAATATTGTGGTCTAGGATGATTAGGAAAAAAGATGTTATAAACATGCTTGAAATGTTATGGAAAACCCTAAGAGTACAAATTTCCCTCCCCATTATAAAGAAATCAACAGTCCAACGTAGACTGAAAAGATACAGTAACTATGGAATAATGATTATCATTAAGAAAAGAAAAGCAGAAAGCTAAGGAAGTATGTGTCCATATGACATGACCTACTTTGGCCAAGAATACACTGCAGCATTTTGTTGCTTTTCCCACCAGTAATGAAGAAATAAGACCAATGTCAAGCAATCTTTGTAAAGATGCTGTTGTGGGGTGAGAGGGGGGCTTTTATAGCTGCAAACGGGATTCCTGGCAGCCACAATTTCTCCCACAGTAATAGCACTGTAAAGAATTGTCTGTCTCTTTTCTAAAACTGCCCTGAACTGAACATGGATACCAATGTGCATCACATACAAGCACCAAAAATGTTTTAAAGATGTAAACTGGTATGCAAAATAATAATTATTATTTATTTATTTATTTATTTATAAGTCCCGCCTCTCCCTGCGGATCGAGGTGGAATTACATCAATAAAAAGTATACAACATATACAAAATACAGGATTACAAAAATACATAAAAAGCATAATACCAACACTGAAATATCAACATTATAAAAATTCAATAAAAACCTAATTGTCATTCACATCCAAAAGCCAAGTAATCAATCAAAATAATACTATTAACTTGGAGGTCCATTAAGAAGATCACGTGGGTAGATACCCTTCTAAGAGTCCTTGCAATTTGGTGATTCAAACCATTTTTAGCTCAATGCATGAATCACAGACAGAAAACAGCTAATGATGCTAGGTTTCGTTGTTTGTTGAATAGATGTATTTAACATCGTATAGCTGTCTGAGCAGTTTATCTTAGATACCATTTATTCATGGAAAATGAGTACAAGTGAAGAATTAGAAAGTGCAACCCTTTAAAAAAAAACCTATGAAATTTTGATAAGCTCTCCCAGAGGTCCTCTCACCTTTGTCTATACTAATGCATTCCATCTTAATTTACCTGATCATTAGCTTCCAGTTTGTTCAGCTGGAAACCAAAAACAAACACTAATTACTTTGACATCACAAAGTCATAGCTGTCCTCACCAGCTCCCCAGACAGCAGGGTTAAATTATAAAGGGTAGGAATGATGATATCTTGATAAGTGATGAGTCACATCACCTCTTTGTCAATCATCCAAGAGGGCTCACACAAGATACCACTCAATCTCATTATTGAATCCTAGGGCTAGGAAGACAATACACACCAGGAGTCATATTTCAAACAGCAGGCCACCATGATAAGATACAATTCAGTAGATGGTTGATAAATTCCCACTGGCTTTTTAACATAACTGTCAAATACCTATACTGCTTAGAATTATACAGACAGGGAGGGAGAAAGGACATGGTGAAAGCCAAAGATTATTCTTCAAATACATAATATTTTGCAAATAAGTATAAAAGCATGTTCCCAAATCGCAATAAAGCTTATAATAGAAAAACAGCAATTCTCAGACACCAGTGCTTAACACTACCACAGCCAGACGTGAGTAACAAAGAAGTACTCACTGCCATGTTAATAGCTATGTTGGAATTGCTGTGCACCTGCACACTATGAGAAGCAGTGACATTATGGATGCCACGTTACCCGTGTGGCCTCCACTGGCATTCACACTGCAATGCATGGGCAGAGGAGCTGGCACAATGATGAATCTACTGACCACAGCAACAGCCACATACATGGACAATAGTGATGATGCAGAGGAATCAAAAGAGATAGCTACTAAAGCGGGTGCCACTATCATTCTGCAGTGTACTGCCGCTGCTGCCCTCCTGATGCCAGAAGCACTGAGTGGTGAGATCGGTTCATCACATACACATGGTTCAATGAGCAATGGAGGACTTTCTTCCGAATGCCCCATGCCATCTACCACAGGCTACTGGAAATACTGCATCCTGAACTGCAGAGGTCAGACACTCTCATGAGGAAAGCCATCCCGGTGGAGAAGAGGGTCGCCATGGCCATCTGGGCAACAGACATGCAATCACTCAAGATGCTTCCTGGACATAGAACTGGGGTGGGTGGGGTCAACTCACGATGCCAGGGTGGCAAGGAATTCTATCATCTTTGAGACCATGGAGGCTGGCATCTATGTGCCAAGGAACCCCACCATCACCCTGAGGAGCCAGCAGATTGCCCCCCTCCTACTCACTGACAGTGCCTACCCCATTCAGAAGTGGCTCATGAAGCCCTACCAGGGCACCACCAATGCTAAGAAGCTGAATTGTGCCAGGGATGTGGTGTAAAAAGCATTCAGACATCTGAAGGCTCAATGGAGGTGCCTCACTGCCCCACTTCTTGTGGCAGAGGAGAACATTATCCCCATCATCGCCTCATGTATCATCCACCACAACCTCTGTGAGACCAAGGGCAGGGTGCTGGATGAAGGACTGCACTACAGGTGCCATTTTGTGCTGTCTATCCTGGAGGCACCCATGGTGGACAATGACGTTGTGAAACAGAGAGAAGGGGAGGCTGTGAGGGAGGCCCTGGCAGACTTCTTTGTCACCAAGAGGATCTGAAGCATCCCCTCTCCCTTCACCTGTGATCCTAGGGCACTAGTGTACTGTGACATGATAAGTAGATCAATAAACATTTCCTATCATCCACATTCTGTGTATGGCTATCATTCATGCTCTTATGCAGTCATTCCTAACCATATGCCTCAGGGACACACACACACAAGGGCATGGAGGAGTCAGCGGATGACAGATACAGTGCATCAAAGCCAACTGACTCTCTGACAATGTATCCAGTCCCTCATAAATGCCCTTGCGACCCTCCGCAGCCCTCCAGGACGATGATGGTGGCACTGCCATTCTGTCCAGTGTAGAAGACAAGTGCTGACAGAGCACAGCTGGAGAACTGCACAGCTATGCAGGACCACTGGGAAAATGGTGCTGGAATGTGTGGGAGGGTCCAGTTTAGAAGTGAAAGTGTCATTTATCACTTTCTCCTGCCAGAACATCCAACAGCAACACATTAAACGCCTCACAATTGCTAGGGCGCATGCGTAGGGTTAGGGTTAGGGTTGTAATATGCAGGTGCACCTGCGGCGGAGCGTCCACACAGGGGAGCATAAGAAGCTTTAAATTGCACCCTGTTCTGTACAGCAAATGTTCTGGAACCACATCTCATTTTCTGCCCCATCTGTGACACTGCATTTACATGGTGCTCCTTTTGTGCTGCATTAATCTCGGGTGCTCCTTTTGTGCTGCACTGATGCCAGTGCATTCAGACATCCCTGTGAAGGTGTACACCTTTCAGGAAAAAGCGGAAAAGAAGCTTTTCTCTGCATAAAGCACCTAGAGGGCACTTTCCTGCTGGCTTTAAGGTGTGCATCATCTAAATGCCATGGCTTCAAGCCAACCTGAAAGCATTTCTTTTTGCTCATCTGTATAGCCCAAAGTTTGGGAACCACTGGGCACTTGGGAACCACTTTGTCATCAGGTAAAACCCTGTTTATTTCTGTTTCGCTTCAACACCATCCCACATAAACTAAAAAATATGATATACACTCGCCCCTCCATTCTCGCAGACTTGAGATCCGCAGACTTAAATATTCACAGAGGGGTGACCTCCTTTAACTTCAATGGGGCGTACGCCCACAGTGCATACCCCACACATGCCGGGGGGCATGCACCCCATTCATGCCTATGGGGCTTGAATATTGGCGAGTCTCCGTTTTCACAGGGGGTGTCCAGAACAGATCCCCCATGAAGATGGAGGGCCGACTGTACACGCCAGAAATTGGAAATGTTATCTTTTGGATTACAACTACCACAATCCCCAGCCACTGGTCATGCTGACTGAAGGATTCTGGGAATCTTTCCAAACTCTGTCTAGAACACATCTAATACCCTGTAGCAGCACACTGCAGCGGAACAGAAGTGGTGGGCAAACTGCCTTTCAAGAATGCTTTTCCACCATTATTAATCTTTTCATTAAGGAACCCCTCACAGGCATCCCTGGATAACAGCTTGAAAGCCACTGTCTTACATCATTAGGGTGGGGAAGAAAAGTAGGGAGGAACAGCCATTGGCCATGTTATTAAATAATTACATTCATTTGGTACCCAAGCTATAAATGACGTAGGCAGAATGCATATACAGTGTCTCTGTTAGCTTCTCTGAATCAAGATTATGTTGTTCCTTACTCCTCATGATCATCATTTCATTTGATAATTTCATCATCCGTTTATTCCTAAACTCTGTTGCAGAACAAAGCTTCACTGCAAGGAAATTCTCAGTTATATCAATGAATGCTTAAACTCCTCCTAGATATTTTAAACCCATGATCTGCATATAGTAAACCCAGAATTTCAACCCAGAAGCTATAAAATCCATCTCATAGTAATGCTCTAAAATAATTGGTCCTTATATAACAAGAGTTTTCAGAAGATAAAAATATCACAAGATCACTCCCAGGTTACTGGCAATGCTCACTTGCTTTGTAGGCTGCCTGCTATTAAGTCTACTTTCACACATCCTTGTACAATAGTGGAACATATTCTGCACTAAAATGAAAAATATGGTAATCACCTTCATCGGTGACATTTCATGACAGGAAGACATTACACTATTAAAGGCAAAATATACACCGTCTTAATAATGTGCCTGCTAACAAGCTAGTGTAAAGTTCAACAAGCTCAACATGTTCCATCCCCACCTGAAGACAAGCTGGCTGGCCCTTTTATTAAAAACCTGAATGTTCACTTTAGCTCTTGATTTGCACAAATACTCTATATATTTAAAATAGTTTATACCACTCCAGCAAGACTTCCAATTTTCAATTCACATAAAAAAGAAAAGCAGCTTAAATATCAACAGTTCAAGTCAAAAATTGTAACACCCAAGACCTAAAATGCAGGATCATTTTACAAGTCACATAAGAATAATCAACAAGCCTAAATGTGTCTAAAATTCTGGGATAACAGGAAGTTCTCTCGACTCTGTGGAACTTAAGGGACAACCAAGTATGTGCAAAACAAGACCCCACTGAGCAATTATTCCATAACTGGATACCAGCAGTGGCACCTACTCTCTCTCTCATATCCACACTGCTCTCCTGAAACTATGGGCATGCCCACAGAAGGTAGTCTATTGGATATTTTAATGCTGGCACATACAGAGCCTGGAATTAAGTACCTTCATCCTTAGTAACCATTCTGAGTAGGACAACATAGTGCAGAGAAGATATGTCATTTGCAGAACAGCAGATGTCAGTCCCAGGGTTACAGTAATACTTTCCCTTTTTCATAAGGTTAGGAAAAACTGGGCAGCATGCACCACACAGGTAGTTCAAAAACCAGCATGTGGACACCAGCTACACAAGCAAGAACAAGCTGCAATGACCATCAGCCAAACACACTCTTCCCCTCTCTCTTTCCAACTTAAACAGTTTTCCACATGCCACTGAGGTGTGATTCATATGAACTATAGTCAGTTTCAAACAAAGAAGCTATCTTCAAAGTATGTTCTCCAAAACTGACTTGTTGATGCTAGTAGTAATTAGTGTTAGCTACAGCTCTGAGTCCAGAAAGGGGAAACTGCAGATAAATTTAAAATAGAATGAAAATGTATAAACCATCCTCTAAGCTATGTGCCAGGACGGTAGGGTTACAAGTGAGCTTAAAACTTGCTGTAGCTTTTCCCTGCTTGTGCAGATTACATTAAATTACAATAGGATACAGAATGAAGAGGGGCAAAATGAGAATACTGTCTTTCAATAAGAATTCGCCCCCCCCCTCATGAAATTTTCCTTCAGTCTCAAAATTCCTACCTTTACTGAGTGAGTCATTGGAAACTATTCACATGTAGGACTCTTATAACTGCTTTGTTCACATTCGATTGGTAACTTTGCTTTTTCTTTGAATGCTCAAATTGTATTTTAAAATGCTCGGCTTTAAGTTACAGCAATGCTAGATATTTGGAAATTTAAGAAACAATTGATTGGGGGGCAGAATACATATTGAGAGAAATTCACATTTTGCCCTCCCCCACAGCTACCACTATCTCCCAATAAAACAAAAACTGGGTATATATGAAAATGGGGGGAAAGAGACCTCACTTCCTCAATGAAAATTTGTTGACTATTTCAAATATGTGCAAATAAGATGGCATCTCTCATTTTAGTCCAGACAGTACATTCTGCTCCCACTTTTATGCTCTAACTCTTGCCAGAGCTGATTGTCAAAACATTAGCTATTTAAACTTCCTCTTTAAAAACTGTACCAGGCGCCAACAAATAGGACATATAAGGAAATGAAAGAGTTTCCAGCAACAGATGCTATGAAGGACAAATTGATAAACATGAATATTCCAAAACACCACTACAAATTAAGAACACCCATGTTGGTTTTATTTATCACATGCATATCCCTTCTTTCAAGGAGCACAAAATGACATTCACCAGCATTTTCCCACTCTGCTACTGGACCTGAAATTAAGTTAGGCTGAGCGATTGTGGGTGGCACAAGACCTCCTGCTGAGTTTTGTGACCAAGCAATAGAGATTTCAAGCCTGAGGATGTTCACCCTAAGGAAGAAGAATGGTCAACTAAAAGCAGCACTTGAAACAGCTCTGCTGAGGCTAATTTCATATTTTGTTTATAAAACATAGCCCTGTTGATGGTTAAACACTGCTGGGATCAGATAGGGTTAAGAGAGGGACAGTTACTGTGAAGTTTCTAGATAGAAACTGAGTGTTAAAGTCCAAAAGTGAGGGATTTAATACCTGTGAAGAACTCCAAGTGAGGAGTAATAGTGAATAGTAATAGTGAAGAGATATTGTAAGGCGAAGCAGTCCGTCCCAAAGGAGTGGCTTTGTGCCACCCCTTTGCTTTCTGGATCAGGGCCGTGGCAACTGCACGGTGCAGCCCCAATCTGGTGTTTTTCTGCCCTCAAGAGAAGCGAGAACAGGGAAAAACCACCCTTGCCCCTGTGGCGGTGGCTTTTCCCTGTTTCTTCGGCCTGTGTCTAAATGCTGTGCTGCAGAAATATTGTGATGCCACCGCCGTCTGGTCTGGCATGTGGCGTAACACTGGCATCGGGGCAGAGTTGGGGCATGCAGCGTGTTTCTTGCCGCTCTGTATAGCCTCACAGATAGCGGGGAAAGTAATCCAGAAGAAGGACTGTGTGAGGATCCTGGGTAACATTGACTCTGTTCTTTGAAGAGAATGTCTTATTGTAACAAAGTTGAAACTAAGTAAGCAAAACTCTCAAGTGAAACAAGTACCACAAATACATGAAGTAACAAATGTTTTATTCACCTACAACTAAGTATCTATTGTTTGAAGCATATTCTAAATAAAATTATTTTAGTAAAAGCTTGTCTGCAGCTTGATTGAATATCCATGCTACTAAGAGTCAGTATTTTACAGCATAGTTAAAGTGCACCTCTTACATTTATACAAGAGTGAAGCAATTCCACAAACAGACTGGAGGTCACAAGAAAAGTGAAGTGACTTAAGTGAGATAAACAATAAGAAAGAACATCACAAATTTAGTGGCAGCGGTGAAATAACAAAATCCATTGGGCTGCCATCTGAAGAAAGAGCGTCACAGTTATCACATTAAAGTTAAAGATTATAATCACTGCCAACGTAGTCACCATTTGCTTTGCTTTGCTTTGCTTTGCCTTTTCATCCTTTTTGTCGTGGGTGCATTTTATTAGCCCTGCCTGTGCCTGGTTGTCCCCCACATACATCGCATAACCAGGATTTACTGTAGTTTCCTCTTCATCCAGTCAGCCTTTAGGGTCCACACAAATAGTTATGCCTATCAGAATTTTGTACAATCTTTGGCATTATTTTATTTAATTTCACCTTTTACATCCTTTTTGACATGCTCCTAAGTTTTACTCATAGCTTATCCACAGGTTAAATGAATATCCATAATTTTGGCCCCAAAACCTGCCCTCGACTTATATATGAGGTCAACTTAAAATTGCATATATAGAGTAACTCTATGAGATTTTCGCCTCCAACAAAGTCCTCACGTGGCCAGGAATAAGAGTGACCTGCACTGAAAACCTTCAATACCATCTTAACTGACAAGAGAGTACAATCTGAGACAGAATGTAGGGCTGTGACCCTAATATCATCACTATTTCCCCCTCCTGTGTGACTTTTAACACCTTTGCCTGTAGAAGAAGCCAATGAACCTTTATAAACTTGCATAGTGTGTTTTATGCTTTGTAGCTGGCCCAATAAAGGTATAGTTGCTTGGTGGATTTTGGATTTTGTTATATTTAGGAGCATTGTTATATTTAGCAGCACCTAAATCAGCTACCCCTGAATAAATAACAAAAAGCAGTTTGAAAAAGTAGCAACATAGGAGGCCATTATAGAACAAAGGCCCCAAAGAGTGTTAGGTTAATTTACTCAAAGTTTCACCCTTTGAGAAATGTGAAACGAAAAAGATAACAATAGGTTTCAGATAATAACCTGGTAGGAAAACAAATTTATTCTTAAAGTATTGCTGAATAAGCAAGTCAGTGGGAATCACGATCAATTACACAGGCAAAATTGGCTGAAATAAAGGCGACAAGAAGAACAACCTTGTATAACATAGATCACAATAATACCTAATGTGCAATCATTTCAGCACCCATTTTTTATAAAATTCCTCCAATATTCTATCTGTACCAAGGGACTTGTGATTTGTTATTTTACCCATAACCAGAGAAAAAATATTTAATTCATTGTTATGGTTTTCTTTCTGACAAATATTCAAATTATCTAAACATTCATTTAATTTTAATTCGCATTATATTCATATATATCAATCAGTATAAACCAGGGGTCAGCAACCTACGGCCCACGGGCCAGGTGCGGCCCGTGGAGGCCTTGGGACAGGCCCATAGCCAGTCCCGCCGCCACCCCACACATGAGCGTGGGCGCTATGTTGGAACGCCTAACACGCCGGAATTGTGCGCATGCCCCCCGCGCCATTCCCCCCCCAGCCCCCCGGCAACAAAGGTTGCCAACCCCTGGTATAAACATTCATAAATTTAATTTAAAGATGCTACAAACCTACTTATTGAAGATTTCATTAAAGGTGTGGTCTTTACAATTATACTTCTTAAATTATCTGAACAACAGGTGCAATTTTTATGCCATTCATACTTTTTAAAAGAGACATTTGTATAACCTACAACTATACAAGTTCTGAATTCTTTCAACTCTTCCAGAATATTGTTATATACACAATATTTGATCAAGTCAGGACTATAATTCTGTTCATTAACATGGCCTTTTTATGATCCCTAATATTTTTTGCTTCATAATTTTCTCTGAGAGAAATCTTTATTAGACTTCCTAGGAACTATCCTAGTGATGAGGAAACATTTAGGGGCCAAGTGCCCAAACTAAAAGGCTTTCCAACATCAGGTGTTACCCAGTGCTGGGGGCGGGACTTCCACCTCCTGGGGCTGGACTTCTTCCCCCGTCCTCCCGGGCCTTCAGCTGCCTCTTCAGAGACAGCTGAAGTCCGGGGGGGCAAGGGGGGGAAGAAGAGGAACAGGCGTGTACCTCTTCCTCCTCCTTTCCCCGCACCATCCCAGAGAGGCCGCTGAAGGCCGAGGAGGGTATGGAAGGGGGAGGAACAGGCACTATTCCCCCTGCACTATTCCCAAGCTTCAGCTGCCTCCAGAGTGGCAGCTGAAGGCTGGGGAGGGTCTGACAAAAGGAGAAACAGGTGCGTGCCTCCTCCTCCACCTCCTCCCGCACAGTCCCTGGCTTTCAGAGGCAGCTAAAGGCCAGAGAAGGTCTGGAAGGAGGTGGAACAGGCCCATGCCTCTTCCTCCTCCTCCCCTGCACCATTCCCAGCCTTCAGCTGCCTCCAGAAAGCGTGCACCTCTTCCTCCTCCTCCCTGTGCTCCACATGCCAGGAAAAATGACTTCGCGTGCCATGGGTTCGCCATCACAGTCCTAGGAGTTACAATGTCTTCAAGAATTTTTAAAGAGTCCCTCAAATCATTGACAGTATCTAATCAGACACCATATACATATGTTTACCACCACTGGAAAATGCCAAGAGTGCAATAGTGGTCTGAATGCAGAGCTTGGGAAAATTCAATTCTTCCTAGTTGATATCCTCAGAAATCCAAACATGATCTATTGTTAATAAGCACCATGCATCCCAGAACAATACATGGACTTCTTGTATCTCAGATAATTATATTGCCAGGCACCCACAATTATAATATTGTAATTATTATAACAATAATTATATTGTTTTGTTTGTTTTTTAATTTTCAAGCTTCCCCCCTTTAGGTCTAGAGCACCTGATAATCCAGCTCGGTGCTAGATATACTTTAATTTGTGTCCTCCCCCATTTAATTCCTGAAAAACAGTTACCATTTTCGTTAATAATTTTTTCCATGAATAGCCCTTAAAGGCACATTATTATATTTTTAAATCTATGGGATAATCCTTGATGAGAATATACCTACCCTCAGGACCTACAAGTACATCTTCAGTCTCTATTGAACATGTATGTGAGATTATGATCACAATCACACTGCTTGCTCTTGATCATTCACCAGCATAATAATCTCCCCAAATATAGGGATCTTTTTTAAAAAAA
>JAIPUX010001232.1:53194551-53219139 GCA_020142125.1 Phrynosoma platyrhinos | reverse complement strand
ATTATTATCACTCAGTCATCTCTCCCAATTTTACTTTTACTTTTCATTCCTTCCTTTTTTCTCTATTACTGATATAGTTAAGCAGCGGCATCTAAATTTTTTCATTTCTTTCCCAGTCCTGTTCTCTCAACATTATTGTCAGTTTATCCATTTGCATTAATTCAAGCAATTTACCCAGCCATTCTTCTTGGTGCAGAGTTGTTTCACATTTCCATTTTCGGGCATAGACAATTGTGGCACTGGTAATCATATAATGCAGGAGTTTCCCATGTCTTTGTTCCAACTCGTTATCCACACATATATTTAGCAAATACAGTCTAGGATCTAAATTAATTTGGGTCTCCAACATCTCCTCTACAGTTTTACGTATAGTGGCCCAATATTTTTTGGCTTTTTTACATTTCCACCACATATGGTACAAGTTCCCCTTTGTTCACTTACAACATTTGTCCGTAAGTCCTTTATATATTCTAGCTAACCTAGATGGGTCATGTACCATCTGTGGTGCATTTTGATAAGATTTTCTTTCAAATCAAAGCTGGTTGTATATTTTAACGTTTTATTCCAGACTTTCTCCCATTGCTCTAGTTGAATTATTTGATGTAATTCAACCATATATTCTTTTATCACCTCTTCCTCCTGATCTATATCCACTAAGCATTTGTAGAAAAAGGCAATTTTGTGTGGATTGTCAACTATCATTTTTTCTTCAAAAGCTGACTTCTCTATTCTAATTCCTATTGTTTTGAATCAAAAATGAATCTTTCTCTTAACTGCTGATGTAGTAGCCAATCCAGAGTATAACTTTCATTAATAAGCTGATCTAGGTTTTTAAATTCCAATTTATTTTCTATTGTTCTTATATATGTTGGGTCTTGATATGTTATCCATTTCCTCTGGCATATTACTTCTCTACCAAGAAATACTTCATGAATTGACACCCAAATTGGTATTTTAGGACAGAGTCTTTCTTTATATCTATACCATACTATCAGAAGGGATTTTCTTATATAATGATTGAAGAAGTCCTTATGAACCTTATGTTTTTGATAGAACAAATAAGCATGTAGACCAAATCTTTGGTCTATCCCTTCCAATGTAAGTAATTTTTTATCCTTTAGCTGGAACCAGGGCATTAGCCATTCCAGGCAATTTGCCTCATAGTATAGCTGTAGGTTAGGTAAGACCAGTCCTCCCTTTTCTTTCCTATCCTGAAGTACTTTCAGTTTAATCCTCTGTTTTCTCCCATTCCAGATAAATCTGGAGAGTTCCTTATTCCAACTATGGAAAGGCTTATTATTCATTATAAGCGGGATGTTTTGAAAAAGGAACATAAACTTAGGGAGTATACTCATTTTTATTGCCGATATTCTCCCAATCCAGGAGAGATTCAGCTTACTCCACGTGAGAAGATACTTTTTTATTTCATTTATTAGCTTTCCATAGTTACTTTTGAAGAAATCTACATTTTTGCAAGTTATCTCAATGCCTAGATATTTCACTTTTTTAAAAAAAACATTATTGATGAGTCTCCTGTGGAAGTAAAATATGGGGATCATAGTTTTCAGTACCCAATTCCTTGGGTTGTTTTTTTTTCTCCTTTTCATTTTGTTTTTACAGAACCCAAGTGTGTGTTGGCCTTCCCAAAACTGGCCCCACAGTTCCTAGCCTTGGATGCCTGTCACACTCACCCTAGCCCAAGGACTCCCATTAGAATTCCTCCTTGGATTTGGGGTGATTGGGTCTCCAGGTGACCTCAATTGTGGACTCGTGTGTGTTAGATTTGTGTTCTTTATGGTAAGTGTGACCCACCCTTGATTTAGAGTTAAAGAAACCAGTGAGAATCAGAATTAATAAATTAACAGCAAAATAAATGTGCTTTATTATATCTTGTAGAAGACTTTTAACAAGTTCCAGTTCTTAGTTTCAAACATAAAACAATATTCAACTTGAGCTGTTAGACCTCTTCCTCCCAACAATTCAGACACGCAGTACACAATCATCCTAATTGATTTCTCTGACTCATCCAAGTGTCAGTTCTCAACTGCCAACCCTGTCTCTCTTCCTCAGACACACATACTCCTGCTTTTATACTTTATGAACCCTCACAGCCACCCTTCACAGTCTCCGCTTTGGTGCTGCAGCAAACTAGGCTTCCCTGAATTCCACAGCATAGAGCCATGGCAGTTAAAGTGGTGTCAAACCAGATTATTTCTGAAGTGCAGATGCAGCATGTCTGCCTAGCACTTCCTTCACACTAAGCCACCCCCATTTATAAACAGAATATAATATTCTTTATGTGCCTTATCAATTTCACATTCAGAATAACAAACAAAATCCTAACATCAATAAATACAACCCCTACCATAAAACTAAAGGACATGTCTCCTAACTGTAAGCATTCCATCATTCTTCTTTGTAAAACCCTCTTACTTCCAAATGGCCACTTCCCTCTGCTTCCATGGAACCAGTTAGAAATGATCGAGAAATTATATTAACAAAGCCCCTAATTTGGCACTATTACACTTTTCAACAGTGCAAGGGCAAGAAACAAAACAGCAACTGAAGCCTCAGCTCTGAAGCAGATCTTCACATCCTAGATCCCCAAACTCAGCATCATCACTTCTTCCATCCAGATTCTGCACTCTTATTCACTCAAGCTCCAGGCTCTTTAGCCAACTCCTCCATTTTCCCCAGCCATCTGGATATCTATCCCTTTATCACCCAAAACCTCAGACAGATGTGTCAATGTGTACTTGTTAGTATCCTATCACCTTCACATATCTATAAATGGTGCACCATGGTAGTTGCAATCATTTTTCCAGCATGGTAGACCACCAATTTAAACAGAAAATTCCACAAGTAAGATTTCTACTTATCTCAAGAGCTAAGTGAATGGATTGAAATCCTTTCTCTTGGCAGGGTTCCATGGGAGATACCATGAAATTTAAAATTAGGTAGGCTACTAAAGGACTTGCAGGGAGGGGAGATCAGGCAAATCTTAGTTATTTCTCAGTCTTATTTGGCTGACAATGCCAATAAACTGAAGATCTGGAGCACAGTCATTGAGGGTATCAGCAGTGATAAAGTCTCCTCATTCTTCATTCTCTAGCATAGTACATAATTTAGCATTCACTTAGCAATTTCTACTAAGTGTTCAATTTAATATTGCATATGGTCTTGGAATCCCTGTGTCTTGGCATCATGGGAAAGGTTCAACTGTAGTTTTTCATTAGCCCTCTAAATTTTGTCACTTTAGATGTTGAGGCTATTGATTGATTTTTTTATTATTTATTTTATTTTATTTTTATTTATTTTTTGTCAAGAGGCTCTAAAGTGATGGCCTAATAGCCTTGCAATTCACTTCAAAAACTGCTTCATGGTATTTTTAATCTGGACCTCCCCAATATTTCCTAAATCTTATGGCATCATATTAAGGTGATCTAAACTTGTTTCAATGCTACTGTTTTCTGAACTAGGTTTTTGTTTATTTCCTGAAGTATGTCTAAGGAAATAAAATAGCTGGGAAAAGGAGATGGCATGGCTTTATACCTGTAGCTACATGTATTTCATTCAGTCCTGTATTTGTAACTTGCCCTGTAGCTGAATGTTTCGTGGAAAGGAATACCTCCTAGAAGGGTGAGGTGATGGAAACAAATGCAGGAACAGGTACATGGCCCTGCAAGCCAAGATAACCCCTTTCCATACAGGTGTCAAAGCTTGTTATGATGTGTGCAGTGCTGCACAATATAGCATTGCAGTACACAGTTCTCTTTAATTTGGGAGCTGTCATCCTTGAGGGCCACTCACCATGCCATGTAAATTTGAGAGGGAAGGGTGAGGCCAGACCAGGATGCTTGTGGCCTATTCATACAGGATAACACAGCCTGTTTACTTTGGGCCATAAGTGGCTGCAACTATAGCCTCCCAACACACTTTGGATCACAGAGCCATTCCAGTTTGGAGAGCTTAGGAAGACTATCCTGATGTCGGATGTATTCTGGGAGACGTAAGGCAATCAATATCTTTCCCAAGCTCTTGCCCTAAACATAAACATTACAAACTGTTCCCACCTTCTCATAGAATTCCAGGAAGTGGTGTCAGTTCTGTTCATCTTCCTTCTTCGCTCTCTGTACCACAATTGAGATCCAATCACCACTCCCTCTTTTGCTCCCCCTCTTAAGCTTATTTGCTTGTGTGTGACTTGGCTTCTCCCACTCTGCCTCAACAGTGTGAAAGGAGGGCAAAGCTTATCTTTTCCCACTTTCCTCCCCCTCAACAGCATGTTTGGGACTGAGAGAGCCCTTCCCACCCTCTTCCTTCAGAACATGATGGGGCAGGATGTGTGTGATGCCCTTCCATTCTCTCTGCTAAGTTATGTGTGGAGGCGACTGTCACTCCATACTGTGTCTGGGGATTATGCTGAAGTCCCATGATTAGGGCAATGCAGAAATTCATCTCATTCTTCCTCATGCTAGGGTATCGTGCTGAAGCCCCTTTTCCCCTCAGTGTATAACTGGAAGCAGAGCTTCAGTTTCTTCCCCATCTTCCTGCTGGAAGCTGCAGTCCTCCCTCAAAGTGACAAAAGACCAGGGTTTCCCTATATATCAGTTGAAAGAAATAATAAATAAATAAATAAATAAATAAATAAATGCATATGATTCCCTTGTTCTGAATAATCTTTTATTGAGCAAGCAAATAGTGAATGGTTTTGCTGTCAGAACAGCATGCATGGTGTTAGCATCTCCCAGCAATAGTGCTCCTGTTCCTTGGACAATGAGCAGATAGACAGAGAGGTATGTGCAGAGCCTTTATGTAGTCAAACTACATGAGCAAGTGCTGCATCTAACCCATAACTGTCCAACCACGGCATAGCAGGGATACAGGAGCATAGAGAGAGCATGACCTCTGAAAAAAGTACAGCCAACAGGCAGGAGTCTTCTGATCTGTGGAAGCTGCAACTGAAGCATCATGTGCCTGTGAAGAACAGAGAGAAAGAGAGACAGGAAATAGTTACATTATTGATAAAACATTGGTAAACACTCTTATCACAGTATATGAGGGAGGAGGAGCCAGGCCTTTGCTTCATTAAGGTGGCAGTATACTCAAAAGATGCTGGCAGGAGGAATAAGAGAGGAAGACATGGACTAACCTGTTCCCTTGTCCCCACAGTTGCTATGGCATCTTCTTTACAGGACTCATCTTTATCAGAGCAAATTCTCTGCATTCCTAAAAGACAGAAATAGGAATCAATGTTTTGGTAAGCAGCCCAGTGTTTTGTTCAGTGAGGATGCTGCTAAAAGAGAAATACATTTTGTTAGTTGCCAAAGTGAATATTCTGCCCTCTTCTCCCCTTTTCTTGCTTACTTCTGAGTGCTTTGCTCTCCCTGCCCCTGTAAAGGCAGTATATGAGAAATTAGAGATCCTGTGCACAATCATATAGCCATTACAGAAACATGCAGGAAGGGCACAAGAGAGACCCATCAGATATCTTCATTACTGCAGTTTCAACATTTCTTGCCATTTGACTCACCTGTCATTTGTTAGAGGCTACAAGCCTGAGGTTTTTCCAGGTAAGTGTTTGGTTCTTAAAGCTGCATTCCTGTTAAGAGTTCAACCTGTATGGATTCTGGAAAAAGAAGTATGAGAAGATAATCTTGGAATTCTCATTACCTTTAGAGTGCTTTTGTTTGTTCGTGCAAAGCCCCCCCTCCCCGGTGTCTTCTAGCAGCCTGTACTGTATTAGTACCATGTCCCATTGTGTGCCACCACTATATTGTCCCTGTGAAAGTGCTAAGTATCATGCCGTGAACCTAGCTACCCACAGTCCCATGCTACATACCCCACCAAATGAGAGAGAACCTACCTGAAAGGGGTTTATATTCTGGCAGAAATGTGCTGTGACTGGCTGCGGATATGGGCTCCATCCTAACTTCAGTCCTCTCAGGATGGCTTCAGCAGGTGACTGGAATCAAGGAATTTGATTTGTTGAGAACTTCCATTGGTTTCCATGTGCTGAGAATCACTTGAGACTACCCTGACTTGGCCTAACCTTGTGCCAGCAGAGTGACTGTGTCCTTGAGATGAACAAGATTTGGATGCAACATACTCAGCTCCTCCCGCTCTCTACCTTTTCTCTGTCCCACATGGCTCTTCTGTCAGTTGATCTCTCTGCCATCTGATCTCTGAGATCAATTGGCACAAGGGGGTTATGCCACCATAAAGAAAGTTCACCTAGCTTAAGGACAGCTCAGACAGCACAAATGCTTTGAGCTTCACCCCAGCACAATTTCCTAATAAAATTGGGCAACGTACCTAAACTAAGGTAGACTTTCAGCAATTGGAAGCTCCTCATCTGTCACATGAATCTGAATGCTGAAGCTGATAACCACAAGACTTTTATTACATTTTTTGTTTTGTTACAATGGAGATATAAAACACTGAATTGCAAGGAACATCTGCAATATAACGAAGTTCTTTGATTTTTCCAGTCTATGAGGAGCAGGCAAGAACTGCAATGATGTAAAATACTGTACACAGTCTTCCATAAAGTCTATCTGCTACATAATTTTTAAAACTAATTTATCATTCTACAAGAAAATATTCCATAATCAATTTTTTTTCAATTTTTTTCTGGGAGAAAAAGGTTGGGGGGGAATTGGAATCCAGTTTTCCCCCTTGAATTTCTCTATTTGTCAACCTCCCACCCCCACCACCCAACCTTCATATCTGTATGAATCAGTCAGCTAAAGAAAGCAGGATGTTAAGGAGTTGGGAAGCTAAGAGAAAGGAAATACTAGAGAAGGGTTTTTTTCAGAGTGGATGAGAAATGAGGGTCTCAAATATTTATGCAGCTATTTCATTTTTGACTGTTTTGACATAATCGGTGGGAGGATAAATAAAATCAGAGCATTTTTCAGCTTCATTCTGATAAACTTAAATATGTTAAACTTGTCCTTCTTCTAATGTAATTGTAATTGAATTAGATCCTGCTATAGTAAGAAAAATAAGCTCAATAGACTGCATCCCTACAATAAATCTTGAAATATTTCTGTGAGTTTCTGATGGTAAGTCCAATTCTTCTGCAGTTTTGGAAAAAGGCCAGCAGCACTTTATGATTCTTGTTCATAATATGATCATGATAATTGCCACAGATTTGTTTTAAATTTAGATTTGTTTTAAATCTGAAAAATACTGATATGAGGTAGAGAGATGATTTTCTGTTTGGGGGAGGTACTTGAAAATTGGTGTACATCTTCTGTTCATATCCAAAATAGTTTTCCATCACAGCTTTCCTCCAAGATATTACCACACATGTTCAGAGAATGTGCACTGCAGGATAAAAACAATGCTTGAAGGTTTTCATTTTGTGCCCTAGTTATTATGAATCGATTTTCCCCAGACATGTTTTATAGATATCTTATTCGTGGTTAATAAATAACAACAAACTAAGCACTTTCATATCCATGTCCCATACAGTTCTGCATGTTACCAATATTTCTAATTTGTGATCCCTACCTGAGTCACAGTCTAGCACTATTTCTAGAAATCATTCCAATACATTATATTTCCCATCTTTTTAATATACATATCTTATACATACAAAGTATCAGAATGCACAACATCAGGTGTGTTTATCTATAATGATTCCACAGTGCCAAGCACTTCTCATGTTTTCAAAATGATGAATGACAGATGAAGAATATATTTAATATCTTCTTAGCACACACCAAAGGCTCTTTCTATATCATGACATGTAATGTATGTGCAATCTCTCTCCAGCCATTTACTACAAAACTATTTCCAGACAGCAGATCCTGAATCTATTCACTGATAAACTTTATAGTAAGAAACAAGGCATAATCATCTTGATCTAGAATTCAATGTGATTCCCAGAACAGCAATTTTTCCTCTCTACAAAATAGAGAAACATCAAACAGACTTCACAATACTTTACATCACCTCTCTTTCACTGAATATAAAGCATTATCAAAAGCAATGAGTCCTTTCCCACAAAGAACATATGCAGATTCCTTCCACTGTTATTCATGTTGACAATGACTAGAATTGGCCTTGTTGCTCCTCACTTGGTCATACAGCTTCCTCTGATTATCATTTACATCTCTATGATATTACCGGAATGATCAACAATTTATTTCTGTTCAAAACTCAAAAGAAACAGCATGACAGCAAAACATGCATACTGCCTCGTCACTTGAGGTGAGCCAGCCCCCTTTCACAGTCTTGCAGAAAACAGGTATCAGCAGTCAACATTTTCAGGAATCAAACTTGAAGGTTTAGGTGAAAGGTACTTGGAGGCATGTAGATCTCTTCATGGTATATTAACATGTCCCCATCTAAATGGAACAACAGATAACATTTCCTGAAGCTCAGGGCAAATTCAGAAAATTCAGATCAGCTTTAATTTCTGTATACTCCAATATAAACCACCTAACTAGAAGACAATTTTAAAAACTCAAATTACATTGCTTATTTTTTAACACTTTCATGATCAGACTATCCCTTATCAACTGCAAGACATATGCCACCAGCTCTATCACCTGTTCTGCTTCGTTTCTTCACCACCCACCCAAAATGATCCAGCACCTGCTACAATTTATACAGCAAAATGAGATTGTTGCTCCTTTGCCTCTTGTTGTTTTCTTGCTACCATATACTGAGAGATGTGATTCATAGACAGGGAAATGGCTGCAAGATAAGCCACAACCACAAGACAAGCCAGTGAGCCAGAACCAGCAAGTTCAACCCATTTCTCCTAAGTATCTCCGCCAAATTACAAGCTAGTTCTGGCACAAAGCTACACTCTATTTGCATAGTTACCTGGGACTGAGTGAAGTTTTGCCAATTGTTGCCTGCCTGCTGATTATCTTCTGATTATAGCCTATCTGCTGACCTTCTCTCCTCTAGGCCTGACTTTTCCACTTACAGCCTTGCTTCCCACTAATCCTAGGCCTATGATAATTGCCACAGAAATCTGTAACAAAACAGTTTTGGAGATTACCTTTTTAATTATGTTCTCCTGTGAGGTGTAGCTCTGGAATGTCTTTTGAATAACTGATGACTTATACTTACTCCTTTATGACCTGATATCATTGTATTTTGTTTGTTAGATGTTTATTTTTATTAATGCTTTTGTTTCAAGACACTGTATGTTTCATTTTCTGAAAATAAAATCTTTAAAAGACAAAAAACAAAACAAAATACCACCACCCTTTAACTAGTATCAACAGACCATAACTTGCTTGTGATCAATCTTTTTCCCAGCAGAGAAGGGTCTGAACATCCTAAACAATGGATAATTCCACTCGCTTTACTCCTAATAGGCAGGGAGAAACAAAAAGAGGAGTGCCTGACCTAAGTGGGAGGAACGACCCTCCCCAAGACCAGTCTTTTTCCTGCCTACGCTCCTAGTAGGACGTGAGGAGTTTTTCTCTCAGACAATTTCATTCCTTTGGTCATTTTTCCAATGGATTCACCCTTAGACTCTTGGATTTAATTTTAGGCTTGTCTTTCAACCCTCCCTGCCTCCCCTGCTTCTTTCTTCTCTCTTTTTTTTCCCTACTTACATCTTTGGCTGATAACTGACCTTGGGGAGCTTCACTCCTCCCATGTGAGGTCAGGCACTCCTCTTTTTATTTCTCTGTGTGTATTAGGAGTAAAGTGGGCTGAGCCAACCATTGCTTAGGATGTTTAGACCTTCTCTGCTGGGAAGAGATGTATATCAGGTAAGTACCAATGTTCCAATCTCTTTTACTTCCAAAACTAAATAAAGATTTTTACTTACCAAATGATTAATACAAACTTTCCTATAGATGTGCACAGCTAGCTAATAAGCAGGCCCCTCCCTTTTAGCCTCTCCAAAGGATAGGTTTTAATTTTACAATTGAGAAAAGCATAAAAATAATTTATTTACCCTAACATGTTCTTTTCCAGGACCAAATGCACACCAATATTTTAATCATCTAAGCCAGGGGTAGGCAACCTCTCCCCTTTAAGGGCTGAGGGACTTCAGCTCCCAGAATCCCAGGAGCTATTGGCCAACATGAGACTATTGGCCAACATGGCTGAGGCTTCTGGGAGCTGAAGTCCCTCGGCCCTTAAAGGGGAAGGTTGCCTACCCCTGATCTAAGCCATTAATTAGTATGATGTTGCTGCATCCACATTTATGGACAAAGGCCACTTGCAAGTTGCCTCTGTTTCCTCTCCTCCCTTAAGCACAAGGCAGCCTTGCCCAAAGATAAGAGCATTCCATGTTCGTAATATGAATCAGGTGAAGAAGCACCATTACCAGCATGTTTACCACCTCTCCTCAAGGCTTAAACTTAACTTCTTAGAAGTTCCTACACGTGCAGTCTGTTCAAAAGCCTATTTCCATTTGAACCACACACCAATGGAGCAAGAACATGCACAAAAAAGTGATGGTCTCCTATTTCAAATTTAGTTAAGATAATTCCTCAGTACATACATATCATTTCAATTAATAAAAACAAACATCTCTTCACCCATAGTTCTGGGTGATTTGCTGCTGCTGCTGCTGTTATTTACCATCAAGTGGACATCAACCTATGGTAACTCTATAAATGAGTGACCTCCCAGACATCCTGTCACCAACTGTCCTGCTCAGGTCTTCCAAACTCATGATTTCCTTGATTAAGTCTACACACTTGAAATGCAGTCCTCTTCTTTTCCTTTTGTCTCTCACTTTACCAAACATTATCTTTTCCAATGAGTCATGTCATTTCATGTGTCTATAGTATGATAGTCTAGTAATTTTGGCTTCTAGGTCAGGCTTAACTAGTTCTCAGATACCCTCCCATCTTTTTAAAATTTTTATTTTTATTTTTATGGCAATCCATGGTACCCATAGAACTTTCTTCCAGGTCCACACTTCAAATGCGTTGGTTTTCCTCCTATCAACTCTCTTCATTGTTCAGTTTTGAATACCATACATACAAAATTGGAAATAATATGACATGGATGATTCTAAGTTTTTAATCTTTACACTTTCCCTGAAGCAAGCATGTCTCTTAACCACCACAAATTACAAACAGACAGCACATGCATGCAATACCACAAAAATAGCTAACCAAATCAGATTACATTCCCAATGATATTTATGGGAAACTGTTTTCAAGTGGAATTAAGTACACACACCTTCATTCCACATTATTCTTCTCCTAAATTATGTAACTATCCCCGATACAGAAAAGCCATATAACATTATCCACACATTTTCACGACTTATACACTATTCAGTTATACATGTTTATAATCCAGCCAAAGACAAACACTGATTAAATCCTTCTAATTTCTGTGCCAAAAGCTAAGCAGTAAAGCCGCTTCTAGTATTACTATGTGATGAGCAGAGCTGTACTGTAAAAAAATATACATAGATTTTGATTTGTAAAAAAAAGTATGTAAAACATGATGTCCTCACAAGGATAGCATATATAGTAAGAATACAACTTCATTGGAATATACACTAATAATCTTTTACTCAATCAGATTCTTATAATTACTTTCCCATGGGACTGTTCTAGTCATTTATATTTCATTACATTCTAAGGCTCAGAGACCCTGCTGTGTTAAAAATGCGAAATAAAATTATCCCTCATTCACTGCTTTATACTATAACTTCTTTTGTTCCCATCCAATTAGTTAGGCAGTTCTTTATTTATCATAAAAACTTAACTACATGTGTGTAAGGCATTAAATAAATTTTAAGGGTCTATAATACATAGTTACACTATCAACACTGTATCTTGGTCAAGGAAGAACTTCGATCCTTAAGGTGGTATTTTTACAGAACACAAAACGCTAAAGATTGAAGCATCTGCTTCTTTGCAGCCCACAAAGAAGCAGAAAATGTACTGCATCTTTTAAATGATTAATGATTAAGACCACTTTGCTAACCTTTAAATACAATTTTTTTAAAAAAATCTATTCCAGCCTTCATTTCAAGTACATTAGTAATAGGTTAGGCACATTTGCACATAAAAATAAGCAAGAATTCCAAGGAATCGTCATCACTGACAAGCAGCATGCTTCAGCATGGTGACCAACTGCTTCAAAGTGGCAGCTTTTGAAAATGGAAGCACCTTACAAGCCAGACATTCATAGGAAGGCAACAATTTGGTGTTGCAACTGAACTGTTTCTTCACTCCCCTAAGAAGTTAAAATTTGCAGCCACAGTTTATAGGTTGTTTTCATTTGCTGGCCTGTTTGGGAGTGCAAGTCAGGAGCCAGGTTCAGATGTACGTTCTTCCTTGGTAGTGAGTTCCTACTTTGTTTAGCTGCTCCCAATGATGGAAAACACAAAGCAAAAGTGATGTGTCAGAGCAGGCAACAATCATATATGAGATGAACAAGTAAGACTGGGGACAGGGAGAGATATGTGTCATCAGTGTATCAACATATGGCAGGTGTACAGAAGAGGTAGTGAAAGTGGTGAGAGGGAAAGAAGTAGGGGAGGCAGCAGCAGGAGAATCATTCTGGGACAGTGGGAAGTGTGCAAGCTGCTACTTCTGGTGCTTCACCACTTGAAGCAGATGCCTCACTCTACTTAATGGTTCTATCTCATAAGGACTAACATGTTTTGATTAGCAGGGACAACAAGATCTGTCCCCACCAGAATGCCTTCTTCATTCTGAGCATACAGCACAGCAAAGAAATGCATTTTTCACTTGTGCTAGAAAATTCTTGAACTAATGTTATTGTGCTGTTTGGAGACATTTTACTTTCCTCATGCAAATACAGGTTTCTCCAGTTGAACTCCAACATGCTCACTACAACACTGTTCTTTGCAATGGCAATAGTCATGATCATCTGCATTTCAAAACTTACCACTACCTCACTGCTCTCTACCATTCCCCTTCAAAGCAGGAAAGGCAATTCCCCCTCATTAAAGGAGTTAAGGAAAAGGTATGACAATTATTGGACAAAACCTATCCTTTTATAAAGCAGAACTTTGTTGTTTTTTCTAAGCAACAGTCCAATTTCTATCAAAATAGCATGGTTCATAGTATCGTTCAGTAATGTTTGACAAGCAATATCATGTCAATTTTATTTTTATACCTTTCTTGAGGAATTATCATGTTATTGGTATTAAAACTAAACAGGGGGAAATGGTTTGTTTGGGATTACCTGAACTCTTAGAAGCAGAAAAACTGGAGTTATACTGACTGGATTGTCAAATGTAATAACATTTTATCTAGAACCTAAAGTCCCATTTGTTCTTCTTTCATTCTGGTTCCACTGTGGTCAAATGGATAACGGCTTTTCTCTCTGGATGTTGTGACCTATAATAGGAATATTTAGGCCCAATTCCTAGAAGAGCATGGCTGCTAATTACCTAAAGCTGTTTTACATGCTACTATCATAACAAAGATTAAAAGAATCACAAATCGTCATGATAGTATGCATGATACTCTCCTTGGATAATCTACACTAGTATATATTATCATCATCATTATTATATATACTAGTATATATTGTTATCATTATCATTATCACCACCACCACCATTTATTTATACCCCCCTTCTTCCCAGTCTGAGACCCATGATACTTAAAAAGGTTAAAAGAAACATTGCTAAAAATTACTGTATATACTCATGTATAAGTCTAGAAATTTCAACAAAAATTGATCCCCAAAACCTGGTTGACTTATCCATGGGCAATGTAAGTACTATACTTTAACTCTTATCCAAAAAGGAATTATCCCCTTCTCTGAGCAGAGTGGTGAAAGGTAAGAGCTTAATCCTTCCTGGGAGTACCTAAAAGAAACAATGACCTGTTCTATTCTCTCTGCCACTGCACCATTTCTGACTTTTTTGAATGCCTGGGCAGGAAAATGGTGATGGTGGCAGTTCTTTGGCACTTCCTCTTAAAAGAGAGCTTTGAAGGATCTGAACAAAACAGTGGTTTAAGTTTGTCAACTTTTCTGGGTTAAAATCAGGAAAAGTTATCACATTAAAGGTAAAGACTATAATCAAAGTCGTTATTTTCTTTGCTTTGCCTTTTCATCCCTTTTGATCTTTTTAGATGTCTGTGCATTTTTCTAGCCCTACTAGTGTCTGATCATCTACCACACACATTGCACAGCCACTGTGTATTGCAGTTCCCTCCATCCATATATCCAGCCTTTATGGTAAGCACAAACTGTTACGCCTTCTAGAATTTTGTAAGTTCTTTGGCATCATTTTCCTTTGCTTTGTCCTTTACATCCTTTGTTACATACTCCCAAGTTTTACCCTCGATTTATCCAGAGGTCTTATCAAAATCCATAATTTTGTCCCCCAAACCTGCCCTCAATTTATACATGAGGTCAGCTTGTAGTCAAGTATATATGGTAAACCAAACATAAAAGTTAAAAATATAATTAAACTAGCCATATATTAAAACCTGCTAAAACATAACTATTAAAAACAACAAATAAACAAATCACAGACAGACAATATCACATCATCTGATCATCCCATGTGCTTCCCTCATGCAGTTGTGACCACAGCAACATCCAAATCGAATTGAGCAACATTGTTCTACTAGTCTGCAACACTATTCCACTAGTAAGCAATTCAAGTCACAGAAAGAAACAATTCTGAGGTTAAATATATGTAAGACTAAATAGAAAACAGAATCAATATTATCAATGAAATTAATGACTATATGATATGAAAAAACTGGATGGTATACTTAAACCCCAAACTAGCAGAACTCTACAAGCGTATCCAAATTATTATTATTATTATTATTATTATTATTATTATTATTATTCCCCCATCTCCATCATTTCCCTCTCTCCATTTCTAACAGTTTTTCTGAGACTGTACAACAAATAATTAGGAATGGAATATAACAGCGCATATCAAATAGTCACCAGGTCATTGATCACAATGGCTGCAACATCTGATCAGCACAGCACAAATATCCATATGTGACGATAAGCAATGCCCTCATGGACAACAGCAACACCTATCAGTGAGTGGGTGCTGTGATGCAATGCACAAGTGCACTGTGCATTATGCAACTGCAATGCACAATCAAAATGTATAATGCACAACCAAAGGGACAAGTGCAATGCACAATTTGCAGCTATAATGCACAATACTGCTGTATACTCAACTTCGCTTCTGGCACTGTCAGCAGAATAAGTCTGTTGCATAATGGTGAATAATTTATCATGCATTCATAGTATTAACTTACTCGTGCATATGTCACTAACAGGATTCCAGCCATACACTGGCACACATTCAAAGACTGTTGTTAACTTGTTCAAAAACTTAATCCATGTAACTTGGCAAACTACCAAATCATTCATCATTACTTTATATATGTAGTTTTCTAGCAGACATAATTCATCACAAATTAAAATGTATTTCATAGTCTGTTAAACATCTATGAAAATACCATTTCTTTAATCACTTGTACCCCAACTTAGGAGGGTTGCAAACTGCCAGAAATAGTGCAAATTGAGTCCACTTTTAGGGTTAGGGAATCATGGGAACCGTATTTTATTGTGGCACCAGAGCTCTCTGACAGAGAAGGCTCAATGTCTCAGAAAAACAACAACAATTCCCATGATTCCTTAGCACTAACCCTAACCCTAAAAGTAGACTCAATTTGCACTATTTCTGGCAGTCTGCAACCCCCCTTAGATCAATAGTTGATTTAGTTCTCAACCAGTATGCAGGTAAATTATATGGAATGTTCCTGTGCCTTTCTTAAACACAAACTTAATTTCTTGGAGCATGAAATTCTGACTCTGAGCCAGAGTTTACTAACTGTATCTCATGCTTCCAAACAAATTTATTGAGAAACAGATGTTTTCTTTAACATCTGCTTGGGAAAAACAGCATATAATTGATCTCTGAACAGGAAAAAATTCTATATACACAGAATGAAGTAAAAGGATGCAACCATCTATGGCACTAGCTTTCTGAGAAGCAAGTTGAATCAAAGTTTAATGTGAGAATTAAAAACATAGTATTAATCTTGTTAACAACAATTCCTCTATTGTACCAACCAAATTTTGATCAAACACATTTTAAAACAAATTTTATTTTTACAGGAAGCATTACCAAGTGATATTTTTGTTTCATTTAAGAACAAAGTGTTAAAATATGGCTGAATATAATGGTAAAAAACTTTGTTACATAAATGTTTAGATTTGACCTACCAGATCATCAGGTATGAAATTTTACAGCAGTTACTCACCGTATTGGAATCAACATCACTGTGTATAGCAACAGTTTTAATTCCCATCTTCTTGCACGTTTTAATCACCTAGCGATGGAGAGAGAAAGAGCAGGAAAAAATTGTTTTAAAGTGAAGACAAAAGACAGAAAATAGACAAATTACCATATTGTCTGCTATACTTACTCTACAGGCAATTTCCCCTCTGTTGGCAATAAGAAGCTTCTCAAAGGTCTGAAGAAGGAAAGGAGAAAGTATTAAAGAAAAGTTCTATGGCATGTGTGTATGTGTGTGTGTAGGTATTTAAATACCTATACATTCAATTCAATTCAAATAATTCACTCAAATATAAAAGGCTTGCCAAAGGAGTTAACATGCACATCAGCCACAGGTGCACAATACAATAAAGCCAAGAATCTATAGGAATCCTGGCTTATTCAGTTACCAGCAGCATGCAGAAAGCGCTAACCAAATCACAGAGCTTCTCTCAACAAACAAGAGGTGGAATCCAGGATTCTTTTTTGGTTTCCCTGGTTTATTGGGATGGGGACAAACCACAGAAGTGACTGTGCCCACATTTGGATAATACACGAAACAAAACAAGGAGCAAACTTTCTGATTTGTGATCAGTATGCAAAGGGATTTTGGGGGGGTTGCAGACTGCCAGAAATAGTGCAAATTGAGTCCACTTTTAGGGTTAGGGTTAGAGAATCATGGGAACTGTATTTGATTGTGGCACCAGAGCTCTCTGACAGAGAAGGCTCAATGCCTCAGGGGGGGGGAAAACAATTCCCACGATTCCCTAGCACTAACCCTAACCCTAAAAGTGGACTCAATTTGCACTGTTTCTGGCAGTCTGCAATCCCATTTTGTTGCACCTCTGAGACTGAGAGAAAAAAAGTTGATAGCGTAATCTTTCATAAACTTAAGTCTACTTCCTCAAATGATTTATGATTCATCATTCCTGCTACAAGCAAGAGCAACTGTGCACTTGTGCACTACATATACTAGCACACTGCTCAGAGCCAATAAGCTATGGTTCCCACAGAGCCCTGATTTATAGTATTATGCAGCAGTAGCCAATTTTTTTGAATTGGCTTTGTTCATATACATATAGGGTTTCTGCATATTTAATAGGGCTTTCTTAACCACTGTTAAAAGAAATTGGGGGTTAGCTTGTGGGCTGATGTTCTCCTTCCCTAGAGACACTCAAGCCTCAAAGGATATAATGGTATTAATCTTTACTGCCAACAGCTAGGTTCCTATTTCACTAGGCTTTTAACCCAGCTTCAAACTCTAATACGTATGGCTCCCAGTTAAGATTGGTGCAAAATGTTGTCTTTCTACCACTACTGAAGTTAATGGAAATTTACTCAATGGAGAGAGACGACTTTATATTCCCACCTTTCCCAACTTCCTAAATTCCAGCATTACTACATATGTTACTGCCAAACTGGCAGTAGAATAATTCAGAGAAACAAGCCATTCCAGTCCAATAGAACTTTCATTTTTATTTTGTGTATATATTCACAAAGACAAGTATCTATCTGTAAACTGAGATTCACTACTATATGTAAGTAGAACAATAAAGATACCTGACTTCAGAATTGTGCTCTCTGTGAGGAGTACAATAATTCTAGAACCAGCCCAGGGATATCAAGTAACCAACATCCCAATATACATCCATACTACAAATCCCCTTGGAGTGGCCCAGAAGCAAAACATTTGTAGACAACAGAATGCCTGTGAATGTTAGGAACCAAACACAGGTTAATATACTATAATATACTGATACAAGAGAAAATCCAGTTTAGTTTTGTCAGCAAGAGCACACGACAGCTTAGTCCCAAAAGCCAGTAACTAGAATTCATAGAATGGTATTATATACAACTAGGATTCTGATTCAAGTTTGATGCCAACTAATAACTGAAACTTGTGAATGCTGGAAGTCATGAGTAAGCCTATATTAGAGAGCAACAAATTGGCACCCCCATAATTACCTTTTCATTTGGATCATACACAGCTGACTGAAAAGTACGCGAAGTGATAAGGCACCATCTCCATCTTGAAATCTCTGCAATACGCTGTAATAGAAAGAAAACAAATATGGATGATTAAATCGTTCATAGCAAATACTTCAAAAATATTGTTGATTGGTTGGTTGGTTGTTTTATGTAACTTGTTATAAATTATGTGCTAGCAGAGAATAGTGAAGAAAAAATATGTAACAGAACAGCACTCTATTTTTACTTTTTAAATTGCCAGCACTGCATTAAATCTAAAGACTTTCTATAGAAAGTTAGCAGACTTTCTAAAACTTTTAAAGTATTTTCAAATTTACTATATTAAAAAATTCCTTAAAGCAAAGATTCTCAGACTTTTTACCATTGTGACCACCTTTACATCTACATGCAGACGTCACACACCGCTTGATACTGTATATCAATAAAAATATTTTGCTTGTTTAGTGTATATATTTTCATTCACACATTCATGTATATTCATATATTTTATAAGTAAGTAGCTCTCCTCTTTTGCCTTTTCCTCCTCCTTCAGTAGATATGAACCAAATACACAGCTATTTGTAGAACGTAGAATGAAATTTTCTGGTTATGTTCCAGGCCTTAACATCTTTAATATGAATATGTGTTTTTTGACTCTGGGCGCTTAGGTATTACTGCATGCTCTTCATTCTACGTTCTACAAATAGCTGTGTATTTGGTTCATATCTACTCCCTGAAATATACTAGGATTTTCATGGTGTCAGAAAATACCCCAGACATTTCTCAATGCAATTTCTTTTATCCATCACGACAGAATTAACAAAGAATACAAGATAAACAATAGTGTTATGAAATTCCTTCTTACCAATAAATGGTTTCTTACTAGTAAGTATAAATGGGTGTGATTCCCATGTGGATTTCCAAATAATTTCAGAAATTTGAAAAACATCTATAGTAGTGTAAACCTATAGTAATTTTTCCCTTATAAACATGAAATTTTGTCCTATTTTCATCCTATAATTATTAATGGCTTAAAATTTTCAGTTTATTGATGCTCTTTCATTCATAAGCTTTGATTTACATATGCTATCTCATATAAACATTTATAATTATTGAGCAGCATTCTGACAGCTTATAACACAAAAACATTATTATTCTGATAAAATATGAGAGATGAGCACTGAAAGCATAACAAACCAATACAAATGTACTGCTTTGCAACCATATCACTCTTTCCTTTGAAAGAATGAAATGCTTTCCATCTTGCTGTTCAGTTGGTTAATATTTAATTTAGAGGCCAAAACAGTCCTGGATGATAGTTTATATCAGATGGAGCTAACAGCAAGGACTAAGGCATCTAAATAAAGCAGCAATCAACTAAACAGCAAGGGAAGAACTTGTAGTATCTGCTGGACTTAATCCCTTTTCCCATTGCCATCCCCTTTTCCTTGTGTGTCTTGTCGGGCAAAGCACATACAATACCACTAAGTCTTATTTAAATTGTGAGCCTGAGAGCAACATGGTATAGTCGTTTGAGTATTGCACTATGACTCTGGAGTCCAAGGTTCAATTCCCAACTCGGCCATAAAATGCACTGGCAGATCCTGGACAAGTCACATGCTCTCAATAACCCCCTCTGAAGAAACTTGTCAAGAAAACACTATGATCGCCTTAGGATCCTCTTAAGTTGGAAACGACTTGAAGGCACACAACAACAACAACAAGCCTGAGGACAGAGAACTGTCAAATTAACAAATTGTAAGCCATTCTAAAAGCCTTTGTGGTTGAAGACTGGGGCTTAAATACCGTAATCTAAATAAATAAGATGGAAACCATCCAGTTGTATTTCAACTCTCCACCATGGACAATAAAAACTTCTTACTTAAAGGCACAACGTATTTTATAATATATCTGTTGTCCTTCAAATTCATCCTATACCTATTTTGGGTGGATAGCTAAGAAATACAAACAATAAATACACTGACTAAATTACAAGATGTAAAGGCACATCATTGCTTTTTCCTCTATATAAAAAGCAGCAACACTGGGGCAGAGGGCTGCTTAGAGTGGGATAGATGCATTGGTATCTGAATGGTGCAGCAATACTTTTTAAAGAACTGGTCTACATGGAAGAACACCATATGGGATGCAGTTCAGGCAATATTTCTGACGTGCATTGTTTTACACAATATAAATACCATGGCTGTGGGGTTTTTTCAAACAACTCAAAATTATAATTTTGCAGACAAATTCTGCAGTCACTATGAATTCCAGCATACATTTCTTTTGTTTCCATAACTTATTCTTCAACTCCTAGATGTGGGGAAGACCAAGGAACTAGAGATACCAATTAAATCCGTCCCTGCCCACTGGAAATGCTACTTCAGACTCTGAGGGGTCACCAACTGCTATCCAGATATTTTTATAGTGGTTGTTGTTGCTGTGCACCTTCAAGTCATTTTCGATTTATGGCAACCCTAAGGCAAACCTATCATGGTGTTTTCTTGGCAAGTTTCGTTCAGAGATGGTTTCTTTTTGCCTTCTTCTGGGACCAAGTGAATGTGACTTACCCAAGGTCACCCCATGGGTTCAATGGCCAAAGTGGGAATCGAACCCTGGTTTCCAGAGTCATAGTCCGACATTCAAACTACTACCCCACACTGGCTCTCTCCACATATTTTATCACAACCATAAGACTATAATCTTTAAGAAAAAGCTGATATTCACAAGGTGAATAAGTTTAAACCACATTCATATACTGAACAGTACACACTTCAGTGGGAATAAGTCCTCTTTGAAATCAGTTGAGCCTACTTGTAAGCAGATATGTAATGCCAACAATTTTCTGCATTTGCACAGATATCACATATAGTAATATTCACAGCGTGTACTGAACATTATAGAAGGTGAATTTCAGAAAGTAATGTACTGATAAGCACGCTATTTTACAATACCAGAAAAATGTCATTACATAGTGAAGAAATTAATCACTACATTTGATAAAGATAACCTTAAAAACAGCACTTATTTCAAAAGTTCATATACTGAATACTAAAAAATAACAGACAGAAGAAAACAAACACTGTAGCTTAATACGACAAACTAATTTGGCCATGGTACAAGTTATGTTAATTGACAGAATTTGTGAAGATCAGCTTCCAATACAATAAATTAAACTGTACGAACACATATGTGTTTATGTGCTTTTTTTCTGGGGAGGGGTTCTATAGCTTTCGTTCATTTCTAAAAGGAATCTGTGACCCAATATAAGTTAAAAACCACTTCGATACAAGGAATTGTAAGCAAGTTTTTTTCCTTCTACAAGCCCACACAACACCCATTAAAATGACCTGTTGAAATCACCAACCTTGTTGAAGGTACAGCTGTCAAGATAACTGCCCATTATATTATAAAATAGAATGACCAAGATCATAGGTGGATCTTAATGGAATCTATTTACCATGCTTTTGTTGTTGTTTCCAACTCATGGCAACCCTAACCTAAGGCAAACTTATCGTAGATTTTCTTGGCAAGATTTGTTCAGAGGGTGTCTGCATTTGCATTTGCCTTCCTCTAAGGCTGAGAGTGTGTGACTTGCTCAAAGTACCCAATGGGTTTCCACAATGGGTGGGTATTCCAAGAGTTCTCCCAGAGCTCTAGTCCGACACTGAAACCACTACACCCCACTGACTCTCTAAGGCTTTATCCACACTGCAGAAATAATCCAGTTTGACACTACTTTAATTGCCATCGCTCAATGCAATGGAATTCTGGGAATTGTAGTTTGTTGTGGCACCAGAGCTCTCTGACAGAAATTGCTAATGTTCACAAAACTACAGTTCCCAGAATCCCATAGCATTGAGCTGTGGCAGTTAAAGTGGTGTCACACTGGACTGCATTTGCAGTGCATATGCAGCCTAAGTTTACTATTACCACTTTTTTAAAAAATGCTTCACATTTTTTAAAGACGCTGAAAAGATTATTTTTTTTTTTAATTCCTGAGTTTAAAAAGTGGATTGATACTATTCAGGGAAAACAAATTGAAAACCTACCCTTGTCCCAAGAGGTCAAAAACTAGTTGCATGTTTTTATCAATTTTGCTATTGTACTTACACTGCTAGCTACTATTTGCCTTTGTAATTTTTCATATTCATACCAGACACAATACGTTGAGTCTCCCTTATCCAGAATTCCAAAATCCAAAGTATTCCAAAAACCAAAACATTTTTCATGCATAGCTAAGTGACACGTTTGCTTTCTGATGGCTTAATGTACACAAACTTTGTTTCACATACAAAACTATTTTAAAATATTATGTATAAAATTACTTTCAAACTATGTGTATAAAGCATATATGAAACATCAAAGAATTTTATGTTTAGCCTTGGGTCCCATTTCTAAGATATCTCATTATGTATATATGCAAATACAAGTATTCAAAAATCCAAAGAAATCCAAAATCCAAAACACCTCAGGTCCCAAGCATTTCAGATAAAGGAGACTCAATCTGTACTTTGTTGTTGTGTGCCTTCAAGTATGGTGGCCCTAGGAAGAACCTATCACAGGATTTCTTTGGCAAGATTTGTTCAAAAGGGCCTTTGCACTTGCCTTCCTCTAAGGCTGAGAGAGTGTGACTTGTCCAAGATCACCCAGTGGATTTCCATAGCAGAGAGAGGATTCAAATCCTTGTCTCCAGTATCATAGTCCAATGCTAAAATCACTACACCATGCTAGCTATCATACACAGTAATAAGCATCCTTTTCCCATTCTGGCTAGTTCATCATAACTTGGAGGTATACAAACTTAAACAGTAACATTTCCAATCCTCCACTCCAACGAGCTTTCAGCTCTTCATCTCATGAATAATTTAGTTTTTTATTCTCCCATTGTTAAATCACAGCCTGTGGGGCCAAATTTTCTTCAAGAAGTAGGGTTGAAATCTGTCGTCATTGGCAGACATAATTCACATTCAGAACAGCTTCAGGTGTAACTCTTGGCCTCAACTACAGTTTCCAGTCTGGACTGGAGCATATGAAATGGGAAATTAAATGAGAGACAATGATGAGGCCAGTACACTGCATAAGCCAACTAGTTGTTGCACAGATAATTTCCAAAGGAATGTTTCACAGTATTTCAAATAAAAAATCTTTCTGTTACTGTAACACCTACAATCCTGAAGTCACTGAGATAGTGACACCTTTGCTTTCTGATGGTTCAGTGTACACATAATTTGCTTCATGCACAAAATTATTCAAAATATTGTATAAAATTTTCAGGTTATGTGTATAAGGTGTATACAAAACATAAATTTATTTCATATTTAAACTGGGTCTCATCTTCAAGATGTCTTATTATGTATATGCAAATATTTCAAAATCCAAAACACTTCTGGTCCTATGCACTTTGGATAAGGGAGATACAACCCATATAACAATGGTCATCAGGATTAGTAACCAAACAGAAAAAAGAGCAAACCAATTATTACATTGTTACTGGATGCTACATGACTTGCTTTCAATTTATTTTCCTTCCCACCCACCCACCAAGAGGAAAGATTTGCTACTAAATGTTGTTTTGCCCTTTACGGCTTACTTTTCTATAGTCAAAAGGCTGCATAGAAATCAGGAAGAAGAGCTGTTCTTAACAAATCTGGGACTTGATGTAAGTGGTTTGGTTTATAAAATTTAAAAATATTTAACTCTCAAATTTCAGTGGTTATTTATATTAGCAGGCTCATACATCTGTACAGGATTTAGGTTAACCTGAAAACCTTAAATATTTGGTAATTTGAGGGGAGTTTTCTTCCAAAAAGTATCCGAGTATGTACAAGAATCTTACTGACATTCTAATGACCCTACAGTGACTTCTCTCACTATAATATAAACAGCTCAAATAACCAAAACAGTTCTCCAAATCTTTTCTCCAGATCTGTTCAGCCAGTTGGCAGTTTTGGTTATCCAGAGATTCCTCTCCTTCCACAAGCCTCTGATCTATTCCATGATACTATAAGCAAAAAAAAAAACCTGTCAGGATGGGTCTGAACATTCACTTTCAACATAGTCATCAGGTTTCTCTAGGTTTTAGTTTTCCAGCCCTTCTCGCCCCACAAAGCAGGGATGGCTCCAAACACTTTGCTGTTTGAAGTATACCTGCACCTGAAGGCAGCAACTAATCTATTGCCAGGAGTGCAGGGCAGGTACATATCATCCAATATTCCCTGTGGATTGAACCTACTGGGCCTTGACTGAGCTATTTTTAGGGCCCTTTCTCTCATAAACTCTTTTATATATACAGTCAGCCCTCTGTATCCACAGATTTTTTAATCCATGGATTCAAGCATCCACGGTATGAAAATATTTTTAAAATGTAT
>JAIPUX010001232.1:53174697-53191707 GCA_020142125.1 Phrynosoma platyrhinos | reverse complement strand
GCCCTCCTCTGAGGCTGAGAGAGTGTGACTTGCCCAAGGTCACCCAGGCTGGGCCAGGATTCGAACCCTTGTCTCCAGAGTCATAGTCCAACGCTCAAACCACTGTACACACCATGCTCTCTCTGAAAGATTATCAAGTGTTAAATACCATCTCTACCTCATTTTGTAAAACTTTTCTTTCTCATTATAACACAATTTACATTTTTAAACCCTTTGTCCCCATTCTTTCCTAATGCTCCATTAAAATATGTGTTTTGATGTATGTTTTCTTATTAATAATGTTTAATTATTAATTAATTAACCCACCTTGACTCCCACTGTGGGAGAAAGGTGGGATATAAATCCTGGAAATAATAAATAAATATATATATATTACTTTTGTAATTAGCATTTTTACTTCTGTCTTTTTTAATTATTCTGCCTTTTAAATTGTTGTGACCCGCCTTGAATCCCATTGTGGGAGAAAGGTGGGATATAAATCCTTCAAATAAAATAAATTGGGGAACCAATATTTTGTGCTAATTTCACCCCAGATCTCAACAATAATTTATATATATTTTAGTAACCAAATTACAGTAATCCTTTGCACAAGGGCTCTTTCAGCCCATCTGCAATCCCTGGAACAATTAAGGTAGAGCAAAGGGCTTTTACAGGAGCCAACACGGCTGGGACTCTGGAGACCAGGGTTCGAATCCTGGCTCAGCCATGAAAACCCAGTGGCCAAATCACACTCTCTCAGCCTCAGAGGATGGCCATGGCAAACCCACTCTGAAGAAATCTTACCAAGAAAACCCCATGACAGGTTCACCTTACGGTCACCACAAGTTGGAAATGACTTGAAGGCACACAACAACAACAACAACAACAATGTGGTTTGAGTGACTCTGGAGATCTGGGTTCAGTTTCCCACTTGGCCATGGAAATCCACACTAGGTGACCTTGGTCAAGTCACATACTCTCAGCCCCAAAAAACCCCATGACAGGGTCACCTTAGGGTCAGCATACGTTAAGTTGGAAAGGACTTGAAGTAGATGGGCAGCCCTAAATGCAGAACTCCTGGAATCCATTGGCATATCTGTTATTGTATGCCTTCAAGTCATTCCCGACTTATGCCGACCCTGAGGCTATTAAGGGTCATGGGGTTTTATCGGCAAGATTTGTTCAGAGAGGATTTGCCGTTGCCTTCCTCTGAGGCTGAGAAAGTGTGACTTTCCCAAAGGTCACCCAGTGGATTTTATGGCCAAGTTGGGAATCAAACCCTGGGCTCCAAAATCTTCATCCAAGAGTCAAACCACTAAGCCACACTGGCTCCCTGGTTTTCTTGTGCTTTTCTGTAAATATATTAAATCAAGACCTTTGAATGCCTACTTCCTTTCCTGCATATAAAACGCTGGGCTCATTGTCATCTCCTCACGCATACACAATGCCTGTACACTGATGAGGAAATGTGTTTTGTGCATGCTCAGATTTTATTATTTTGCATTTTCCAGTACTGATGCCTTAATATATGAGATGGTTTTGAAGCTGAACCGTATCTTTAATTGAAGCCTGATCAATTAGAACAGGGGTAAGCAACCTGACGCCCGGGGGCCGGATGCGGCCCCCCGAGGCCTTTGGACCACCCCCAGGCCGGTCCTGCCACCCCCGCCCCCGCTCGCCATTATCATATTGATTATTATTGTTATTACTTGTTCTTGGGGTTTTCTTGGCAAAATCTCCACAGGGCTTTTCTGGGGCTGAGAGAGTGTTCATGCATATTTTTTTTATTTTTTTAAAAAATGTTAATTTATTGATTGATTGTTTGATTGATTAATTTTTGGTGCTTCAGCCCCCCCAATTGTCTGAGGGACAGCAACCCGGCCCCTGGCTCAAAAGCTTGCCTACCCCTGAATTAGAACCTCTGATAACAAAAAAATACGCTTTTAAAAAAAAACTCATTGCTGATGGAATACAGCCTTTGCAGTTCTAGGAAATGCCCCATTCTTAACACAAAATAAAGGATTGCCAAAGGCAGTCTGGATTCTTCCTCATTTTGCTGGCAACCAAAAATTCAGGCAGAGTCTCATAACTGACTTGCTTCTGGGAAAGAAATTTAGGTGTGCCCCCCTCCCCTGTGTGCATTACATTTTTTTAATTCAATTATTGTTTCAGTCAAACTTTATTTAACTTTGCTTTAGTATAGCTTGTATCTTTAGCTGTTATCTATTTTTAATTACGTTTAGCAAACTACTTGACTCACAGTGTGGGAAGAAGATGGGATAATAAATAAATAAACAAATAAAATTATGAGAAGTGAATACATTGACAGTACCACATTTTAAAAGAAGCAAGGGACTAAGCCTTCACAGTTACACCAAGGAAGTTGTATTTTATTTTTTCATGCCACCCACAGGCTGCTTTTTGCACTGAAGTACTAAAAGGCAGTTTGCAGCATACTAATTAAAACCATAAAATAAACTTCATAGGCAAGCAGAAACAACGTGGGCACAAACAAGAAACAAGCGTGTTCCACACAATAGCTCAAAGGGGATCCAACAGCCTCTGAAATAAAATAATCTTCGGTGCTACCAGGAAATTATCTGGAGAGAATTCCAGAATTTTGCTGCCACTGCAAGAAAATCCTCTAATATGGGAACACAACGCAGGGACTCTATAGAAAAATATATACAGACAATAGGCACACCAGGAAAAAGAAGGTATGATGATATGCACTTCTCCAGTGGAGATTTTGTGCAGCATTTTAGATTTTGGAAAGAAGAATTATGACACATTTCACATTAATGCTCCCATTTTAAATATATAGGCCACAATCCTCTTTGTGGACTACACTAGCCGTTCCACTTTTTCCAAAGGCACCAAAGGAAGGCAGATAAAATCTGCCAGTTCCCAGCATTCTTTGCCTCTGATGCCTTGCTTTCATGGTTTCACAGCCTGTTGCCTTTTCCCTCCTGAAACAAGTCTAGTTACACTGGTGTAGTGCTCTAACTGGATTTTGGGTAGTTTCTTTTAACTATGTAGTTCTAATGTGAAATTCAAATACTAAAGGGTTCCAATGGAGGAGGAGGTGTTGGCTTCCTTTCTCCAATGCGACATAAAGTCTTAAAAAGCAGGGGGACTCAATAGAAAGTAAAGGATCCTTAAAAGTATCTTATACCCAAATTGTTTACATTTAATAAATAATAGTTAATGTGAACATGATAAAATGCTATCAAGAGTGCAACTCCAAAGTACTTCCACAGATGGCCTGCTGAAATCTCTTAAGTATTTACTGAACCGCGTATGAGTACGGTACTCTTTTTCAAGTAGTTTGTAGACTCCAGCCATCAAAGTTGTTATTTGCGCCCACTACCTATTTACCATTGGCACAGAACATCTCTTGTCCAACACAGCTGAAGTTAAAATGTTTTATCCAGTCTTCATGGTCATTCAAGATTGCTCTAGAATGACCCCAAAATTAATGATTAAGCTTGCAGGACAGTAACCTCACTTAGGTAAACTAAGGTGAACTATAAGTTACATACAGTTCTCAGCCAGAATGGTAAAGGGTGGTAAAAGGGATTTGTGTTATCAGCTTTCTGTTGGCTTCAGCGGTTCACACTGACTGCCGTCAGTGACATTATTCAACATCCACACACAAAAGCAGTGACCAGCTGGAGACTTCCAAGTCAGTGGAGCACTGAGGGCCTTTACAGAGTGCCAGAAATAATGCAACTTGAGTCCACTTTAACTGCCCTGGCTCAGTACTAGGGAATCATGGGAACTGTAGTTTTTTTTCTGAGACATTGAGCCTTCTCTGTCAGAGAGCTCTGGTGCCACAAGTTGCAGAACCCTCAGATGGCTCCTTTAGTTCAGACTACATCCCAAAATTGATTTACTTCCCCTCCGACATGTAGCCACCACTTCCCACATTGCAACATATTTTCTACTATTCAGCAAAAGACACTTTAGATGGGGCTACATTATCAGTATTTCTTGAGAGCTCCAAAACCTACTTTGCCAAGGCTATGTATAACACTCAATTCACAGAGAAAGTTCTTAGAAATGGAAAAGAAGAGGATAGCCCTCTAGCTCTGACATTTTCAACACCCCCACGCAACAGAAGCAAAGCTATTAATTATTATCAAAACCTGCTCACTGGCAATATCTGGTTAATAAAACGTGCACTTGTTTAAGCTTACCCCAAGAAGGTCAGTCCCCATCCACTGTGACTCTGCCAAATATATTACATATTTAGTTTTATAACACTGCTTTCTCATCTCATTCCTCTTCAAAACAACCTTATGTCTAACTAACTAGGAACTAAACCGACCCTCATAACCAGTTAGCCTGCTGCTCAGCTTGAATATGGATGTGTCCATTGATATCAATCTGACAAACAGGAATGTTTGTGGATAATTTCCAGGGTAGTCACATTTACAGAGAAGTTTTTTTTTGAATTCCAAGTGCCATTCTACTCCTAAATAAGTGTTGACCATGCAGGTTCTCCATTAAATTGCTTTCTTCCTCAAGGCCTGGACACCACAGAAGAGAGGCAAGGCAGAAAAGGGCATGGCCAAGGCCAAGGCCATCCACACTAGGTTCCTCCACAGTAAGCCAGCTTTCCTCTCATGCAAAGGGTGAGGGGGAGCAAAGCACAGCCAGCCAGTACTTCAAGAGCTGGCTGAGTCCTGAGAGAAAGTGAGGGAGAAGTGACATGGACTCACTTGGCACTTCAGGAGCTGGCTGACTCATAGAATCATAGAGTTGGAAGAGATCACAAGGGCCATTCAGTCCAACCTGCTGCCATGCAGGAATACACAATCAAAGGATCCCCGGCAGATGGACATCCAGCCTCTGTTTAAAAACCTCCAAAGAAGGAGACTCCACCACACTCCCAGACAGCGTATTCCACTATCAAACAGCTCTTACTATCAGGAAGTTATTCCTAATGTTGAGGTGGCATCTCTTTTTCTGTAGTTTGAACCCATTGCTCCATGTCCTATTCTCTGGAGCAGCAGAAAACAAGCTTGTTCCACTGTCAATATGGCATCCTTTCAAATATTTAAACATAGCTATCATGTCACCTTTTAACATCCTTTCCCCCAAACTAAACATACCCAGCTTCCTAAGCCACTCTTCATAGGGCATGGATTCCAAACTTTTCACCATTTTGGTTGCCCTCCTCTGGACAGATTCCAGCTTGTCAATATTTCTCTTGAATTGTGGTGCCCAGAACTGGACACAGTATTCCAGGTGAGGTCTGCCTTAAGCAGAATAGAGTGGTACCATTATTTCCCTTGACAATACACTCCTATTGAGGAGCCTAGGATCAAATTGGCCTCAAAACTCAGGTGATGCTGGAAGAGGGGAACAGTGGTGAATCTCAGGCCGAAGTGCTAGCTGAAGAAGTCAGTGCTTCAGCAGGTGGGCTGTTGCTTGGTCATGCCCTCTGATGTTATTGGTCTGCAAGGGGTTGGGAAAGATTTGGCCCAGCAATCCAAACCTACTCCCTATTCCTACTGTACAAGACTGCACTATTACATAACGAGAATTGCCACCCTCTGCCCATTGGTACTCTACCCATTAGTAGATATTCAGGTCTCCTTAAAGATATGTGCTAGTTTTGGTATACCTTGCTGTTTTTTGTTTCTCAGATTGCACTACATCATTAATGAAGAGGGACAGAACCAGAGGAGGCAAAGGGCATTTTAAAGAGAAGTATCAAGTCATTGTTAGCTACAAGTGAAATATACAAGCAAAAGAACATCAGATTTTTCATGCATCCTTAAAATGGGCCAAAAAATACCCAGTCCTCCAAAAGGAATTCCCTTCATTAGGATTCGCATAGCGCTCATTTTGTAATACCACTAACCATGTATTAGGTACCCAGAACATGCTCAGAGTTCACCTTTACTCCCCAAATTCTATTACACATACCCACACCTGTTTGTAAAGTCAAAGTGTCCTCCTCATAGCATGCACCTTACCCATTTACATATTTAAGCTCTAATATTGATTCAAGGCTATAAAGAAAAGTATGTAAAAATTACCTTTCCTTGTTACCACAAGGCAGATTCTATATTTCTGTTAGAGACTTTACTGGAACCATGCCACGGTTGGACAAGCCTTTTTCAATACTTCCCCAGTGCCCTCTCCCTAACTCCCAATTACAATTTAAAAACAATAACCAGAGATTGCCGTTTGCAACCAAGATTCAGTGACAATCTGACAAATGTATTATAACCAAGGGGAAAGGGATCTAAAATGATATAGCCAATTTAGTTCCTTTTACTTCAGCATCAGTTTGTTGTTTTTGTGTGCCTTCAAGTCATTTCTGACTTGCGGTGACGTTAAGACAAACCTATCATAGGGTTTTCTGGAGCTGAGAGTATGTGACTTGCCAATGGTCACCCAATGGGTTTCCATGGCCTAACAGAGAATCAAAGCCTGATCTCCGGAGTCATCATCCAACACACAAGCAACAACAGCATGCTGGCTCAGCACCAGTAGTCATATCATATTAATTACAGTCAATTTAAGTACATTTTAATGAATTCAAACAGAAGAACTGTTTAGACAGTGGAACACACTGCCTTGAAGAGTGGTAGAGTCTCCTTCTTTGGAGGTTTTTAAACAGAGGCTGGATACTCATCTGTTCAGGATGCTTTGATTCTGTGTTCCTGCATGGCAAGGAGTTGGACTGAATGGCCCTTGTGGTCTTTTCCAACTCTATGATTCTATGAATAGCACAAAATACAGACTGATTTAATGAATTTAAGTTAATTTTATTTTTTTCAGATGTAACAAGCTTTTATATTTTTTAACTAAAAATATTAAAACAGAAAAACTGGAGCCATCAAACACTTGGCCAATGTAAAAGTAGCCCCTAACTCCACAGTAGTTGCACATCCCTAATCTATACATTACATTATATGCAGAAGTACATCTTTATGAAAATAAACAGAAATCATTAATTTATTTCTGCACTATAATGTATATTGGAATGTATGCCTAATTTCATTAAAAAACACAAGAATAGCCAATAAGGTGTAGGCATTATAGTACTCCTTTAGTGACCTTGTGAATAAAATGTAGAAATTTCAAATGTTTCACATGGTTGCCCTTGATGAAATTTTACCACCTGCCAGAACAGTTCTTTGCAAGTCATAGTAGATCTGAATATCCATGCATTAAATGGGAAAGCAGTGGGTAATCTACTAGAGAAAAATAACAAAGAAAATATGTCTGCCCAAGCTCTGATCTTTACTTTACACTGAAAGCAAAGTGCTTTTTTTCATAGTAAATAGATTTCAGAGCTGCTCAGTCCTTAAAGGTTAATGCCTGCAACGCAAACAGCATTCAAGCGGTAAGCCACTTTCTCAGCACGTGGTATTCTGAGTTGATGTTGTGTCAATATTTTTAAAAGGGCAAACAGACTGACCTGTGGAACTGCAGGCCAGTTAGCCTGCTATCAGAGCAGTCAAGGACAAAATAATAGGAAGGTGAGAGTAGGGCTCAAAGAAAAAGACCTTCAAGGGTAAGAATATAATTTTCTTGATTTTATTCACATTTTGGATTTAATTCATGAAGCCAATTGGGTCAAAGTGACATGCTTTGAGGTAACATTCAGCGAAAAAATACCCCTCCCCTAATTTTCAAATACCTTTCTGTAATTTTTAACATATAAAGGGCTACAGGTACAAGTAGTTTATGTGAAATATACAACCAACATATGTGAAATTATTCCAAATAAAACATGAATATGATTATGTTTATGCAACTTCTGCCAAGAAGAGGTCTCTGCTACTGACACCCTACCTTTCTTCTCTTTTCTTCCAAACATTTATATCCAGTGCTGTCTGTTCTCTGGTAATCACCATCATTGAAAGTACCAGTGGACAGACACCAGTGGTGGAACAAATTTTGTCTTCCTATGCCCCCATATCTTCTGGGGGGGGTGTACTCCAAAGCAGATTTGGAAAGGCATATGGGTGCAAGAAAGGAGGAGAGGAAGCAGAAGTCTTTTGCATGAATGGAAGTACACTGGTGTGGCAATGGATTTATTCCCCCACCTCCAAAAAAATTTTTACTGGTCGTCCTTCCCCCTCCCCCAGTCCTGATACATATGTAATGGGTTATTATCTTCATACAGCAACATTCCTGAAGCAGGGTTAAAACCAGAGCCTAGAAAAGGGAATGCCTAAAATCCCAGCAAACAAAAACATCAAAAAGTGCCTGTTCACTGGCTCATTTGCACAATATTGTCAACTCTGGCAGCAACAGTGGCTTCAGGCAGGATTCTTTTCTAGTCCTATGGGGAGATCCATAGTGGTAATCCATAGTGATCTCATGCCCAAGTTCTAAACAGACACAACCCTGCCTAACTTCAAAATGGAGGAGAGAGGTTGACATACTCAACAAATGTGAATATGTTTCTGAATCACATAATGGGCAGAGGTAGCCACAGCTCTCCAGTCAACTGAGATGGGAAAATCACCTAAGATGGCAACTTCATTTGGCATCCCCGACTGCTCTGCTATTAGAAGAGTATGACCTTGTAGTGATAACCCTGATCTTCAGAGTCACGGTCCAATACTCAAACCACTACACCACACTGCCTCCTAAAGTGCCTCTTTGACATGAGCAAGCACACGTTGCTTAGCTATTTCCTATTGCTCTCAGCATACAGCACATTCCCAGCTGAAGTTGATGGAGCAGCTAAGAAGGGACAGAGAATAGCAAAGGTGGTTTATTATTACCCTCCCCTGAAATATAGCCTACCATATTGCCTTCCTCTGAAATATAGCCTAAATATAGGTCCACCATCCAAGTTCTAACCAGGCCTGACCCAGCTTAGCTTCCAAGATTGGATGTGGGTCCTTCAGAATATTTAAGCCCTTATCATTCTGTCATTTCAACTCAAATAGGTTATTATAAAGCTAGAAAAGTTGCAGAAAAGGTGAACAAAACCTATTAGAAGGTTGAAATACTTTCTTTACAAGGAAAAACTAAAATGTTTGGGGCTTCTGTAATCACCTTGGTAAACCTGCTGAAGTCAAGTGAATGTGAGTATTTGGTGGAGCTTAGTATTTGTTGTTTTGGAGCATTCAGATGCTTTAATAGAAAAAAGCTTCAGTTCTCAAAAAAATGAGACTAATGAGAAGGACTGATGTTTTGTAAATCTAACAAAATCTGAGATTAAGGTGACTGAATTTTAATATAGTAATAGCTGTCAAACCAGGTTCAGAACTGTTGATGTATGCCAACAAAGAAATCCATTATGAGTTTTTATGAAGAAGTTTGTGCATTATGTAATATTCATTTGGAGAATGTGGACAATATGTAAATTTTAAAATAAATTGACTGAAATCAATAGTTTCATTTGGTATTTAGGCAGAATGCAATTTTTGAAATAGTGCTTTCTGAGTATCAACCCTGTGTGTCATGAATTTTGACTGTCTTATTACTGTTTTGAAAACTTGGCAATTCTACACAAGTCATAAAAAATTCAACTCAGATTCAGTTTTGGAAAGCAAATGTTTCCTTGTTATTTTGAGATTAGGTGAATGCATCCAAGATTTTTAGAAACTCTGGCTGATTTACTACTTTATTCCCTAGTGACAGAACCACTAATCCAAAAAGTCTGTCATGTTAGGACAACTTTGTATTTTTAAAAAAATGAATACAGCTTACCCAAAATTATTCTGTGTAACATTGTACAGCTCTCCAACCCAGACTACCTTGCATCTTGTCTAATAAAGTCATCTGGAGATCTCAAAAGCCTGCTCACATTTTTCTGCTTAGCTTACATGCCACCTTAATAATAGTATTACTGTAATATACATTTTTTAAGCCAAAAATTAATAGGCTTTCCTGCCAAAAATTCAACAGCTTTCTTTCAGACCAAAGTTCACTTCACCAACAGTGTATCCTACTCCCATTTCACCCCCACTGTCCAAAGCATACATCATGTTTAAATCCCAGCTTCCCCATAAAGTTTATGCAGTCATCTTGAGCCAATCACAGCATTCCAACCTAACCTAACCTAACCACAAGATTTTTGTGAGGATAAAAATGTATGATTGATGGGGAAAATCACATACAGTACCATTAGCTCCAGGAAATAATGGAATGAAATTAAAGTATAAATAGATAAAGTAAGAAACAATGTAGATGGCTTGCAGCAACCACTGCATTCTAGTAGCCTTTTATGATGTCTCAGTTAGGCTGTGGTCCTGTATACATTTACCTGACAGTAAGTCCTCCTAAACTCAATGGGGCTCAATGAGGACATGCATGGGATTGCATGGGTAATATACTCTACATACCAACAATCAAAGGAGTCTCTTTCTATCCAACCCCGAGAAGCTGTTAACAAGACTCTCATAGGATATGCAATCAATAAACCTCTCAAAATCCTGGACTTCTCTACAATAAATAGATAAAATTTATTATTTTGTTCTCATATCACCTTGTAGTCCAATCATACGAAGGTCTATGTTCCATCAAATTCAATGGCACTTCCTGCCAGGAAAGTCTTATCCCCAGATGTGAAGCTTTATTGTTGTTAACTGCCCTCAGGTCAGTCTCTAGGCATGGTGACCCTGTGAATGAAATTTCTCCAAGTGTCCCATCCTCCACTGCTCTGTTTAAGTCTTGCATCATGCCTGTGACCTCCCTAATTGAGTCTATCCATCTGGCATGTGGTCTTCTTCTCTTTCTACTGCCCTCCACCTTTCCAAACATTAATGTCTTTTCAAGTGACTCATGCTTTCTCATGATGTGGCCAAAGTACGACAGCCTCAGTATTGTCATCTTTCCTTACAAGGAGATTTCTGGTTTCATCTATTCAAGATGCCAGTTGTTTGTCTTTTTGGCTGTTCACAGTAACCTCAGTGCTCTTCTCCAGCACCACATCTCAAAAGAGTATATTCTTTTCCTATCTGTTTTCTTCACTGTCCAACTCTCACATCCATACATGGTGTTGAGGAATACTATGGCTTGGACGATTCTGACTTTAGTGCTCAATTGTATGTCTTTACTCTTTAGGAGCTTGCCTAGTTCATGGCTGCCCTTCCCATTCCTAGTGTTCTGTTTTCTTGACTGCAATCTCCATTCTGATCAATGTTTGATCCTAGGTACTAAGATCCCAGGTGAAACTTTTGTTGGAAGATATTTGCATTCTCTTCTCCCCTCCTTAGATAGATAGGGATTCCTGCTTGGAAACTCCTCCCTCTCTCTTTCTCATTCAAACTAAACTTGTGACTTAGGCCACTCTGTCTTTCAGAATAACAGTCTTTCTCTCAAGATTCTCAACTGAGCTGTTCCATCTTCCTGTTCTCTTAAAGATGGTGAAATTTCTTCTCTTTACCTGAACCATCATTAGCTAGGTTAGGATATAACCTTTTTATGTAAATATAGATTAAAGTTATTGCTTTTAAGCTACAAGCTATGTGTTTGTTTTTTGAGTCAGTATCAGTTCTTAGGGAAGCATAGTTAGGCAAAGTCACTCTCCTGCTACTCTGCTGTTTTAAAGCCAGACTTTAACAGGCTTGGCTTTTATATTTTGATATCTAAATATTTCTGTGTCATTAAAAAGGATTAAACCTTAGGAAACTTAAATTACTCCACATTTTGGGGTTATGGGCACAGTCTATTTTGTTCTAAACTGCTTCTCCTGAAGATACTGACTGCAAGAAAGGATTTACTACTCTAATAATAGATAATGGATTCTGCTAATCCTAATCCCACAATGATCACTGAAATATTAACTGGAACAAATGAAAAAAAACGTGGTCATGGAAAATGCAAATGCACTTGACTACAATGGGACTGTTTAAAGCAATAAATGGGCAGAGACCCACAGAAGCAGAAATACAGCAACAACAGTTTGATGAAAATGCTTTCTATAGATCCCAGCATTACATACCATATCCAAGGTTTAACTGATGCAAAACAAATATGGGACAAACTACACAAAGTGTTTCATTCTCCAAGTACTTCTAATAAAACAACTCTCCTGATCAAACTTGTTAACACAAAGTTGCATCATCCTCAATTTTTGAATCAGCTTTATGTCAACTTTGTCTGGCATTACAGCAGCTGGACAATCCTTTATAGAACATGCTAAACTTGGCCTGTTTTTAGCTAGCGTTCCAAAATATTAATCTCCAATAATTACTGCTTTGCAAGTTAAAGGAGATGTTTCTTTGCAAGATGCTATTGCTCAAGTTGCTGAATTTCAAAATAGGCAGAACTTGATACATAAACAACAGACAGAGAATTAGCTCAGTTTGCTGCAGAGGATTTTCAAAAGTACTCCTTTTCTCCCAGGTCAAATAGAAACGATGTTGACAAGTCAAAGCCAAGAGCTGATCTGCAAAAGCTAAAAAGCCAAGAGCTGAATACCAAAAGCAAAAGCAACTTTAAGAAAGCAGCTTTAAACCCTAAACAGAAATCTTCCAGCCAGGTTGATATTGGTTTGATTCATGAACAATTATTTCAAATTGTTGGAGATAAATATAAAAACCAAGTTTTCATTGATAGTGGAGCAATTGCACATCACTTCAACAGCAAAGAATGGTTTATTGATTTTGATGCAAATGTAATTTTGCCTGTCTATCTTGCTAATGGTCAAGAAGTTTTTGCACAGAGAAAAGGGACTGTTATTCTGCAAACAAAACTTGGTCCTGACAGTCTTGACAAATAGGAACCTTACAAATCCCTAATGCTTACTATGTACCAGATTTGCAAGCCTCCTTGTTACAGTGTGAAAACCACAACATCAAGAGGTAATCCTGCTTTGGTTTTCATGGCAAAAAAATTGATTTTTAGAGCAGATTTCCAGCAGAAACCTTATCTTCTATGATGGAGAAATCCTGTTTTGAAAAGCTGCAGGAGAAGTCTAGAGAAGCCCAAGTTGTATATGGGCTGCCTACTGCCCAGCCATTGAGCAATGTCATAGGATCCATCTTTGAGTTTTAGATTCTGTATCTATCTCTATGGGATTTCACTGTGTGATAATCTCCATAGTTAAGAAAGGGGAGTGGAATTTCTTCCTCTGAAGAGTTTAAGGAATAGCTTCTCATTCATCCTGACTTATGAAATTTGGTGTGAGGAGTGTGTGAGAGGGATGTTATAGCTTCTCCAGCATGGTGTAGTGGTTTGAGTGATGGATTATGACTCTAAAGACCAGGGTTCGATTCCCAACTTGGCCATGAAATCCATTGGGTGATCTTGGGCAAGTCACATGTTCTCAAATCAGAGAAGGCAGTGCCAAACCTTCTTTGAACAAATCTTGCCAAGAAACCAACATGATAGGTTTGCCTTAGGGTTCCCATAAGTCAGGAACAACTTGAAGGTACTCAGCATAAACAATAACAACAACTGCTTCTCCTCCTCCTCACTCTCCCTATGTAGCATGAGGACAGAGAGGATAATCTGTTTCTCTTTTCCCCAGCACTGGGAATCAAAATGGTTGGGGGGGTATACAAGGAGTGGGAGTTCTACCCATTTCTTTTTCATCACCTCCAAAACCCCTACAGTTACTGAGACGCAATATTGGGAGATGGTATAGGTGGTAGGAAGTATGGGGGACAGAGAGTGAGAATAGCAGTAGCTGATGCAGCAAAAGAAAGATGCTGTAAAACACAGCAAATGGTGGGATACGCAGAGCTGGGGGTCACTGGACCCTGTGCACTGGTCTCTATAGCCACTCCTAAACACCAGCCCCATTAGTCAAGATACATTATCCAAAATTCTATGGTGAGTAGGAAAGGGGAATTGAGCTACTCTTCAATTAATTCTCCATCAGTTTTCTTTATCAACTAGTTCTCACAACCATAGATAATGATGAGAAATACCATGCCATTGACAATCCTAACTTCAGTATTTAGTGATATATCTTTGCACTTTAGGATCTTGTCTAGTTCTCCCACAGTTGCCTTTCCAAGGCCTAGTGTTCTGATTTCTTGCCTGCAATCTCTATTCTGGTCAACAATTGAGCTAAGGTATGGAAAATATTTATGTTACAGTTTTGGGTTTTTGTGAAAAAGCCCAAAATAGGAGAGACTGTTTAACCTCACCAGCAGAATTAGTTCAGCAGAATATATGTGAACAGGAAACTAGGTCCACCTTTGTTCTCCCAGACCCCACATGTCTCCCCAATAAAAGACTAAGACAAAGTCTTTAGTGAGAGTAAAATAAAAAGGTCAGTTTACTTACAAATCATGTGCATATTCATATACACAAGTCTAACTTCATTGTCCTAGAATGCTGCCAGCACACACACCAAATAAGCTGATAAGAGCGGCAAAGCCCAAGCTGAGCTGCCAGCAGACAGACTAAATTCACAGACCTGTCCTTTGTCCAAATAGAGTAGTCACAAGTCAGTCCAAGTTCAGGATTCCAGAAATTCTCAAGTATCAGTTCCGTCCAAGGTCAGGGTGACAGAGAGTTGGTCAATGAGTCCGATCCAAAGTCATCGTTGAAAAACAGTCCAAGCGCAAGGAAGCCAGAGCCAGCAGCGTTCTCTCAAGGGAAGCTCACTAGTCTCTGACAAGGGAGTCAGCATTTCCCATGTGCCTTAAATCATAGCTGCACTCCCTCCTCCGCACATGGAAGCATGTGGATAGTATTAAAATGTCAGTGTCTCAACTGAACGTAAAGGCAACACTTGTATCTTGAAGTCAGAGTAGTGATTCCTTACTTTACCACCAACTTTTACCTCAGGAACCACTAAGTGTGCTTCTACCCTTGCCACCAGTCTCCTCCCAATACCTCAGCATGTTTACCTCAGAGACTAGTTAATTTCTAGCACGGTCAGTTTCCAAGTAATCTCCTACAAATACCCTTGTGTGATTACCTCAGAGATCACTTTACTGACACCAACCCCTAGATTTCAAACAGTTGGTTTTTACAGTTAAAATCAGTAAATCTTTCCACTTTAAACCAAATATTGGGTGTCTGGTATCTCGCACTCAGACCTCTACAGTTCGAGCACACTTCTGAATACCGGATTTGTCGGATCCCACCACTGCCACCAAATTATGTGGCGAATCCTCTTGCCACCTTTCACCTTAGCACTGGTTTTTTTTCTTTTGAATTTAAGGGGCCAGCTTTTCATAGTGATTTTTTAAAAAATGTCACATGGCTGCACAATATGTATTACTGTTATTATTTTATTTATATCCTGCTTCTCTCCCAATAACAGAACTCAAGGTGGCTACCAACAGATTTAAAACATTACAAATTTAAAACAACACAAAAGCATTAAAATGTAAATATAAAGTTTAAAAACAATTAAACAAGTTAAAAAGTTTAAAACATGATACATTTAAAATACTAGAATGTATTAAAAATGATATTCAAACCTATATATGTAATACAAATATGATACAAAAATTACATTTTTCATGTGATATTTTAAAACACACACACAAAATCATGTCCCAGCTGCAAGAACCTGTGCATATAAAAGGGACCCAAGCCAAAAGAAATATCTGTCCTGTAAAGTCAACATATACAGTACCTCATTCATGTCCAAATCAATCCGCTGAGGAAGAATCCTGCATGTTTTTCTAAATCTGACTTTTCTTCTTCCTTTTAAACATTAATATAGCCTATCTTTTGTCAAAGAAAAGTGGATAACATCCACATTAGACATTTTGCCCCCTCTGTAAAGCATTATTATATTACACAACAAAATCCTTAGGTGCTGACGTCAGTTCCTCCCATGTATATAAGGCGCAAAGGCACAATGGCATCCTCTCTGTGTTTTCATTTGCTCCTCAGAAGGGTTTCTGTTAGCAGGCCCTCATATTATACACAGGCAACCTCCTGCAGGGTGACATCAAAGGAGGCACCCCACCATGGCCAGGGGAAGCTGGCTAGGATTACAGAGGCAGAGAAAGAAGGCTGCAGCCAGCTGGATTGGAGAGGAAAGAGCTTAATGCAGAAGGAAACTGCCTGACCCAAGTCATTTCTTTTCCCTTGCAAAGGAACAGAAGCACTTTACGCATGGAAGAAGCTCATTATTGCTGAAAGGAGGTGGAAAATATGACACTCACTCTTTTCCAACAAGGGCAGTCTGCATAGTTCCTTACTCACAGCTCTGGGCTCCTACTTCCATTGAAATCAATAGAATTTAAGGAGGTTTAACAAGGAGCAAGTGTGAATTCAAAATTAACACTATACAGCACAGTGGTATGTCTTCAAGTTGTTTATGACTTATGGTGACCCTAAGGTGAACCCATTATGGGGTTTTCTGGGGCTGAGAAAATGTATGACTTGGCCAAGGTCACCCAATGAGTTTTCCAAGAAGGGAATCAAACTGAGGGCACCATAAAAGGGTGAGTTTTTAGACAGTCAGCATGATACAGTGGTATGATTCTGGAGGCTAGGGTTCAAATCCCTGCTCAGCCATAGAAACCCACTGTGTGACCATGGGAAAGTCACACTCTCTCAGCCTCAGAGGAAGGCAAGGGCAACCTCCTCTCTAAAAAAATCAGCCAGGAAGACCCTATGATATCACCATAGGGGTGCCATAAGACAAAACTATTGCAATGCGCTCAACAACAAAAGAGTGAATACCTTGGCTAAAGCTGCAAGGTTTTGTATTGGTGATACTGTGGGGAAACAGAAATTTAACAGAAATTTAAATTAATTGTATGGCTTTATGTTTAAGTGAGATGGGTTCTGTCAGGGATGAGAAAGTACATGGCGCTAAAGTCATTTTAAAAGAAAGAAAATGATCCCTGAAATGCCCAGTTGTTGCTCCAGAAGAAAGGGATTGCTTTGTTGACAATCATCATTTTTTAATTTCCTTTAAAAACTAAAATCTAGATTCATCCTGCGGCAAACTAAGCTCTCCCTGTAGTGCTCAGTCCATAAGAATGTTTGAACCAAAACACAAGACTTAAAATTTTAAAAGAACACAAAATTATAGACACATACCAAAGGAACGGTGATGTTGCTTATCACTAAAGACCAGTGGGGTGCCACAGGGCTCTGTCCTGGGCCCAGTGCTATTCA
>JAIPUX010001232.1:53160433-53174597 GCA_020142125.1 Phrynosoma platyrhinos | reverse complement strand
GTGGTCTCTTTCAACTCTATGATTCTATGATTCTATGATTCTAATGGCTATACAACAGGTTCCTGTTTTACTAACTAATCTAGACATCTCATGAGTCAAATGCAGCACATTTCAGGGTTTGTTTGTTTCCATCTTTCACAAAGAGAAGCACTATGCTGAGAAAAAAGATATGCAACCTTAATAAACTGAGTAGTAACTGCAGATTGTGCTGAAATGGTCATCTAGAAAAATCCACTGTCTTCTTTGGGCTTTAGAAGCTATGAGCAAGATTGTTGACATATCATGTCTCCCAGAGCACTACATAGTACATTCTGGATCTGTTCACAATGTCTCAGGGTATGAGTTCCACTGATTTCCCAGTCATTGTGCTCAATTCTGCATACTGACAGGCTGTAATAAGAATTGTGATATTTGTGGAAACAAGGGAAAGTAAATAAGCAAGTTCCTGTGTGGGACAGTTTGATCAAATATTGCAAAAGACTGATGCAATTCCAAACTTTTCAGCCAATTCCAAACTGCTAAGCCAAAGCCAAAGCAATCGTGCTGATTCATTCCGTTGATCTGACCAAAAGATGGAATATAAATACAAATTGAGAAGAGTTCTAGGTAAGACATTTATTGTATAATCACTCTTCTGTCTCAGTGGCTACAGGGTAATATTGTTGTGTCCTGCTCACAGTTTTGTCATGTCTTTCCAAAAGAACTAATTTATCCTCCTTTTCAAAAATAATAATAATAATAATAAGAGAATTCATTCAGGAGAAAAAACACAAAATAACTGCATAATATCTTGTGATTACTAGCACTACAAGCCTTTTGTCTGGCAAGTTCAGGCCCTGTTTTTTTTTTTTTTTAAATCAGCCAGGCCTTGCAGCTGTTTGCCAGCAACAGATCTGTACACCACACAGGGGCTGCCAGTGGGTGAGTTTAGACCGGCCAGCTGGCTAAGTAGCCACCTGTGGGCCAGGGTGGAAAATTTGGGGCAAACAGGAAAGTTGGTCCTGGCTGTGCACAAAGGGAAGAGATTTAAGGAAAAGTCTCTTTCCCCTTTCCTCTCTGTTCCCTCCGTGATTTCCTGCAGGCAGGGAACAGATTCTAGAGATCTGCTGCCAAGGGTAGGCTCCTTGTGAGTGTACTTGCAGCAAAAAAGATGGGTTCAAGGACAAGACGAGGGAAGGAACAAGGGGGTTGTTTGATGCAGTGGATTGCAGGAAATGGAGCAGCCAGAAACCTGTCTCAGCTGGAGACAAGAGGAAACTTTCCTCCTGTGCCCCCATGGGCAGACCACTTGGTTTGGCTCTGGAAGCAACTCTCAGAGCTGGTTGAGCAAAATTACTGACTTGGTGGCCACTTCAGCTGTGTCACAACACATCCCCCTGGTCTCCAATGGTTTGCTATTGACCTGGCTCCTCCTATTTACATCAGTCTCAATTTACATCACAAGTCCAGGAATAGAAAGCCAGCATCATCTGAAGCTCTCCTGCAAGAGAAAGGCAATGAAGAAAGTGAGGGTCAAGATCCTATTCTCTTATAGCCCAGAAAAAATATACATCAGTATGCCCTATGTCCACTGGGCATCATGGCCTTGAGCTCATAGGCTGTGCTCTGTGTCAAATAATTCCCCTCTCACCAAATCAAAAGTGAAAAAGAAGGGTGTATTTGTGTTTCAGCAATGATCAGCTGCACTAGGGACCATATTTATACAATCTCTGACAAAGTGTAACAACTTGCACAACTATTTTTTGTGCTAGTGTTATACCCCAACAAGTTATACACTTCATACTTAACTGGTTTCTAGGTTTTTTAAAGTTAAATATTTGTAAGAAACCACTTGTTAAGCAACATTTTATAAAAACCTATGATTAATTATATAATACAGGAAGCAGTCAACTTGATAATGAAACTTCTAACATGTTAATCTCCCATTGACTTGTCCTTTCCAACTTTCTACCAATTGTCATTCCTTCTCTTCAAATACTGACCTACTCAGGTCTGGAGTCAAAGGTCAATAGGGTCAGGCAACTGCTAGGGCTCACAGTCCTACAGGGGGTCTGCCACTAACTGGTGATAATCTGCAGGGCATGCTTCTTGCCCAGAGATGGCAACAGCCCTATTCATATTAAATTTACACTCCCTTGACCCATTTCTCATATTAATGCTTTCTTTCCCATGGCTCCTTATGTGAGGATAATTATTAGACCTCCCTCTTGTCCTCTTTTAAAGCATTGTTAAAAACCAATTCTTTTTTTTTTCCACTTGCATTTCTCTCTTGATGATGTTTCATTGTGATCTTTTCTTCATCTCTGAGTTGGCTAGTACACTTTCTACTATTCTGATTACTTTCTTGTGTTCCTTTTAGTTTCACTCAGCAAGCATGGCATTTTTATTTCCCTCAGATAAGTCTCCTCCTCCTCCTCCTCCTCATTCTTTTTTTTTTTTTTAGTACTTTTAGTTAGGAAAGGATTAATTTGTTTTCATCATTTCCTATATTTTTAAAATATTACTTTATTTTCAGGGAATAATCCAGTAGGCATGAACATGGTTGTTTTTCTTGTGTACCTTCAAGCAATTTCTGACTTATGGAGACCCTAAAGCAAACCTATCATAGGGTTTTCTTGGCAAAAAAAAAATTGCCATTGTATTCCTCTGAAGCTGAGATAGTGTGACTTGCTCAAAGTCATCCAGTGGATTTCCATGACCAAGCAGGCATTTGAACCCTGGGCTCCAGAGTCCACTACACCACACCGGCTCTTTATGAACATAACTTTATTCTTTTTTACTTTCAATACATATTATGGTTTTCTACAACAAAATGGAGGCTAAATATAACAATCATACTGATACATCTTTTGGAACTTCCATCCTGTCTTCTCCCCTTGCAGCCCTGCACGCCTCCAGAAACCAGCTATGGATGGCTTTCCAGAGTGGGTTTGACTGAAGGGAAGATGCAGAGAAGAGAATGGGTTGTTGTCCTTCCGGTTACATTGTAATCTGGTGTTTCACTAGCAGAAAAGTCCCCCTCGAATTCTACTCATGGCACCTATTCCAAGTAAATGTGTTTCGCACAGAGGAAGGAGATGGAACCTCTTTTTTACTCCTGTTGTCATGATGGAGCTATAATGTACAAAATACCGTAAATTCATTTCCGTTTAATTCACAAATTCACTTTCTTTGCACAATTGCTCTAGTGTGAAAGTCATTTGTGGGACTCTCCCCATTTCTGAACTTGTTGCCAGATTTCCCATGGTTCTTTGGGGCAAGAAGCCAGGGCTCTTAAAGGAACAATTGCTGAGGCAAAGCCAAGAACACAGAGAAAAAGCTTGTTTCTCCCTCTCTGTGAATGTTTCTTCTCCCTTGCCCTTCCCCATTAGCTGGGGCTTTTTAAGGAACAGCCGCTCAGGGAAGGCAGGGACACCGTTTGCTGAAAGGGACGCAGCCTTTTATGCTGTTTTTCTACCTTTCCTGCTTTGGGTAATGTTTTGTTCTTTTTACTTAGGTTGGATACCATTTCTTGGGAAGTAAGGGACAGTACAGTATATTTTTATAAGGAAAATTGTGTAAATAAAATTATTTCTCTGGGTGATTTCTGGTGATGCAACTACTTTTTCTGTACGCACGTGCAAAAAAAGTGATTCCCAAACTATTATCGGGATTTACATACATAAAAGTGAAAACCAAATGCGCGTTCTACCCTCTTTCTTGCTTTAGTAATGAGCTTCTAACATGTTATTGTGTTCTGCGTGTGAAAATCATCCATGTATTGCACACTTTTGCAGGTTGCGGCTGCTTTAATCATTATCGGGATGGAGGTACATATGGTCCCCCTGTGATAAACTCCTATTCCCCACTCAAACATAAAAACCCACTGGGTGACCCTGGGAAAGTCACAAGCACTCAGCCTCAGAGGATGGCAATGGCAAACCCTCTGAAGAAACATGTAGAAAAAAACCCTATGCTAGGTTAGTTTTAGGGTTGCCATAAGTTAAAAAAAAATGACTTGGAAGCACAACAACCACAAGGGACACAGGATTCTCCTCTCCCCCTTCCAATATATCAGGCATGTAAAAGTGATTGCAAGTTGTGGAATGAACATGGGGATATTAGTTGTGTGCCTCACAGCTGAAATAATATGCATGGTCATCTAAAGGGGTGTCCAGAAAGACTATTAAGTCCAAAGCCTAAAACATCCTAGCAGCACCACTTCTATGAAACTGAATGTTTTACAAATCAGTTCTCATAGACTGAGGGCCTCGGCAGACGACTAATTGAGTCGTCTTCCGGGCCCGGAAGAGGAGGGGCAGCCGCACGTTCGGCGCCCCTTCCTCTTCCTGAGGTCGCCCCTGGAAGCGCCGGCCATCCACACGGCCGGCGCTTCCGGTTTGACCTCATGCCGCGGCAACCAGACGCACCGCAGCGTTTGAGGCAGGGAAAGTGCGCCCTCCGCTTTTAGGGCGCACTTTTCCTGAAATCTAAAAGGAGCGCCAATTTGGCGCTCCTTTTAGATTCGCCGGAGGAGCGCCGCAGTGAGGCTGCCATGGCCCCGCGGCGCTCCGGACCAGGGCGTCCTGGACGCCCTGGTCTGCAGAGCCCTGAGTTTAATATTTTGTGAATCAGTTCTAACTAATGATGCAGAGTGGCTGAAGAGCTCTTTTGCTACAGTTTGTGTTTCTGATTGTATTATCTCTAGTTGAATTATTATCTTTTTGCTGAAAACTTCCATAAGAAAATGGCAGCCTGAGGATGTTGCAAGGCTCCTTGGAGAGATGAGAGCCACTACCTGTGTCCTACACCCATGCACCCTATAACATATTATACTGGCCGGGGAGAGGGGGGATTGGCTGAGTGGATAAAGGAGGTGACTAACAATACCTCATGATAGCAAGGCAGGGTCCCAACATGTCTCAGCGATGCTTTTGTAAAATCTTGATTGAGGTAGGAGACTCTTCCCTGAATCCCACTCCCTATTGGAAAGCTCTCAGCCAGTCTCCAATATTCTGTTTTTTCACAAGGTACTGGAGTGGGTAGTGGCTTCCCAGCTCCAAATGTTCCTGGATGAGATGGATTATCTGGATCCATTTCAGTCTGGCTTCAGTCTGAAGACAGCTTTGGTTACCTTCATGGACCACCTATGCAGGGAATTGGACAGAGGGAATATGTTTCTGATTTCTTTGCAGCTTTCACTACCACCAACAATAGTATTATTCTGGGATGTTTTGGTGTGATGGGACTTCAAGCATTATTTCCTTCCTGGAAGGGCAAATCCCAAATGTAGTGGTAGAGTATTTCTATTTAATCCCATGGTTACTGACCTGTGGGATCCATCAGGGTTTGGTTTTGACCCCCACAATTTAACATTTTCAGGAAACCACTGGGAGAGGTTCTCCAGAGTTTGGGCCCTAATGCTACCAGCATGTTTGACACCCAACTTTATTTCTCCTGTCTCCTAACTCCAAGGAAGCTGTTTTGGTTCTAATAGACTGGAAGACAGAAAGCAAGTGGAAGTTTAATCTATACATGACAGAGATCTTGTTCATTCCAAAGGTAAATCAGGGGATAGGAATTTAGCCTGTCTTGAATATGATTACACTCCCCCTGGAGATACAGGTTCATAGTTTGGATATACTTATCAGGATGGACTCCAACCTGGGCCTTGATTTCAGCAGCAGCCAGAAGTATATTTGCACATTTAAAGCTAGTGTGACATCTATGCCTATGGCATAGAAAATCACCTCTGACTATGATGACATATGCCTTAGTTATATCACAATTAGATTACACTAATGCACTCTATGCAGGACTGCTTTTGACGATTATTTGGAAAATATAGCTGATCCAAAGAGCTGCTGGCAGACTGTTATCGGGGTGCGGTGGGGTGGTGGCTACAGGCAGTATATCACTCCCTTGGTGCAACAGCTCCACTGACTGCCAAACCATCCCAGCTTGGGTCCAGGCTAACTGAAGGATGGTATCTCTCTCTAGAAGCCTGATTTGGCTCTAAATTTTGACAGAAGGCCCTTGTCTCAGTCCTACCACCTTCCCACCATTTGTTTGGTAGGAACAGAGCAGAAAACCTTGTCTGTGCATGCATTTAGGCTTTGGAATTCCCTCCCTAGAGATGCTGCCTCCTTGTTGTCCAGTCAGCAAGGGAAAATAAGCTTTTTAGGAGCTGGAAACAGGGCAGTTTTAATGGTGTGTTGTTCTGCTGATTTTGATCCTTTTTCTTTTAACGGATTTGTTTCAAAGGTGTTTAATTCAATTGATTGTTTGATTGTTTGATTTTTCTTTGAACAATACCTTTTCATATGTTTCTACCTATGTTTTTGGAAATGCTTTTAACTGTATTTATTTTAATATTGCTAAGTTGCCTTGAGTATGGTGGGAAAGTGGGATATGAATGACTAAAGGAATGGAAGAAGAGGAGGAGGCTTTATAAACAAGAGTGAAGGCACGTGTGTGTGTGGTACCTTTTGGGGAAAAGATTGTGCAAATTATTGAGACTATAGGGCCCATTCACACTACACAATTATAGCACTATTATTCTGCCATGGTTTCCTCCTATGGAATCCTGGGGATTGTGATTTAAAGAGGCAATGAGAATTCTCAGCCAGACTTCTCTAACCCCAACCCCAAGACTACAAACCTCAAGCTTCCATAGGATGCAACCAAGGCAGTTAAAGTGGAATAATAGTTCTATAAATATCTAGCATGAACACACACCATCTCATCCAACCATTTCTTTTGTTTCAGGGACCAAGTAATTGCCCCAAGGTACCACTCTCCAAAAAACATCAAGCTTATCACAGACATCATAATACTTTATGTACATCATGTTGTGTGCACCATTTGCAATGACCTATGTTGAACTAATTTGTATGTTAAATTTACTTTATTTATATTCCACTTTTCTCCTGAACAGGATGCATGAAATTTGTTGGAGTTGACACTTCTGATATTGTCCTGAGGGCTGGATCTTCTAAATGTAGATGCCCAAGCATATCTTTCAGTTGGTGTCTGGTGCATAATGGAAAAGCATAATGGAAACCATACCTATGTTCTTCTTCTTCTCCACTGCTGAAATATGTAAGATGATTTGCATGTATATAACAATTAGTTTTGCCCAATGACCATTAACATCTCTGTTGTTTTTATAGTTGCTAATTAATGTTCTTATATTTTATATTATGCATGATTGTGTCTTGTGTGACAATAATAAAGGTGACATTAAGAGAGAGAGAGAGAGAGAGAGAGAGAGCTCATACAAATACAAATATCTATTGTTGTTTTTATATCTGTGCTGTTTTGTAACATAAGTCTATGTATTTAATGTGTTGTCTAAAGGTCTGTTGACCTTTAGGCAACACATTAATAAAGGCTGTTGTTGTTGCTGTTGTTGTTGTTTACTAAATGTAGATATTCTGTTAACTTGTGAGTTGGCCCCAGGTTATTGTTCCTGGACTACCAGGAAGTATTGTTCTACATGGCCAGCCCTTATTATCTGCAGCAGTTCCTTTCCGAACACACCCCTCCGGAGGATGCAAAAAATTGGCACTGCCATGGCACACACCACCATTAGGACCAATGGCACTTGCCATCTGTGGATGCACAAATCCACAAATGGTAAGCCTGCAGTTAGGATGGGCGGGCTGTATTCTTTTTGTTTAATCAGACCCACTACAAACAATTATTGTTTGCATGTAAGTATTGGTTTTAATATATGAGCTCCTTAAGTATTTTTAAAAATAGAAATGCATGACCAAAAAAATTAGTAAACAAGCAAATGCTAAAAAAATAAAACAATACAATGTGCCTCATGATTTTAGGTAGAAAGAGCAAGAAATATTTGGAAGGTAATGGTGAAATCTAGCACAATAGCATAAATTATGGGTATGTAAATATCCATGTCTTATTTCCCAAAGTCACCCCAACCAAAGAAAATCTGAAAAACAAGTTTTAAAAGGGCGACTAAGCTGTCACTAGACTGATAATAGCATACCTGAAAAAATGCTGGGCATGTAGTCTTGGTGATCGTTATTTAATTTGTTTAAGCAGAAAAAGCCCATTTCTACAGAGGAATACAAATTAGGGTAATTATGTTGTGATGGAGCACTGCATGTTTAAGATGAAAGGTTTTCTTTACAAAAGCTCCTTCTTCACTTCAGTAGATGAATATAAAATCCCACTTAAACAACGTACCATTTTCCATATTTCCATCTCATCAAAAAGCCTGTTAATCTGTCAGTTTTTAATTGTACGGTAAAGTATTGGTGTTTTTCCCCCTTTACTTAAAAAGACCGTTCATCGTTTAAACAATTAACACAGATGCAAATGTGTATACAAATATAGGCAGGAATTGACATTTTAAAGTGTCAGTTGTGTAATGTATAATAAAATGCAGAAAGCTCTTTATATTGGATTACAGGAAAGAGCTTTAGACTGCAAAGGTCTGCAAACCAGAGGGTCTGGTGGTGGGAATGCCAATCATAGAGCTGGACAGAGATTCACATGCCCTTGCACCAGCTACATACTAACTTTGTGCAAGGACCAGACTTCTCCATCCAGAAAAGCCTTCAAGCTATATTTTGGTTCCGCTATGCAAAGTTGTTGTACAAGGAAGTAACTGCTCAGTATGCTTTCCCAGCAGAATGGGACTTGAGCAATTTCACAATCCAATCTCGCAACCATGGCCCATAGTCAGTTATTTCTTTTAGTAGGAATGGGATTTTTTTCTTACATTTCTCTACATCTGACTTCTATTCTCATCCCATCTCATATTCATATTAGATTATGAGACTTTTGTTAACGTTTTTCTTCCTGCAAGGAAGTTTATACATTTTTTTGCACATGTCCCTTAACTCACACCTGTTGAACATTTTTTTCCTGCTGACTAAAGTGGTGCACTTGTATGTATTTTTAAATTGTTTTATATCATTCACCTTTTAAAAATGTGCATATGGTTCTATATATTTTTTATTTCTTTGCAAACTACTCCAAGCCTTGTTAATGTTCAGATTTCCAATAGGAGTTGCCCTTTGTCTCACCACAAATTCCTGGAGGTGCAAAATGATTGCTTCCACCAAAGATCTCATCATGTTTCACAGCATGCAGCTTATGAATTATAGCTTTGTGGTTTCTCTTTGGGTCTGAACTGTTAGAATATTAGAGCAAGGACTGGATGTTAAAGCCAAAGTCTAGGGCCTCAGAGCTCAAGAGACTTTCCAATGCCTACCAAAATAGCAGTAGGCAGATACTAGGAGCAGGCCATAGCTGGTATGGACATGCTAGACTCCCCACTACATACAACCTTTTTTAAAGGCTTCTTCCCACTACATCCTTTCTTTTTACAGGCAGCCCTTGATATCTCCTGAGATTTGGTACCAGGACACACATACACACACACACACTTCAGTGGATACCAAAATCCATGAATGGTCAAGTCCCATTTTATACAGTGGAGTAGTAAAACTGTGTCCCTTATATAAAATGTCAAAATCACAGTTTGCTTTTAGGAATGTATATATATGTTTAATATTTTCAAGCCATGGATGGTTAAATAAAGAATCTGTGGATATGGAGGGCCAACTGTATTTTTAAAAACATGTTATAGTTAGGGGCTGACTGGTTGTGTGTGTACATGGCTACATTATTATCAGCATTTGTAAACTTTTAAATATTTCAATATGACTGTCTGTTTAATGGGTCTTTAAAAATTGAACCACATATTGTTTTAACTTCTACAGCATAAGCCACCTAGGTTCCCACATTGGGAGAAAAGTAGAATATAAATTAATTATTTGAATGAATGACTAAATAAATATTACAGTATCTTTCCCCCAACAAAAGGGCCCCTTATTCCAAATGTATTCAGCAAAAGGGCAGCAGAACCAGAGTACATGTTATTCTCATAGCTGTCATAATGCTATTATTAAAATTAACTTAAAATGTGAAACTGAGTGGAATCAGAATAATTTGGTTGATTCTCAGGGTCCACAAGCAGGTTTTTGTTTGCTTTTTGCTCAGTAATGTAAAATCCATTGTGAGGTGTGAAATTATGGTGGCTGGGCAGGTGTAAACATGGAGGTGATAAAATTGAATTGTATGCTCTTCATAGCTGGAGTAAGACACATGGCTGTCTCAGGCTTCCACCACCTTAAAACCTTGAAGTCTATAGTCTAAAAGACGACTTCTGCTATGACTGGAGCTATTAACTGACAGGAGCTAATATCCAACATTAATGTCAAGCATGAACTCTGCTCTGAAAGTTCATTGTATAACAGAATTGTTTGGCTTGAAAAATCCTGACCCATGAAGGAGCATGCTTCACTGCTTCTGAGTATGCCTCAGGTACAGCCTTCTATGTTCTCATGTGAACATTGCAGCAGAGCATGGGGAAATTATTTGCTGGGGACTACAACACCCAGAATTCCCCCAGCCAGCTTTCTACATTTACTATGGAGTTTACCATGGAGACCTGCCCTCCAATTGTCCTGCTTTGTCAAAGACAGTCCCAATTTATCCTCCGTCATCCCACATTTTCACCTGCTTCTAAAATGTCCCCACTTCTCTCTCCTCCTCCCACTTTTCCCTTGTGTTCTCAGCTGAATTCAGTTTACTAGAATAGCCTGCAAGCCAAAAATTATCAGGTGATAAAGGGGTCCGATTAAAACAGGGAGATCCAGGTACAAATTCTTCCTCAGCCATGAAGCTTGGTGGCTGACCTTGAGTGAACCACTGTCACACTAATTTAATTTTGGGTCCCATCCTGGAAGAAAGGCGGCATATAAATAAACTACGGTAAATAAAATAAATGTACTCGATAGAGTTATTATATGAGGATAAAGAAATCAGGCAAACAATCATATTCACCTCACTGGGTCCTGGAATAAAGATAGGATAAAAATGAAATAAATAACAGATATAATCTCCTGGGTCAAAGTGAGCCAATCTAGGCTAATCCTCCAACTGTTTCTGGACTGAAGGGATGAACTGAACTACCATGGCTATTTCCCAAAGTAAAAGCTGCCTAGAGACATCACCTGGGTCAGTTAACAGGCCTACAAATTAATGTACAGGTAAGTCCATGTAGTTCTCATTTTTTAATAAAAATTTCTGGGTTTCACTATCAGTTAATTTGAGAGGCAAGAAAATCAATTTCCTATTTTGGAGAAACCAGGCTGTGTTTAAGCAAATGTACTTATAATCATAAATTATTTTCTTCACACTAGATATTTTTTAAACCAATATTTGAAGTTTAGGGGCAAAACTGTATTAATAAGGATCATTTTAAATGCTGGGAATTTAAAGGGAAGCAATTTAATTACCAAGGAGCCAGATCAAAGCACATGTTTGAAAGTGGTATATTTATAATTAATTATCAAGGTAGATGCAATTTAATAAAAAAGTAAATATGAAAATTGTTTCAACTTCCCCTCACCTACCCACCTAGAGAGATGAAAAGACTCTTTTGCTGCAGATGCCCCCACTGTACCAAGAAAAAGAAACAAAGACTGGGGATATATACCCAAAGAGAGAGAAAAACAAGAGAAGAATATTCTTTCATCCTCTAATTTGTTTCTGATAATAGTAGTCATTCCTAGTTCTATCTAATTGTTTGGCTCAGCACAAGATCCTAGCAGGTTTGCAAAATAAGTACATTTACACATACTTGTGATAGATTCCTTTACCCAGGCAGGCCCTAATAATCCAGTCCTTAGGAATTCTGCCACTCACCCTGCCCTGCTTCCCCTAATTCTCTTTCTTGGATTGGCTTTCTGGACATCCAGGTGACCTCAGTGTGGATAGGTTTGTGTGTTAGCTTTGTGTTCTTTGTGCATGACCATTCCTTGATTCAGGATAAAAAAAGACAGCCTGAGTCAGACTTAACAAAACAACAAGAGAATTAATGTGGTTTAATATATCCTATACAAAAGTAAATGCTTTAACAAGGAAGATTATCACACTGCCCTTTCCCATCCTATCCTCCCTAGCTAGGTGTGGGATGTAAACTTTTAAATGCAGATTTTATCACACACCTCTGTGCCCAGGCAGGAGGCATCCTGTCATGGCATCCCATCCTGACTTCTCCCTCACTTTTTTGCAAGAAGGTGCAGGAGAAATCCGGATCAGGTACAGGATGCCTCCTGCCTGGGCACAGAGGTGAGCAATAAAATCCATATTTAAAAGTTTACATCCCTTGTCTAGCTCAGGGTCAGGAAGAACAGATGGGAAAGAGCAGTTCAAAGTTCCAGTACTTAGTTCCAACCATATGATGATATTCTACCTGAGTTATGTCAGACCTTGCCCTTCAGTCAATGTAGGCAATCAATACACATTCATTTCCCACTGGCTCATCCAACTGTTAACTGTCAACTCCCAACTCTCAAACTCTCAACAGACACTTTTCCCCAGTTGAGTCATTGGGTGGTTGCAGGGGGTGCAGATCACATCATCATCATCATCATCATCATCATCATCATCATTTATTTATTTATTTATATCCTGCCCCTCTGCAAAGCAATTGGGGCAGCTTACAGAATTAGAATTAAGCATAAGTTTACAATTCAATACAATAAAATCACAATCCAAATCCCAAACCCACCCATCCCTTAAAAAAGAATTAAACAATAGAGGAGGGGTGACACCTGGTGGGATGAGCACACCCCTCATGACTTCTTCACCAGCCTGGATCCCTCCATGGGGAAGGAGCCAAGGTAGTGGATGGTGAAGGGGTGAATGCACCCCTCATGGCTTCTTCACCAGCCTGGCTCCCTCATATCATTCAGCCTGGTCTGGACTTTAGCTGGTCCAGTCTAGCCAAATTGCTTTTTGCTCAGTAATGTCCATTGGGGGACATAGGGCCTTTATTGGGGGGGATGCAGATAACGAAAAGTGCCATCTTCAAGCCCAAGAAGGGGAGGGGCAGCCAGACGCCGGGCACCCTAACCCCTTCCTGAGGACATCATCGGAGCGGCCACCATTGCACACGACGGACGCTCCGTTGACATCCTTCTGGCTCAGCGTCCAGACACGCTGAGCCAGAAGGAGCATGGAAGAAGTGCCCGGTGCCTCTTCCGGCACCTCTTTTGGCTCCTCTGAAAGGAGCACTATTTTAGCGCTCCTTTTCAGAGGTGCCATAAGGGTGGATCAGGGCTGAGGCGTGGGGCAGTCTCAGTTCCAATCTGCAGCTTCTTGCAGCAGAATCATGGGAACTATAGTTTATTGTGGCACCAGAGCTCTCTGACAGAGAAGGCTCAATGTCCCAGAAAAAAATACAATTCCCATGCTTCCCTAGCACTGATCCAGGACAGTCAAAGTGGCCTCAAGCTGCATTATTTCAGGCAGTCTGTAAAGGCCCATAGTATCAAGACTTCACCTCCAGGTCTGTAGATGGAATCTCTGGCCTTCGAGTCATACCATCTCTTCTGTTCAGTCTATGCTTTCCTAAGGCTCTCTTCAGCCAACTGCATAGTTTCTCTCAATGATGTCTACAGGTTCTCTATGTAGGTTACAATGGCTTTAAGTGGTTTATTCATCTCTTCTTCCTATCCTTGTTTCACTAAGTCCAGTGATCCTCATACTTTTCTTCCCTATAGCAACTCAAAGGGACCGAAACCAACTCTTTCTTGTAGAACCTCTTGTTAGAAAGGATCTAATTAGGGGGATTTATAATTAGCTCAAAATATGCAAGAGTGGGGCCCTAACAACACCCCACAGGACCGTGTACCATTATGTATACCAGAGGACTAATCCCACAATGGATGACGCTCAGGCAGGCTTCTCCGATTAAAGTCTAAACATTTATTATAAGGGGAAAACTGCACACACACAAATATAGCACTCACACACACTGCACACTTAGAAATAAAGGGGGTGAAAGTGAGGATAGCTTGAGAGGGACCACACTGAGGGATTTACTCACTTCCGAAGGCTTCTCCAGGATCCGCTGTGGATGTTGATGATAATGATGATGAAGCATGGCTGCCAACATGGGGTGAGGGTGGCCGAGGGAGCTATGATCAGAGTTCAGACCAACGTGGAGTCAGCATGCACTCTCAAGACAGCACACGGAGCCTAGAAATCCATGGGTTCTTATAAGAAATTTCTGCTTTCTGGCTATAAACTTAATGGCTTAGCCTGAGTTTGAACAAAGGCGTTGATAGTCTTAGCT
>JAIPUX010001232.1:53062398-53074745 GCA_020142125.1 Phrynosoma platyrhinos | reverse complement strand
AAGATGTATTTTTGAGGCATTTTATAGTGTTTTCTGGCTCCTTTAATAATGTGGATTTTAGAAAACCAATTATCAGTACAATTGTGTAATTTCTACTCAGGAGTGAGCCACTTTGTGGGTAGGAGTGCAGCCTAACTGATCTGAACCCTTGCCTTTGAAGACCTTGTTCAAAGGGGATTCTCACAATAATCCTCTCAAGGACCCTGTAAGGTAGGCCAAAATTCCTTTCCACATACTGTGGGTGAGGCAGGACAAGGTGGGGTTTAATTGAGGGTATCCTGTCTAAGATTGACTAGTTGAGCAGAAATTTGAATAGTTTAAAGTTCCTGCTCTTAACTACCACCAGTATTTCTATCAAGTCCTCAAATCACAGGGAGAAGGTTACTGTAGGAAGCCTAATGAAATCAACAAGCCCTATCACAAGACATCTTCCTTTCCTTGATTTTAGTTATGTTACTTAGGATTCCCTACTATAATTTTTAAAAAGGAAAAAAAAAGTAGCTAAGGGACTGGCATCAAAACTGTGCCCCTACAATGAATCAAACCCAGTTTCCCTCTTTCCAAATATGCTGAAGCTCCAATTTCCTTTTCAGGATTTCATTCACCTCTTTTTTCCCTCATTCATTCATTCAGGATCTGAATAAGATACACTGAGGCTCCAAGTGATGATGAGTTTGTGATGCCCCATAGCATCCCAACAAAAGTGCACTATCCAGATTATCATACAAAACCCGGAATACTGCATTAGTGATGGCCAGCGTTTTTTTGAGATCTCTCAATCATAGGGTTGCCATAAGTCAAAGTGGACTTGAGGGCAAGTAACAACAAATAACAAATCATCATCATCGTGCTTTACAGTCTATCATGTGTTACTGACTGGAGCTTTGGACCATCAATTATTTGGCCTCTGTCCAAGATGCAATGGGATGCAGTGGCTCAAGTAGTTAAGATGCTGACTCTGTGGATTGCTGGCAGTTCAAGGTCCAGGTGCTGCATGATGGGGTAAGTTTCTGTCACTGGTCCCAGTTTCTGCCAACCTAGCAGTTCGAAAGCATGCAAATGCAAGTAGATAAATAGGTACCACTTCCTTGGGAAGGTTAACAGCATTCTGTGCATTCATGCTGGCCACATGATCACAGAGTAGTCTCTGACAATGCTGGCTCTTCCACTGGAGTCCCACACAACTTTACAACCTTGTCAACAGGGAATACCTTTACCTTTACCTTTACCTTTACCTTTACCTTTACCTTTACCTTTACCTTTACCAAGACTCTAGAAATAATGAGGTATCATCAGATAATGTGGCATCAGCATCAGCATCAGCATCACTGCCACCATCTATTTAGGAAGTGCCTAACAATCTGAGGACCTAAATTGTAGTATATATTGAACACTGATACATGTAGGAATGAGCATATCACATTCCACTGGCTGTCAGGCAAAGTACAAAATGTTGATTATTACCTTTCAAGCCCTACATGGTTTGGGTCCAAGTTACCAATGGGATCCTCCTGTACATTTACTTCAACTGTCCAGCTCTAGGTTGGCAACTGTCACCCAGAGGACATTTTCACTGGCCGCCCCTAGACTGTGGAATAACCTGCCAAGATGGTCTGAATTTAAAATAGTATTAAAGATCTATCTGTTCCGGCAGGCATTCTCCAGTTGATTTTAAATAATGATTTTTAAATTATGGTATATTTTTAATTTTATATTTAGATGATTTTTAATGTGTCCTATTCTTAGGTTGTCTAACCTATGAGTTTAAATGGTTTTATTTTTATAATCTCTGTTGTACCCTGCCTCAAGCTTTGGGGACAAGTGTGTAAGAAATTATTATTATTATTATTATTATTATTATTATTATTATTATTATTATTTCTAGCTCTGTTTGGCAAGATAAAACAACAGCAACAAGAAAGTACCTTCCTTCTGCCATCTGCTTCCTTCCCAGCTGCACCTACAGCCTCCACTATGCTTTATAGCAGCTGCCCAACATTTTTCTGCCTTATTAAATGTGGAAGGCATGGAAATGGCAAAGGAAAAATGAATTAAAACCCATCTTTTCTCTCCGTCAAGAGACAGTGCCTAATTAAGGAATATTGGAATCCCACAAAAATGCAGACTCTCCGCAGTGAAATAAAAAGTTCCCTTTTAAGGATTGTAAGGGCGGGGGGGGGGTAGTGGTGGTGGAATACAATAAATGAGCTACAGACAGGGCCCAAAGGGTTGGTCTTTAAAGTCTGCCGTCTTTAAAGAACAACAGGAGAATTGGTAGGGGGATCCTTCTGTATCCCTGGAGGGTTGCTGTTTATTTTATGGGAGTAAGAAGCATGAACTTAAAATAGGCTTTGTCAGTGTAGCCAGACTAAAATCCCAGACAGACAGTGTTTTCTAGCTAGTTGCTCCTGCTAGCTGACTAATTTCCAGGGTGGGAAGAAAATAACCCTTGCATTTTATTTGCCTTGCTCTGTTCCCCCATCAAACCTTCTCTGCTCTTACCCCTAGATGTTATCACAGAATGAAGGGGGCAGACAGTCCAGAAGACTCTAGAAGCCAATTTCTCTGAAGTTCCAGGTTTTCATTCAAGAAGACAATGAACCTATACCTTCTTTTGCTTCTAGAGCAAATGCAATCATGTAATTGTCTCTGCTAAAACCCCTGCATTTAAATTTGCTCTCATCTCCCTGTCTGCATCTTATTCCCAACAATTTGTGTTTTAAATATTATACACACACACATACCTGAAGCATCAGGAGTGCACTTCACTTGCCTGAGGAAGTGGGTTGTGTGTGCCAACAAAGGCTTATGCTATCATAAAATTGATTAGTCTTCAAGATGCCGCATGATCTTACTGTTATTTTGTGGCAACAGACTTAACACAGCTGCTGCTATGAAAATTGCTTATAGAGCGCTAAGTAAAACCTTGCAGGCTGAATTCATTCCAGTTGCTGCCTAAGAATAAAACTTTCTCCTGACTTCCAGATTTCTGCCTAATGAGTGAGATGCACTGAGAAGAAAATTAATATTAAAGTCAACCGGAAATTGTTGCCTTTTAATGAAAGAACACAGGGATTGATGGATACATAAAATATCTACACCCTGCCTTTTCAAACTCAAATGAGCTTTTGCTCATAGTGATTAAAAAAAGACTTGAAAATAAAATTACAATATGAACTTGGACATGACACTTATTTTGTAGGTTTTTTAAAAAAAATATCTAGTTTGAGTTGCATTCAGTGATTGCATTCTGTTATTTAAAAATCAGATGCTTTCAGTTGGAACAGTTTAAAACACTTGGAAACAACATACATGTTTTGTGACTTTGTTGTGTATTTAATTGCAGTTTATTGAAATCATTTAATAACTAATCTATATTCAAACTATTTATTAACCTATGTTAGTGTAGTTTGATGTTTGAGCTCATTTTCTCCCAGTTTATAACAAACTCCCAATATGGGTAACAAAAATTAAACAGAAGAAATAAAACAAATAACAGGAAAAAAGTACATGGGCGAGCAGCAGGATAAAAACACACATTTAATAAAATAGTGAAATAACAGCCTTCCATGTAAAAATCTCCTGGACACTGGAAAGTAACTAGAAGAGCTGAATAATAACCATTGGTGTTACACCTGAAACTTTGCAGTGAAGGCATCAAGTAGGTCTTTCTGGTGAAGGCATTCCATACTCGGCCATTAGAAGATCTCCTCCCTGGTTGCTACCTTTCTCACCTTGAAGAGTGCAATGTAAACTAAGGAGGGATTCTGATTTGTATCTCACTTCCCAGGAAGGCCATCCAAGGAACTCAGAATCACAATTTCAGAATTCAGATTAAGAAACAAAGAGATTTAAAGTGAGAGTGTGGAAATCTCAGCAAAGTATAGGGTTTATTCAATGATATTGGCTATATTACAACTGTGCACGGATGTGTGTATCAGAGGTTTGTAAGGATGAATGATAGTTTCCAGAATCCTCCAGTTATGATGACCAGTGCCCATGTTGGTTGGGGTAGTCTAGGGGCTGTTGTCCACATAATTACCTTTTTGAAGCATGTGTATACAGATTTACATTATATATTAATTATATGCCCATGATTAAGTTGGGGAAAGTGAATTTTAATTACTTTTTAAATTCTACCTTTCCTCCAATTTATATAGATGTCTTATTAGATTCTTCCCCTACCCATTTTATCCTTACAACAATCCTGTGAGGTAGGCTAGGCTGAAAGAGATTAAGGAAAATCAATCAGCCTAAGGTTTATCCACTGAGGTTTGTTGCTGAATAAAAATGCACATTTGAGTCTTCCCAGTCTTAGCTGAGCACTTTAAAATACTAAGTGAGCATCTATTATTATAGTTTACATCTCATCATAGTAACAAATTTGTATATATGTATGCATTTTTCAATAACAAGGCTTTTGTAAATTGACTTTAATAATCTGAAATAAACATTAAAAATTGGGGCATCAACTGCTGTTTTCTTTAGCACTGATAGATATGGATACATATGTATGAGTATGCATTTGTAGGTATTCACACACCCATGTAACTGCCTTTCTGAGACAATTGTCCTTACAGTGATCTTAAAACACTTGTGAACCGACTGCTTATGTTCATCCACATTTTAAGTGCAATTGAGGGAAAGCCACATGTGGTCTGGAACATGGCAACATGTTGGCACCATTTCATTTCCCAACATGGTACACCTGACTAAGACTATTGAGTTTCACAGCCACAGCATTAACAGCTAGCTGAATGGTATGATATTTTGCCCAGTCTGCTCAGGCTTCCTGTTGCCACAACATTTCTGGCTTTGGGCCTCCCTATCCCCTCATCTTTCCTCTCTTTCTTTTTCATCAGTCAGACTCTGAAGAGCCATGGATACTTCTGCCCAATTCCATCTCCCCTGTAAGACCCCCAAAGCAAGGATATGTGCGGAGCTGCTTTCATTCTTGTTGATTCTGTCGGGGCTTGCATTTCTCTTGTCAAGGCTGCCAACAATCACATGTCAGATGTATTTGTCATTTGTTATGCCCTGCAGAGGCTGGAGAAATATGGCCAATTATCAGTTTTCAGCACCAACTTTTGATTGCCACTCCTGGCCCTGGGATCCTTGGCACCTGAAACCCTCCAGAATCCAAAGCATCCCCCCTCCCTGTGCCCATCGCCCTCGGTTCTTCCCTGCCAAAACAGCAATATGGCAAGGGAGCCTTGCAAGAAGCTTATATTGTGATGATCCTTCCAAAAAGGCATATTGAAAGGCAGGAGAAAATACGCACATTTAATCCTGTTAGGGCATTTTCTCAGCTGAAGCAAAGAATGCAATTTTTGACCATAATGTGTCACTTCTAAATGGGTCAGGACAATATATAAATATGGAAGACTGGGACACCCAAATCAATACAGGACACATGCCTCCATGTGTCACTTTCCTTCAGTTTATAAACACCATTCTCAAGCTGCTCTCACACAGAGAGATGTAAGAACTGGGGGGCGGGAAGGGGGGTAATTTGGAAGAAATTTGTGTTTTCTTGTTTTTCCTCCAAAGCCTTTTCCCCATAGAAAATGGGTGGGTAGGTGAAAGTGTTAAATAACATGTTTAAGAAAAAGTGTTCCTATATTTATTTCCCGAAGAATATTTCTAAAAGCCATGTGACAGAAACATCTATGTAAGACTATGTACAAGATCAGGTCATTGCAGTTTATTTCCTGGTCTTATTTTCTTTTCTTTGGTTCTTTTTATTACAATGAGAGGTCTATGTCTGCTTGATACTATGGAGGACTGGAAGAGACAAAACAACTTAATTTGTTTTTGCTAATGCTGATGATTTCTTCTGCTTTTATTGTTTTTCACTGTACCTCATGGCAAAACCAAGAGGCTCCAAATACATTTCAGGACCTTGTAGTGACAACAACAACAACAACAACAACATATCCCATTTGTAATTATTATCTGAATAAACAGTATTTATAATATTCAAAACATTATAATTTTATGCCAAACCAAATTAGATATAACACATTTTATATTCCTAAAGTAACAAACTAGTTTTCAGTCTGTAAAGACTGATGTTACGTTCCCCTAATTTCCCCCAAAAAATGTAAATAAAAAAAACAGGAAAAAAATATCCCCCACTGGCTTCATAATTTCTGGAAATGTTATATCTCTGCCCATATACCAAACTGATAATGCAGCAGAGTAGTTCAGAATATGTTCCCACAAGTCTTCAGCTAAAGCTCACCACCCTTAGCAACTCACTTAGGCAATATATAAAGAAACAATTCCTTGCATGGTAGTCCTGTTTCTGAGGAGTAGAATTGCCCTCGTGACTGTACAAACCTACTATTTTCTCTCCAGGAAAAAAAAACAGTTGAGTTTGCTTCAGAAGCTATATCTGCATAGCACTGCTTTGTTGGCAGCTGGGCTGCCACAAATGCTCTTACTTCATAGCAGTTTTGCAATAAAATATAACATTTGATTGCATAAATATTATCCTTACAATGGTCAGTCCAACCTGAATTATTGGGAGAAAGCAAGACTGATTGCTTGGTTCAGCATTTATTTGATTCCCAAGTAATTATTTATTTTGAAAGACAGCCTCATTCTGTTGAAGAATCTCCTCTCCCTGAAAAACACAGTGGATCTGTTTTTAGGATCATGTTTGTTTGCAATCTAAATAGTCTCAAATAAGCCATTATTCTTTCAGTCTGAATTTTGATCCAATTGCAGAACAGGGCATAGCCCTTGCTACAATTTAGAAAAGGTGACTTGGCGAAGGAAGCTTTTGGGGTAAAATATTTTGGACTGTCCGCAAGAACCCACAAATTATCAATTGTTATTTCATGTTTAGTGAAGGGGACATTATGTGGATTTATTTATTAATTTTTCTGCATAAGCCACCAAAATAGATTGATTCATCTTTGATACCAACACTTACCACCTTTCCAGGCTATTTGACAGGTTCCTCAGCGCACTTCAGATCATCAAAAGGATTTGTTGATAGATTTCATTTGTACCCCACTTTCATCCTCTTCAAATGGACTCTAGGTTGCTACCAATAAAATGAATAAAAATGGGGCGAAATAATACAGTAGTAATTAATTTAAAACATACCATAGTTTATTTTAATTAAAAAAAAAAAAGTCACCGAGGAAGAACAACCTCATACGTACACATGAAAATATGAACAGAAGACTGACTATGCTTAAATGCAAGGGCAAAGTCTGGAAAAACTGCAGCTGGAGATAAGCAGACTTTGGTATGATTCGTTTTTGGATGGGACAGTGCTTAGGTGCTCAGGCTGGAATCTGGATGATGCCCTGTTCTACCAGGTGTACTTCTTCAAGAGTAGAGAAATGCTGGCAAAGGAAGGTAGACAAAATCTGACAGCTCCAAGCAATCTATGGATGAAATCCTCTTGCTGACATGCACATACATAGATATGGCATATGTCTTTTTCTGGATGGAGCACAATCTACTGTTCTGTACTTCTTTGCACAACATCCCAAACTTTTCCCCAGCAACTGTTAAACCCCAGAAGGGGCTGCTAATGCTGCTTACCAATTGGACAAGGAGGAAGTGGGCAATTCAAACAGGGTAGCTTTGAGTCAAAAGGATAGAAGGGTGAGTGCACCCCCATTTCCTTTTCCCAGAGCTAAAATAATGTGGTTTGTCAATACCACTTCCTTCCCTCTCTGATGGTAAGCAGCAGGAGCTGCTCCTTCTGGGGCTTGACAGGTATAAGGGGAATTTGAGCAAGTGAAAAAGGCTAGATGACAGCTCCTTGCATCCCATCCCCCAAAAGACATATGTTGTGTGATGGACGCAGAACTGTATGGATGTGGGGAAGCATTATGTGCCACTTGTTTGATGTAGGATCTTGACCTTATTTCCTTCGTGGTCACTGTGCCCACCAGCTTAAGCCTCTGTCCACTTGTTAGTCCCAACTACAGTATGATCACTGAATCAACTGAACATACATAAGACTGATCTGTCAAGTATCAATTGATTTAATAGGTTTACTTTAGTTGGAACTAACAATAGGATTTCAGCATCTGGAATAAACCATGTCCTCACACTGAATGTGGTGTCACTACTGCCTAGAGCAGTACTACTCAAAATGATGGTTCCTGGATACCAGTGCTGGTCCCTGGTCCAGGAATTGGCACTGGTTCTGGGACCATCACCTTGAGGAGCCAGTCCCTGGCATATTGGGAGGGGAAAAAACCACACCTGCCAGTCCTCCACATCAGATAACATGAGAAGCAATGGCCTAGAATAAACTTTTTGATTTAAATATTTTATCCCACATATCCTAAATTACCCTGTATTGAGCAGGATTTGATGACCCACAAGGCCCTTTCCAACTCTAGGATTTTATGATTCTGTCTGAAATGTGTGCAAGCAACAAAAGTGGCGTTAAAGACAATTAAATCTCACCATTGTTTGTAAAACTGCTCATCCAGCATTCTCAAGAGAGAGGATATACTTTTCAATATAGGTTCTGGTGACATCTTTGGAAACTCTGGGAGGCAAAATACTCTGGTACCCACTAGGACCCATAATAGGGCTGGTAAATAAAGTAGTATTGCATTTGCAATTGCTATCATGGTACTAGCAGAAGCTTCATACAGCATTCCCTCCCCTTTTTGTCTTATATCACATCAGAGCCAAGTTGCACTGATCTTTGTATCCTAACCTTTGACACTGAAGTCTTTTCCATGAAACATACCCAGTTTCAAGCACCAGATGGGTCAAGGGTGATCCAAATATCCCCAGGATCAGCTTTATGAAAGGTGTGGGATGCTGGCTACAGTTCTGGCCAAACTGCATGAAAGAAAATTAGTAGAGGCTATTTTGTTAGCATTCACCATGGCTGAGCCTAAGAGATGAGTCCTCCGGGGAAGGGCCCTGAAAGGCTCACAGTGAAACACCTCCTTAGGCAGAGCAGATGTGCTCTGAGGTCCTCCCACTTGGCTGGGCCGGGAGAGTTGGCTTTATTGCTGGGCTGTTCAGCAAAGCCAGTCATCCCTAGTTCACAGCACCTTCTCTTTTCCCTCCCTCTCACACACAATGACTTAATTGCTGAAAGAGAAGTAAATGTTTTTACAATGGAAGCGCCTTTGATCTGCCTAGGAAAAGGGGGGTGGGGAGGGAAATAATAAAAAGAGGGTTTACAAAAAGAATGTAAGGCAGACTTCAAACAAGAGCAGAGAAAGCTCGGAGCAAAAAAAGTGTAAGAAAGGGGTAGAGATTCTTTAACAACATAAATAAATAAGCAAGATAGGAAGGGAGTGAAGAGAGATGTAATAGAAAAGAGCTCTTTCTGGGCTCTCCTTCTCACACCATGCACACAGAGGAAAGAGAGAGAGAGAGAGAGTGCTTTGTGGTGCTGCATATCATTTTACAGAGAGAAACCATCTTTAGGAGGCTCAAATCTATACCACTGTGCCAAGGCAACCTTTGAAAGTTGTGCGTAACTCTTACTCTTGTGTCCAGACAGACAAATGATTGGTTCCAGACCCAGGGACAGACACCTAGGGGTATGCTTAGCAAGATGTTTTCTTTGAAGTCTCACTCGACTGGGAGTGGTGGTTTTGTGGCCACTCTTTTTTCTCTCATTAGTATGAAGGCCTAGTAATTTTCGAGGCCTAGGGCTGAGAATGGGGATGCAGAATGGGAAAGACTCTAATAATAATGCATTCATACTAATAATTCATTATCCTAATCTTCTACTGTATGTGCCACTGACAGATCCTTATTAACTAATTGTGCAAAGAGGGACTTGAGAAGACCACCTGGTTGTGAGGAACAATAGCAAGAGGAATAGGAGAAGGAATGAGAAATGACTCTCTGAAAAGTCCAGCCTGATTGGTCTCTTCTTGGGCATGACTGGAGGCGAGATGTGGGCCAAGTTATTAATGGGCCAAGTTATGACAAACAAATTTTGGCCTGGCAGATTAACAACCAAGACTAAGTAGGACTTAACACCATAGAGGGCAGACTGTCTCCCCTCCCATATATCCCAGTCTACCTCAGTGGGATAGCTGCCATGGGGCCAGGAAGGGCATTGCTGTGAGGCTACCACCCAATGGGTGCTACCTGCCACTACACATCTCGCCTCCAGTCATGCCCAAGCCTCCCACACCATCTGCAGGGGTGAAAGAAGAAAGTCCAGTTGCATGTCAAACACAAGCAATGCCATCACCATTTTAGTCCACATGACAAATGTGAATTGTGAATGTTGTTGCAGTGTGACCTTCTTTTACTACCAGATTTGACTTGATTGTGCTCCGGAAAATGGAATAGATGGTGAATTGGTGCAGGCATTTGTGTATGGGTGACACCTTAGCCCAGTATTACCTTTCTTGCCTCTATCCCCCTGAGCATGAGGCTATACTCCTATCTGCCAGGTGAAGTGAAAATTATGTTCAAATCATATAATCATAGAGTTGGAAGAGACCACTAGGGCTATCAAATCCTATCCCCTGCCATGAACGAACACACAATCAAAACACTTTTGACAGATACCCAGCCTCTCTTTAAAAACTTCCAAAGGAGAATCCACCACACTCTGAAGCAGCATGTTCCACTATTGAACAGCTCTTGCCATCAGGAAGTTCTTCCTAATGTTTAGGTATAATCTCTTTTCTTGCAGCTTGAATCCATTGCTCTGTGTCCTAGTTTCTGGAGGAGAAGGGGAAAAAAAAAACAAGTTTGCTCCATCCTCAATGTGACATTTTTTCAAATATTTAAACATGGCTATCATTTCACCTCTGAACCTTCTTTTCTTCAGGCTAAACACACCCAGCTCCCTAAACATACTGAGCTTCTTATAGAGCATGGTTTCCAGATCATTCACTATTTTGGTTATCTTCCTCTGGACATGCTCCAGCTTGTAAACATCCTTGAATTGTGATGCCCAGAATGAGACACAATATTCCAAAGCATAATAGAGTGGAACTATCATTTCCCTCGATCTACTAGATACTATACTCCTATTGATGCAGTCTAGAATAATAGTGGCTTTTTTAGCTGCCACATCACATTGCTAACTCATGTTCAGCTTGTGGTCTACTAACTCCTAGATCCTTTTCACATGTCAAGCCAAGTGTCACTCATCCTATATCTGTGCATTTCATTTTTTCTGTCTAAGCACAGTACCTTAAATTTCTCCCTGTTGAAATTCATTTTGTTAGCTTTGGCCAAGATTTCTAATCTGTTTTTGCAAAAATATCAGGGAGACTTTGTCAAAAGCCTTACTGAAATGAAGATAACTCTACAACCACAGCATTCTCTTCATCTACCAAGCTTGTAACTCTATCAAAGAGAGAGAGAGAGACAGACAGATTATTAGTCTGGCATGACTTGTTTTTTGAGAAACCCATGTTGACTTTTAGTGATCATGACATTCCTTTCTAAGGGATTACAAACTATTTCATGATGGATATGGCATATTCATGTCTACTCAGGGTTGTTGTTTCCCCCCCCCCTTCATACTGCCATGCCGTTAACAAATTTACACAGTGTCCCAGGTGGCAAACAGTCTCTTCTATTGGCTAATTTTCACAGGGGTGGAGAAGCTTAAGTTCTAAAGATGTTTCAGTCTACTTTCTCCAAAGTACTGCCCTGAACAACCAGTCTCAAGGGATTGTGAGTGTTGTAAGTACACAGCACCAGGAGAGACAACATTTTCCCATCCTTATTCTAATGAAACAGCCAATACATTAAGTCAACAAATTTCTTCTTTCATGACATGTGGTGAGTATGGGATGGTGGTGAGTGTCAGGAGTATCAGGACAGAGAACAGAGAAGAAAACACAAGTTTCAAAAAACAAAAACCTGTGACTGTATCAAATTGCTGAGGGTGGGATGGCTCCTCAGAACAGACTCTGTAGTAGGATCTTCTGTCCCACAAGGGCTGCATCCTTACTACAGAAATAATCTGGTCTGACACCACTTTAGCTGACAAGGCTCAATGCTATGGAATTCAGGGCATTGTAGTTTGTAACACCAGCTCTGCTCTGGTGCCACAAAAAACTACAATTCCCAAAATTCCATAATATTGAGCCATGGCAGTTAAAGTGGTGTTAAACCAGATTATTTCTGCAGTGTGGATCAGCTAAGGTAATCACATGTCAGGGAGCTGGACTTGATGGCCCCTGAGGTCTCTTCCAACTCTATGATTCTAAGTCTGCAGTCTAGAGAAAACTGAGCTCTAGAGTAATCAGTATTAAGCTTCAGCAGCTAAGTAAGGAAATGCAGGATTTTAAAAATATGTTGTGTAATTTATTTTGCTTATCTCTGTATTCTTCTTTATCTTATATTTCCAATATCTGTCTGTC
>JAIPUX010001232.1:53036988-53052683 GCA_020142125.1 Phrynosoma platyrhinos | reverse complement strand
TAATGTGCACTATTTCTGGCACTATTTCTTAATGTGCACTATTTCTGGCAATTTAATGTGCACTATTTCTGCTTAGGCCCTTTGACTAACAAACACCATTTCCAGTATAATGGGATATTCCCAAGGACAACTCCCAAAACCTGCCTGTCCAGGAAATCTTTAGTGGTATTGAGCAACTTCAGCTTGCTTACTTGACCTTACATTTAGGGGATTATGGCTGCCATCTCCCAAGGGTCAGGCTGGGGTCATAGGAAACTCCACATGGCTAAAGTATATAAGAAAAATGGAGGACATCCGCTAACAGTATCCAGTACCTCCTTGCACAAGGTCCCCCCTGTCCAACCAGTGTGTATCCCCATCAGTAAGCATAGCTTGCGGAGGGAGTTCCTGTGCATCATCAGGATGCAGTTTTACTGCTGGGAAAGAGGAACCACCACCATTTGCTGGAGGTTGGGTGGGAAACTGCTGTTCCTCTTTCTCTGCTGCCAAACTGCAGTTAGATAATATTTGGGAGTCAGCGTTCCCCCCCCCCCCCCCCCCCCGTCCACTGGGCAATGAGTGGCCATAGGAGCTGTCTCAGCACCTTCACATTGTAGTTGCACAGTTGGAAACCCAGAGGCACCATGGAACAACCAAGGGGAGATCTATACTCCACCAGCTTACAAAAAGAATGTCATCCATTGTGTATATTTGTTACATACTATTAAGATTGCATTTGATTCCTCTAAGAATTTATGGGTGACCTGTCAAATTGTATTTTTTTCAGCATCATTCACTAATATTTTATTTTTACTCCATTTTCAAACTCTTCCTCAGAATCATCTTTTCACCTACCTTTGTTGAGCAAACAACCTTCCTCCTTGGTTTCCTGCTTCTGAAAGATTTAAAGAAAATGTTATTGTTGGCTTTAATGTTCTGACCAAGATATCCTTTAGACATTGTTGCTTGCATTGCTGTGTATGTGTGTATGCCAGAGTGTGTGCCTCACCTGGGCAAGATTTTCATCTTGTGAAAGATATATTCTTGCATTTTATATTTTTACTCTCTTTGTTAATTAAACTATCATTCTCTTGGACATATTTGTGTATTTTCTATTTTTTGTGATAGTCTACCTGAGCTCTGGGGATAGCCCAAGATATTTTGTTTTCTGAGGCAGAGCATGAAATGTTATCCTCCTGCACCTTAGTTACCTAAATCACAGTGCATATTACTCAAAGCCAGCCATGTTATTTTGGCACATGGTTTCACAAACACCTCTCCCTGCCCCTGATAGTATATAAAAATAGTGTTTTACACTTCATGACCTCCAAAATCTGTTGCATGGTTTCCACCTCTGTTGTCTATGGTAGGACCAGCTCTGCTAAGTTTCTATTATCGATTTTTTCATAACTTCTAAGAATGACGAAAATAACTGACTCACAATGTCAACACAATTCATTTAATATTTACTCAGTTGTAAGCTCCACTGCTTACACTGCAGTTGCTCAGTGGTTAAGATGCCAATTCTGATGATTGGAAAGTTGGCAGTTCAAGGCCCAAGTGCTGCATGATGAAGTGAGATCCTGTCACTAGTCCCAGCTTCTGCCATGAAAGCATGCAAATGCAAGTAGATAAATAGGTACCACTTTGTTGGGAAGGTAAGAGCATTTGATTCTAGTCATGTTGGCCACATGACCACCAGAGTCATCTTTGGACAATGCTGGCCCTTTGGCTTAATAATGGAGATGAGCACCACCCACTACAATCAGTTATGACTAGACATTACTGACTGCAGAAAGGCTTTTTTTCCAGGTCCATTATTATTATCATTTAAAAAATACATTTATTATACAAATTATAACAGTAAAACACAAACCCAAAATACAAAGAGTCACTTCACAATCATCATATTAACCACTATGGAAAGGTGAGAATATCAATTGGACAGAGGTCTTGGATATTATATCTAAAATAAAACAGCAAAATCATAGAATCATAGAATCATAGAGTTGGAATAATAATAATAATAATAATAATAATAATAATAATAATAATTTTTATCCCGCCCTTTGGGAACCCAATCAGGGTGGCTTACAACAGTTAAAAAGATACATAATATCCAAAACAAAAGAAGAGACCACAAGGGCCATCCAGTCCACCCTCTGTCATGCAGGAACTCCCAGTCAAAGCATCCCCGACAGATGGCCAGATGAAAACCAAAAAATTGACCTCTGTCCAACCCTTTTATTGCTATCTTTATATGTAAGAAACAATAGTAGGTTGAAATGTAGAGCTTTGATTGCCTTTCAAATATCAGCAGCCAGGATGGAAGTGGCCAAGAACTGGAAGACAGAAAAACTATCTTTGGCTGATTGATGGACAAGGGTGTGGAATAATTGGCTATCAAAATTTTTTTCCTTTCAAATGAAAATCAATAAAGGACATAAAACATTCCAGGAAAAATGGCAGATTTTAATTGAATATATCAGCAAACAACAAGGACAATTGCAACCCTCACATGGACAAAGTTGTTTGGAGAGACACAATTGATGTCCACTATTATTATCAGATTGCAGCCTAAACTTGATTTATTTAATGCTTACCTGGAAATTTGTTGGATTATAGCTAAGGCATATCAGGAGACACAGTTGATCTAACATCTGTCAAAGGATCCTTTTGACTATTTGTGCTTTTGAGTGAGATGATAGGCAAGGGAAAAGGGAATGATACCTTTTCCAGATGTATGAATGCAAAAGTACTAGATGTGAATGGAGGCAAAGCTTAGAGAAATTACTTTTTCGGAATACAGTTCCCACATTCCCCCAGCCAGCATGGTGACTGCTCATAGTGCTTGGCAGAGTATGGGTTGCTGTAGAAAAATACAAGGGACTGAATGTGCACTACAACATATAGTCAGATCCATATGCACAGTGCTCAATTCACAGTGCTCAATTCTTTGTGCTTCAATTTCTGTTTCTCTGCTGCTTTGTCCTTGGCTTTAAGTTTCAGGATGTGTGAAAATCCTGCAAGAATACTTATATTATCTTGTATGTATAAGCATTAAATATGATTTTCAAATGATCATTCCAATGAAACATTTATTTCAATTGAAATAGTTAAGCTTCTTAGGTTAACAGGATTCCTTCATGGATTGTATCTTTTTTAAAAGGTACAAAGCTATAGTTCATTGGGGTTTTTTTTAAAACCTGCTTTCATCTTGGTGAGATTAGCTCTTATGGCAGTGGTAACAGGATTTTTCTTCAGCTACTTTAACCACCTTAAGATTTAAATGGAATATAATTTTGAAATATTTCTGCCTTTTGCCAAGAAAAGCAGTGCTTAGCAATTGGCAAATCTTATTCCACTCCTGCTGAATAAATTGGAGCTTGAGCTTGCAACCTGTTGTCTGAGGTGTTTTTTGGTTTTTTAGAATACCCTTTTACTGCATACAGACATTTGGAAGACTCCCATCAGAGTTGCTGCTGAGTAGCCAGCCACAATCTACTTCCTAGACATAGAAGTATTAATGAATACCTCAAATGGAAACCAAAGTATATATTAACATTTCACCAGAGGGTAGCTAAAATACAAAAATGCACATTCTCAAAGGCAAATAAAAGGCTAACAAGCAAGTTATTTTGCACTGTGGTCCTGCAGTTATATTGATAATTGCACTGGTCATTGGCCTGGATAACATGAAACTGTACAAAAGAGACATTGACTCAAAATATTAAAATATAATATACATGCACAGCCTCAACTACAGAACGTTCAAATAGTCTGCATGTAGCCACACAACGCTGGAGTGCTTTACTTTTTCTTCTCAGCAAACAAGACAAGCAGTGTAACAGACCTTACCTGCTATCACACTGGGGGTGAGCCCAACTAAAGGTGTGTCCATACTGGCTGAAAAGTTCCAGATTTTGGTCCTATTCTTTCTGATTTTATACTGGTTTAAAACAAATTGACCTGGGTAGTATAATATGATCTCTGATCATACTAGGAGCTGACAAAATGTGTATGGATCTCCAAAATAAAATTAGAACAGGAACAAAATCTGGGACTTTCTTGTCTGCGTCCTAAACTGGAAACAGAAAGTAAAATGTATTTCCATTTCAGTTATAACCAATAGGCCATTGGCTGCATGTGATGGGAGTTGCAGTCTAACCTATCTGGCAGTTGCCAAGCTATGGAAGGCTGGCGATGATCATCCCAGTATATTTCATAATAGCAAAGCTTCTGGTTGAAAGACATTGTGGTATAGTGATTTGAGCACTGGACTATGACTCTGGAGACCATGGCTCAGATCCCCATTTGGCCACGGAAACCCACTAGGTGACCTTGGGCAAGTGACACTCTTCTCAGTCTCAGAGGAAAGTAAAGGTAAATCTTTTCTGAACAAATTTTGCCAACAAACACCATGATAGGTTCACCCTAGAATTGTCCTAAGTCACTTGAAGGCACACAACAACAAGGCTTCTGTTGGACCAATGCTGCATTCTCTCAGCACTCAAACCACAAGGTACTGATGTTCAGATAAATGCAATTTTCATTCCATTATCTTGGCCCAAAGATGGTGGAAGAGCACTTTTGTTTTCATGGATAAATAAAGTCCCTCATTCCAGAATCGAACTGTTAATGGAGTGGATGGCATCTAGTTTGTTCAAAATCTTTATTCCAGCTAAAGCTGTCTTGGAACTCCCCAGTTAAGAGCCCTCTACTATTTGGGTTCATGCTTAATTATTACTATGTTAAAGCTCAGAAGGAGTGTATCTTAGAAAAGCGTAAATCAGCATTTTATAGCAAGCACCTGAACTATAAGGGGGGAAAGGCATCTTTAAACTCAAAATGGCTTCCTTAAAAAAATGAAGCTAATTTGTTGGTTGTTAGTTAATTGCAAAATACTTTATGGAAAAGGCTTCTTTATGGGTTTGTGGTTTTTCTGTGGGGTAACAGAAGTCTGTAAACCCTAGGAGCTCCAAAATCTTGGCAGAGTTACCCTTTCTTTCACCTGCTTGACTATGAGGCAAGGATATGCTTTTTTAGGTCACCTGGAATTTTACTGGCTGCACCACACAAGCAGAGAGTCACCCTTACATAATAGGTTGTGCATTTCTAATACTTTAAGCACTCGGCTATAATCATGTTGAATCACCATGCTAGTAGTGACACTTTCTCAAGGGTCACACAGCAGTGGTGAGGGAAGGTAGACAAAAATAAATTTGTTTAATAATAAATAAACTTATTTTAATATAAATAAATAAATATTTATAATCTAGGATTACAGGTGTATGTGCCTTTGGGCTTGTGGCATAAGGAGGTCCCCCAGTGGATTTGTGTGGCTGAACAGAGATCCAAACCCTAGTCTCCTGGAGTCTTTTAGTTCAACACCCAAAAAGTAATACTTCACACTGGCTCTCTTGAGAAATAGAAATTGGTCTAAAGTCCTCCACTCTGTAGTTGCCCATTCCTTTCCTTGTGTCACATTTGTCAGTGCTATGACCAGAAACAACTGCTTCTACTTCAGCCATAAGGATTTTGAGAGGCAGAAGGGAATTGCTTTTTTTTTTTAGCCAAGAAATTCAAAATAAAATGAATTGGAATTTAGTTCTCTGTAGACCTTATCTTTTAAAAAATATTCACTGATGAACCTTATTTATCTGTATTCCTAATCCCAAGAATTGTCCATTTCCAGTGTCCTCTATAGATATAAGTGGAAGAACCAAAGGAAAGTGGAGATCTTGGATAAAGAAGTAGATTACCATGGACAGGTGAAAAAAAAGATGGGGAAAAACATGCCATCCTTCTTTTAAGCCTGACCCCCACATATTGGTCAGGATCTTATACACATTTAGTGTAACATACATATACATTAGTGTTGTTATACTGGATCTCACAGTTGCACAACTAACTGCACAATGGCTGCCTTGGCCTTGAATTTACCTCTTGTGCAATTATCTCCCCATCTACCCAGTCAAGAAAGATAGGGCTGTATGCATGCTTCTGAAAGGATTGGCCACATTAGGTACTGCACAGTCCTTCACACAACCACTTGTGCAACCAGCATTACACTTGCATAGAGTTGCAGTAGGATGCCAGCCCTTAGTAGCACATGATGGCAGATATTCAAGTAACAAATGTGGGCCTATTGTTTCTCAACACACTTTCATCACATTCACACACACTCCCTATCAGAGTGAAAAATTCCCATAAAAAACAACAACGCTTCCCTCCTCCTTGAATGGGAAATTCAATCCCTATGATTAACAAGTGAGAGCATATAAATCCAGGACATCATTGGTCCTTTGTTACTCCAGGTTAATTAATCCAAACTCAGTTGGCATGGCCTTGGCACCTATGGGGAGAAGTGCATGCCTCCTGGTGCCACTGAGCTGGAGAGGAGAGTGTCTCCTAACCTGCCCAAGTGCCCACCTCTCCACTCCAGGAGTTCTGTTGCCAGAGAGAGACGTTATTGTTGTACTGTAACGAGTCTGATTAACATGCTCCCGACACTTTCCTTTAGTTTTCTGGGCTCCTAGCAACAGCAGACAAAAGCGGCAGGACTGTTCCTAGGGACATGGGGTAGCCTTTGATCTGCCATCATTACACGCAAGACAGATACATGCAGATAGACAGAGGCCACTGGCAAATCGACTACAAAGATGAGAGATCAGTATTTGATTTCTGGTTGTCTAAATGCCCAGAAAGCACAGTCATGTCCTGGCTGGGTGAAGGGAATGCCTTGAACCAGTCTCCTTGCAGCTAGCAAACTCCAGGGCCCTGCCTCTTCATCCTCAATCCTGCTGTCTAAACAGAGGTAGCCTTTTCCTGTAGCCTCGTTTTGCTCTTCTCTGGCCACATCCATTTAGCACCTCCTTCACTCATCTTTGGCCAGACACTTTCTTTAAATGGAGATGAACTGCTTTTATTGTGCCTCTGAGAGTGCATGGAAGCCATTGTGGTGTAGAGGTTTGAGTGCTGGACTCTCTGCTCAGCCACTGGGGTAACCTTGGGCCCCCGCAGCCTCAGAGAAAGGCAATGGCAAACTTCCTTCAAATAAATCTTTCCAAGAATATTCTGTAAATTGGAGTCAACTTAAAAGCACACAACGACAATAACAACAACCAAGCATGAGCATGTGCTAAGTGGTCTCCCAATCACTGATCAAGCAAGTCTTGTCCCATTCAGAGTTACAGAGCAAGGCTTAATTCCAGATTATGTGCCAGTCAGCCTATGTGCCCACCTAGCCCTTCTGGAAGTGGTTTTCTAGACTTCCTGGTAGAAACTTTTCCCATCACCCCAGGGCTGAGGATTATACAATCCAGTTAATAGAGGTCAGGGACCTGGGATCCTCTGTGGCCAAATTAGATGCTCAAACCACTGAGCAATGGCTCCTTCTCATAAAAAGTTAGGCCTATGCCCCAAAGCCTCTCTTTCTAGAAATTAAGCATTATTCTTTCACTTTTTATTCTGAAAGTATGGTCCAGGTTGTGTTGGCTGTTTCATAGTTTATGTATCACTTCTGATCTTGTGTCAACAACCTGTATCTCACTGACTTTTGCTCCTGGATGCATTACAGGTGGAACAATCTATCAGTTCTGTGGCTGCCTTCAGTAAAGGGGTGGTTTCAGAGGACAGATGACTTAGATGCAGAAGCCCATTTCAGACACTGATCCACTGCTTATTGTGTGCCAGCCTTCCTCATTTTGATGCCCTTGAGATGTTTAAGCTAGTACTCACCTCATATCCAGCCTTCCCCAAACCTGTGGTCTCCAGATGTGTTTGACAATAACTCCCAACATCCCCAGCCAGGATGCTATTGCTGACCGGAGATAATGGAAGCTGTGGTCAAATACATCTAGAAGGCACTGGCTTGGAGAACAGCTGTACTGTCTTGAAGAAAAGCAATGTATGAAATATGGAATCCTTGCAATTTGCCTGGTGGCTTTTGGTTCTATGCTCAGCCAAAGAGGCAACTCCTGGCAGAAGACAGGAAGAAGAAAGTTAAAACTGGGTGCATCAACAGAGGTCCAACCTATATGAAAGGTTTTCTAACTTGCAAGCTTGAGTGTGAGACTGGAAGTGGGGTTCCAAATATCTTATTAAAGAGAAGGTGGAAGCATACTGAAATTAACGTGCTCCATTTTGATGGAAAATATTCTTCAAATATGTGTTTTAATTCACTGATCATGACAACAATATATTATTTTGCAAGTCACAAGTTTTTGTTGTTAACTGCCTTCAAGGTGACTTCAATTTATAGCGACCCAGTGAATGAGAGACCTCCAAGTCCCCCTATCCTCAACCGCCCTGCTCAGATTCATGGCTGTGGCGTCTCTGATTGAATTTATCCATCTGGTGTTTGGTCTTCCTCTTTTCCTATTGCTCTCAACTTTATCAAGCATTGTAGCCTTTTCTAGTGAGTCCTTTCTTCTCATGATATAGTCAAAATGAGACATCCTCAGTTTAATCATCTTTTCTTCTAAGGAAAGCTCAGACCTGACTTGCTCTATTCATTGGTCTCTTTGGCAGTCATCAATATTCTCAGAACTCTTAAGCATTTGATTGTAAAGATCATGGGAAGCTATGGATAGCTCTTAAATAAATGGTTATGCCACAACATTTGATGGTTCTGATATGTAATCTGTACTCAGGACAAGAGGCTACTCTTAGAACAGAATATGGACAGGGGGATCAGGCAAGGAAGGCTGTATTCTGTCACCCTATCTGTTTAATTTGTATGCTGAGAACATAATATGAAAAGCAGGATTGGACTCAGAGGGAGGCACAAAAACTGGAGAAAGGAATATCAACAGTCTAAGATACGCAGATGACATAATAATACTAGCAGACAATATCAGAAATATGGAAAGATTATTGAAGAAGGTCAAGGCAGAAAGCAGAAAGGCAGGTTTACCGCTGAACATCAAGAAAACAAAAATTATGACCACAGAGAATCTACATAATTTTAAAGTAGATGATGAAGAGATGAAAACAGTTCAAGATTTTCCATATTTGGGCTAAATGTTGATGCAAGCTAACAGTATAAACAAGCTTTTGAAAATTAGACTGTATTTAAATATTATAGGGCAATGGCAGTGGTATGGATCTTAAGTTAAACTCCTTGCTGAAGTTCATAAAAGGAAACTTTCCTGTCCTCATTTTTGCAGCTCCTCTCCACCCCATCCTGCAGCATGTTGGAAGTACTTTTGAGGTACCAAGGGTAGCAATAGGGTAAGATACGAAACTTCTCCCTTGCTGCAAACTTCCTTAAAAGTGCAATTCCAGTCATGTCAATTCAGACACAAAAAAGTAAAACTATAGAGTTCAATGGATCTATTCCATCCTCTGATACATGTTTATAGGATTGCCACCTCAATATATTTTACTTGACTATTACTTCTAACATATTTCATAACACAATATCGTGTGCGTCTTCTCAGAAACAAATCATGTTAAGTTCAAAGAGATTTTTTTTTAAATCAGCAGAATGTTAATATGACTGCAGCCTAAGTTAACTTATTTTAGAATTTAAGGCAATGCAGGTGAAAATTCATCTGATAAACACTTTTCAGTATGAGTCATCCTGTCAATTGTAGAGTTAAGACAATTCATAAAGCTTTTGAAATTCATAGTTTTTGAAATTATTTAGCTTGTGCTGAGATCTTGCCAGAAGTATTGAAAGTGATAAAACATAATGCAGAGCATGGAAATGTTATTTCTTGGACTTTGGGGCATCGTAAGTCCTAATTGTAATGTTTAAAAAAATCAGAGCTAGTTTCAAAATCCAAAACAAAACAAAACAAGCCCAAGTCCTGCTTAGTGTACTTAGAAGAAAAAAAATGAAGAATTAATTTAGGATTAATTTTAAGATGTTTATAAGCAACAAAGAGTCTTGGACCACCTAACAAATGTACAATGCCATAAACTGTAATGGACTACAACCCATTTCATCATCTTCATGAAGTGTCATCTTGCACAGATCTGAAAAACTTCATATATTATTCATATTATGCGATTATAAATGTATTAGGTTTTTTTTTAAGTGCCGCCAGACTTTATGTTGTTTTTACTGGAGCCTATACCTCACTAGAAATTGTCACAGGAATATCAAGCATGTTTCAGGGAAATCCTCCGTCAAATCCCATTGATTTAAAAGGCACTAGCTTCCAAAGAAGTTCAAAGGGCTTCCACACTCTCTGCATTTTACTTGTTATAATCATCTTTTCTTTAGTTATGTCTAGGTCACATCTCCAAACCAACTTTATACCTTTGATTTTTTTTCTAGCGTATAATGGATTCACTCTTGACTTCTAACTACCCTTCAATACAATCCTGTGCATGACTTCTCCTCATTCAGCTCAATAGGGCTTTCTCCTAGGCAAGTGCATCTCCTAGATAGGATTTCTGACTTGAATTTGTAACTCCTCATTTTAGGAATAATTGAGTTGTAAGTAAGGTGACCAAATTAAATACAGGACAAGAACCCTGAATTTTTATTGGTTGTATGGAAGAAGGAATTTCAGCTGGTGACAAGTAACTGTTGGTGAAATTCTTACTTTTACACAACTATTGAAGGTACAGGGGCCCAGCGCTGCATTTCATCTGAAAACCCTAACTGCAGAATATTTCAACCTCATTTTAATCATCATAATAGACAGAAAGAGGGACACAGACACAGTATGATATGCATTTGTGAAAGGTTAAAAGGCTTCAATTATTAATTGCTGAAATAAGAGGGAACATAAAAAAAATACCACCGCAGTACTTTTACTCTTGCCTAGTGAAGCACTCTCTTCTTAATGGCTCATTTTGTAACATTCATGCTTCTCTACTTTTCTCTTCTGTGAAAACCAGATGAACATTCTTTTGGGATTTTCTACACAGATGTAATTTGTTCAAAAATAATACAAACTGAGAGATCTAAGCACAATGTGCACCAATTGTTTAGATGGCTTTCTAAAATGAAATTCAGCTATTGTACTCATAGCTTTTTGTGGGGTTTTCGGGCTGTGTGGCCATGTTCTAGAAGAGTTTCTTTCTGACGTTTCGTGAGCATCTGTGGCTGACATTTTGAGATGCCAGCCACAGATGCTGGTGAAACATCAGAAAGAAACTCTTCTAGAACATGGCCACACAGCCTGAAAAAAACACAAAAAACTATGGATGCTGGCCATGAAAGCCTACGACTTCATATTGTACTCATGTTTTACTCATGGAGCTCCCATAGGCATCTGGTTGACTACTGAATGAACAATTCTACACTAGAAAGGCCTGATCTACCAGGGATCTTTTCTATGCTCTTATCTTAGAAAATCTTTCAAAAGTGTTGGACTGGATGGTCCTTGTGGTCTCTTCCAAATCTATGATTCTATGATTCTATGATTCTATGATTCTATGATTCTATGTGTAAGGTTCTGAGTGGGCAAAAATTTGCCTGATCCAGCAAACATCTGATCTTAAGCAAGATCTTAATTTAAAGTAGTGATGGTTTAAGGGATCCTGAATATGATTTATATGATCACTTATGCTGGAAGTACTGGTAGGGAGTTGGATGATAGCATGGATGGAGATTTCTTGCCCCCTTTCTTGCCCATGATCAATCAGTGCCACTGCCCTGCCAATGACTACAAAGCCCAAGGAAAATTGTTGTAGAAGGAGCTACTTTGTTGTTGTTAACTGCTCTTGATCCCAACTCATGGATGAGACATCTCCAGCACTCCCTATCTTCCACTGCTCTGCGTAGTTCCTGTAAATTCATACCCAGGACCTCCTTAATAGAGTCCATCCATTTAGCATACAGTCTTCCTCTCTTTCTACATCCCTCCACCTTTCCAAGCATTATTGTCTTTTCCAATGTATCATGATGTGACCAAAATACAACAACCTCAACTTGATCATCTTCGATTCCAGGCAGATTTCAAGCTTGATCTGTTCTAGGACCCATAGGCACCACTAGCCAGTCAGAAATACAGCTAAAGCCACCACCATCCCCACCAATTCAGGTGAGGGCTCCTTACAAACATTTGATCTTGGTATTTAAGGCCCTGCACTTTAACCTCCCCCAGTGGTAGCTGGGCTAGCATAGTATGTACCATCTAGGTGGGACATTAAGATCTATAGGCAAAGGATTATTGGTGGTTCCACCAACACTTTTGGTTCTATCAAGGCTGAGGATCTGGCTCCACATTTGCAGAACAGTCTTCCTTTGCACCTCAGGCTGGAGGAGGATCTTACCTTCTTTCATAAAGGGTTGAAGGCCTTATTTTTCCGACTGAGTTGCTGAGTGTGCCTAAGGTAGCCAAGATGGGTAGTGACTGATACGGAGTTTGTTTTTAGCATTGTAGCATATCATTTAAATATTTTAGCATTTTATAGTGTTGTGTTTTGATTGTCCATTTTTGATTATATATGTTTAATGTTCCACCCTTTGGTGGAAGGGAGTTATAAATATAAATAAACGTAAAGCTAGTGAAGAAGAGCAGAATGGTGGAAGAGGGGAATGAAGGAGGTTGAGAATATGGAGAATCTGAAGGTGCCAGCCACAGATGCAGGCAAAACGTCAGGAATATATTCTTCTAGAATATGGCCTCACAGCCCAAAAAATCCACAAAAACCTATGGATGCCAGCCGTGAAAGCCTTTGACATCGCAAATGTGGAGAGAGTTCAGGAAGAATCACAGCAGATGGAAAGACCCACAAGGGCCATCTAATCCAACCCTACATGGCTTGGGTCCAGATGAAAGACCTTGTTCCTTTATAAGCTAAGGAGTGCATTAGGATCTGCAGAGGAGGGCTTTCCCGCAGGTGAGGACTCATAAGAAAGCCTTTTCTGTGGCTGCTCTCAGGCTGTGGAACTCTCTTCCACAGGAGTTCCAGTTGGCTTTTCCCCTCCAGTCTTTCCATTGGCAGGTGATGACTATTTAGGCAGGCCTTCTGGATTTTAATTATGGAGTTGTAGTGTGTGTATATAATGTGGTGTGGCTTAATAATACTGATATCTAATTTTCTTTGGCTCGACCATATAAACCCACTTAGGCAAGTCGCACTCTCTCAGCCTCAGAGGATGGCAATGGCAAACCTCCACTGAAGAAACTTGCCAACAAAACCCCATGATAGGTTAGTCAGAAACACTTGAAGGCACACAATAAACAATGTTTTAATTGTTGTTGTTTTTTTTAAACCTATTGTAAGCCTCCTTGGTATCCCAATGTGGGAAAAAGACAGATATAAGTGCCATCATTCATTCAGTCAATCAATATTTCCTTGTGCAATGTCTAACAAAATGCTTATCTTTGTGTAATGCCCCATATCCTACCAATGGAAAGACAGTGGCAAACCACCTCTGCACAAACTGTGCCAAGAAAACCCCATAAGAGGCTGGTCTTAGGGTCCTGTAGGTTGGAAACAACTTGAAGGCACTCAGCAACAAGAAGCTCCTAGGATGATTCCAGCCATGATATATATATTTAAAACACACTAGTTGATCAGAGATGAGACATTTAAAAAAGAACAAAGCAGAACATTTCCACAAGGGAAAATGTGGCCTTTCCAGTGGTTCCTCACTAGCTCTGGGGCCACAATAAGGCACACTTCCCAGAATTCCATAGCACTAAGTCGTGGCAGTTAAAGTGGTGTCAAACTGGATTATTTCTACTGTACGGATGCGGATGCGGCCTAATCTTAGATTTCTTCTCACCAAGTGATGGGAGGAGATACATTTTTCCAGTGCCGGCTTGCCTGCCTTTGGTTTGCCTCCTGCCTTAGGAGAGAGAAGACTCTGGGTGCATATACTACACTGTAGAAATAACACAGTTTGACACCACTTTGAAGGGCCTTAGCTCCATCCCCAGGGATGTGTAGTTTTGCAAGGTTGTTAGCCTTCTTAGCCTAAGAGTGTTGGTGCTTCACCAAGCTACACATCCCAGGTAGGATGGAGTTAAAAGTGGTGTCAAACTACAATGTAGATGCACTTTGCAAGGTCTCGGGATGTGTAGTTTTGTGAGGCGCTGAGACTTCTCCGCCAGAGAGCTCTAGTGCTCCCCCAAACTCCAAATCCCAGGATCCCATACGATGCTGCCCTGGCATTTATAGAGGAATCAAAGTGTTGTAACTGGGTAGTAGGGTCCTGTGTAGTGTGTCTGATCTGGTCACGGTTTCTTTTAGAAGTAATAGCAGAAGAAATGTCCAAAGAACGGATCGGGATCAAACGATCTGTTCCTAATCCTTTTGCTTTGCTTTTCTTGCGGCTTGTGTTGAAGTCAGTGGGTTGACTCCCAATAAAACAGAGTTTAGAGCAGGGAAGTACTAAAATCCCCATGATTCTCTATGGGCAAGGATGGTTTCTCTATGGGCAAGTACTGTTCTTTGTTTTAGTACGTCCTTTTAGAGCAGAAGCAACCCTTCAAAACGACAGCAAGGGGTGAAAAAAAAAAAAAGAGAGACTGAAGGCCTTTGCAGACTGCCAGAAATAGTGCAAATTGAGTCCACTTTAAGGGTTAGGGCTAGGGAATCATGGGAACTGTTTTTTCCCCCCTGAGAGATTGAGCCTTCCCTGTCAGAGAGCTCTGGTGCCACAATAAAATACAGTTCCCATGATTCCCTAACCCTAACCCTAAAAGTGGACCCAATTTGCACTATTTCTAGCAGTCTGCAAAGGCCCTTAGTTTTAGTGTCCTGGGCAATAGAAAAACGAAAATAACAGATTGCTTTGAAGTCTGGCAGATTTCCAGCGAGTGCTCTACTCAGTGGAAGGCACTGCCGAGGAGGGCATTGCTCCACAAAAGCCTAAGTGGTTCTTCGTTTTGTGTCTTCAAGTCCTTTCCGATTGATGGCGACCCTAACACGGGTTTTCTTGGCAATGTTTGTTCAGTGGGGGTTTGCCATTGCCTTCCTCTGAGGCTGAGAGGGTGTGACTTGCCCAAGGTCACCCAGTGGGTTTCCATGGCCGAACCAGGATTCGAACCCTGGTCCCCAGAGTCCTAGTCCAACGCTCAAACCACTATGCCACCCTGGATCTCCCAGAGCCTCAAAGTACAATCCTGAAAACGGTGAAAATTGCTAATTTGAGGTTTGGGGATCCCAAACTGTACGTATGAGATCGCGGCCATAAAAGTGCTTTTGAGTTGATAGGATTGCTCCCAAAGTTTTCTCGGATTCCTTCCCGTTGGATTTAAGGTCCATCTGGATTCAAGGGGAGGGCAACTTGTATTGCATTTATTTATTTGTTGCATTGATTTATTGTATTTATGAGGCGGAGGGGGAAACTCCTTTGGATACGGGAGACAGAAGAGACGAAAAGGCTTTAGCTCCAGAGCTTTCTATACTTTTCAGCCTAGGTCTACTCGGAAGTAAGAGCCATTGACTTCCATGGGGCTTACTCCCAGGAAAACGCCTAGAAGGATCGAGACCTAAAATAGGGGTCGAACCAGTGGAAGGAACTGGAGGTCGAAGAAAAGCAGATTCCTTTAATACTTAATTTCACTTTAATAAACCTCCTCCATCCATACTCAAATCCAGTTCTATTTCTTCGCTCTTTTCTGTCCTCTTTTCTCCAATTCCTTACCCCTTTTAGGAGCTGTTAATATGATGGTATAATCATGCTTTGAGTGTTGGATCATGACTCTGGAGACCCGGGTTCAAATCCCCGCTCGCGCATAAAAACCCAATGGGTGGCTTTGGGCAAGTCACACTCTCTCAGCCTCAGAGGATGGCAA
>JAIPUX010001232.1:52996732-53008999 GCA_020142125.1 Phrynosoma platyrhinos | reverse complement strand
ATTTTATGTAAGGGATACCATTTTACTATGCCATTGTATAAAATGGATCTTGAGCATCCACAGATTTTGGTAACAATGAGGGATCCTGGAACCAAATCGCAATGTAATATGGGAGCCATTTCCCCATGGCATCTTCCAGTACCAAGATGGTAATGGGCTCCTTCCTGCAAAACTGTCATTTCCATCCATACATTTATGGATGCCATGAGAAGAAGCCATCAGTTAAGCTATTAAAGGCTCTGGTATGATATGAAATGGCTCCAAGTATAGTTTCACACATTAGAAGTGGACATGTGTGTGCACTGAACTCCTGCTTTTCTGTGTGCTGTCTGTGCAACCTTTGAAAAGGAGGCTGTCTTGTGTAATAGTTGAAGTTGCACCATGTAGTGTGTGAAGAAGTGTTGCACACCTGAGGTGTTTTCCTTTCAGAAATCCCCTGCTAGCACAAACAGCAGAAGCACAAGTGACTGGTGGTGCATTGGCTTTTTAGTCCTTCCAACAATGGCCAGAACTGCTATTGGTTTTATCGCACCCATCACAGAAAAGAAAATAGGGATAGATTTCTCAGAATCTGAACAAAAGATGTCAGGCTCTATAAAACATATCTGAGAGATAGGCTAACCCTTCATAGGAGCCCTTGAGTGCATCTTTGTTTTTTGTTTTTTTTCAATGTTAGTAACACCTTTAATAGTAAGATATTCAAGGAAATATTATAGTAATTGTCCAACAAATACTGCAGTAATTTTCCACTGAGGGAACCACATCTTCATGCAAATAACATGAAGCTTTAGTAACTCCTGAATTAGGCTCAGGCTGTCCCAAGAATAATCAATTGTCTTTGTATTCTGAAAATATTTCGTCCAAGCGAATCTGTGTAAAAGATAACCCCACATAGGAAAGACCAGTCTGAATCACACTTTGCTGTCTTCATATATGTTTGAGCTTGGAAAAAGCACCTTTTAAAATTACAACTCCCAGAATCCCACAACAAGCATGGCCATCCTATGCAGAGCTTAGAAAAAGCACCTTTTAAAATTACAACTCCTGCAATCCTACAACAAGTATGGCCATGCTATGTAGGGAAGTTTGACAGCTGCAGACTACAAGTATCTTTTCCAACCTCTGGCTTTACCTTAACATTAGTCTCTTCTTGCATTATGTTTACTATAATGCACAAAATGCTCAGGACAAAAGGCACTGTAAAACTGTGTGACTTTCCCACAGTTTGGTATTATCACTAACATAGTTTAAGCACATCTCATTATAGAAGAGTGACAGACAGATTTTAAAGATACAAATTTTACTTGAGGTAAACTTTATCTGAGATCAGTACAGGAGTTTGGGCTAAGCATGATCTTCTCCCAGGTAAGGTGTTTTGTGTTGTCTTTAAAATTGACTTAGCAAGAGATGGCTGGTTGGTTAATTATCTCGGTCCTAATCTGACTGGTCCAATGGCTAACATAACATGATTACAGAAGGATCTTTACATCTATCCTTGTCTGCCATTACTGTTATTGCACTCGACAGATTAAAATTTATGAAAGTGGATGCCAACATGGTAAAAATGTTGATAATAGTTAAAGGCACAAATTACCAGCCCACTGTCTCTTTCAATGCATAGGTACCATTCATGCATGCCTATTCATGCATAGGTGCCATTGAAATAAATGGGAACTGACTGACTGAGCAGAAGCAGGAGCATTTGTCCTAGTGATCTTCTGCGGAGGGTCTAGGTAGCATTTATTCACTTGCTTTGTTTTCTTAAAATTATTAACTTGCTTTATATCAAAGGACACAGAGTGGTCTTCATTTTTAGACATAGAATTCTACAAGTGATTTTGCCACTTCTGTTATGTCAGGGCAAATGTATTTTAGGAAAATTTTGTGGGTGGCACTGTGAAATACATCAAAAATGCTACTTTCCATGGGATTTAGGAAGATGCCATACATAGGCACCACCTAATCACTTCAGGAGAAAGCATTTGCTACTTTTTTTAGTAAACAAATTTTTAAAATATCTGTAACTGGGGATGCTAACATCTCTAAAGTAAAAATTAAATTATTTGTGAGCTTGATATGGATAATTTGTAGCATGTTTTGATTCAGATTAATTACAGCTCCACACACTTAAATCAAAGTGATTGAAGAGCAATGAAAATAGGCAGAATGCAAATTTAGGTGTTTTCAACTGGCCTGGTGGAAGCAGACTTGTTTACTCTTCTCTAAAATAGATATCATGCTCCCAAGAAAAACAAAGAGGATTTGGGGGACTCCATTAAATGGATAAGGTATGGCAAAGTGGAAAGGGCTGAACCTCAAAATTGTCTAGAGGCACACTGAAGGAGCAAAGTCCTTCCATCCATGATTCTGAAATGGCTGAATGGCAATTCTTATTCACCTCAGAGATTAGGATTACATGTTAATTATTCCAGGATAGTAAAGGCTGATGATGATACACAAACAAGTTTGGTCTTAGCAATAGCTCATCAAAAGGAAATATTGAGATTTAAAAACAACTGTACTTTGTTTTTAGTGGTCAAGATCCAGAGAGGTTTGCATGTGTTCAGAGTACTTCCATATTCACAGAGAGAGTGTGTTTGTTTGTTTGTTTGTTTGTTTGTTTGTTGTTTTTTAAAATCTGGTAGCAATCCTATCCTCCTCATGGGAGGACACCATGTCCCAGAGGTAAAGTACCTCTTTTGCATACAGGAGATCCCCTGGCATCTCCAGTTAGAAGAATCTGGAAGGTGATGGGAGTGGGGGATAGGAAAGACCACTGCCTAACATGCTGGTAATCTGCTTCCAATCTATAGAGAGTTCTGGAGAGAATAAACAAATAGCAGCACCTGGGATAAAGCAGCTCCCTGTGTCTCAGAGGGCCTCCCAAACCTTGAAGGGTTTCCTCACATGATGTAGAAGGCTTCCACCATGAGCTAGGAGTTGTGCATGTGAATCACATTGAGATCCAAGTCACTGACTTTGAACTGTAACATTACGAAGATAATTTAAAGCAGTGTCTTAAAAATATCCAAAATAATTCTTTCTTTGCAATAGTGTGAGGTTTTTCTATTTTCAGAATGGCAGCCAGCTTAGTTTGCAGAAATAAAACAAAGGAATCCTGTATTACATTAAAGACTAACGTATTTGATGCAGATAATTCTTGTATGGATGAAAATATATGCCATAATAAATTTGTTAGTCTAAGGTACTGTTTTTCTTTTCTGACTGTTGATAGAAATTATTGTTGGCACTTCAGGTAGTTATTTAAGCTTCATTTCTCTAGAAACCAAAGTGTGAGTATTTTTGGATTTCACACTTCTCTCTTTATATCTTAAATATGCTTCTTACTAGATTAAGAGCTCTCCCTCAACTGCTTACCCCCCATTATAAAACCTTAAATGAGATGTATCATTGAAATGTTGTTCTTTAACATATGCATCTGTGTGTGTGAGCCAAGTAGTAGATTGTTATCATAAAGCTGCAATCTTTGTTATATATCACATCTCATAGGGGAGCCTGCATGATCTGGTGCACCAGTCATGGGTGACCCGTCTATCTTACAGGGATTGGCTGTAAGATGCCTGTTTGATCATGCTGTCTTGCCTCTACACACAGGTGTCATCAAGAGAACAGGCAATTGCTTGGAAACAGGCCAGAATATGGAAAATCAGCTCAAAGAAAAAGACTGGCTAGAAACTAATCATAGTCTAATTAGTATATTGGGTTGCTGTTATAGTAGTTGTGTGTGTTTTGTTTTTTTAAAAAAAAGATCTCCAGCACATCATAATAAAAATGCAGACTATCAAGATTTTTGTCTATGGGTTGAAATGAAAATGGACTCATGATTTAGCAACGGGAGGGGGGATAAATAAAAAATTGTTAAAGACTCTTTAAAGTTCTGATGCTTAAAATGCAATGACTGTGCATATATATCCACAGATTCCTTGAATAGAGTACTAAGCTGAGTGCAAGTTGTTGGGTTTTTCTTCTTTTTGTTCAGCCAAGATTGTGTTTCTTCTGAATGGGAGGAACAAGACGGACCAAATGCTGCTGCCATAATTTATCTTATACGTTCAATAATAATAAAAGTGTAACACACTTGGGTGTGACTTGTTGAAAGACTTTTAAGGGTCTAATTTTGTACTCAGAATTTTCCACCTGCCGTTTTACAGGCAAAGTAATTGTGAAACCTTTTATAGCTTCTGGACTTCTCTGTCTTGCCACTAGTAAGTTTAAGCAGGTGAACAGAAGTCAGCACTATAAAGCACATCTGTTTTATGAGTAAAGAGAAAGGATATTATGTTTTTAAATGTTATCTAGAAGGCATACCAGTGAAACCCATTAAGGCACCCTCTCTTGACTGCTTACGGAGTCCCTCTTCATCTTGAAAGTCGATATACACAAGGTCTATGGCCTGCAAGCCAAAAGCCTTTGCTGTCACGACAATTTTTTGTCTAGCATAAAGAATATCATGGGTTTCTTTGCTACTTGTTGAGCCTGGAAAGAAAAAGCAAATCATTGGATAAAATTGGACTTTTCAACAGATAAATCTTTGCAACAGAAATATAGTTATGATCAGACTAGCTTTTCTTTTGTAAAAGGACACTGAAAATTTTTATCTCAAAATTTCTGCAAAACTGTTGCTGCAGACAAAATGTCAAGGCTGCCTCTAACAAATAATACCTCCTCCCTTTCCATCTGTTTCTGAAATGAGCAGTTAATTGTTATTGTCAAAACCAAGCTTCCACAGCAAAAACCTATATGAAGAAGCTTTTTTTCAATAGACAATATGGAATATCTATTTTTGTAACCATATTCAAATGATGATGGTGATAATTCCTATGATTACAAAGGTAATATCATGAATACAGTCAAAATCTACAGTGATGCTCAAATCAAAATAGTTCTATTTATTTCAGTGTGACTAACAAGTAATTTTTTGTGTCCTTATAACTACTTGGAAGCAAGACCACTTGGTTTCAATTATATTTTCTTTAAATTTACAATTTTAGCCACAGGTACATGTGGAACTTTTAAAAACTATGACAGATACTTTCAAATGAACCTAAGGCAAACTTACCACAACATTTTCTTGGTAGTATTTGTTCAGAGGGGATTTGCCCTTGCTTTCCTCTGAAGCTGAGAGAATGTAACTTGCTCAAGGTCACCCAGTGGGCTTCCATGGTGGAGCGAGGATTTGAATCCTTGTCTCCGGAGTCACAAGCCAATACTCAAACCACTACACCACACTCATTCTCAAGGTTTCACTTACTAAAACACCCCACCTTAAAATGATACCTTAAAGGATGCTTCTTTATTTAATTTAATTTTAATTTAGATAAAAGGCTCCTTGGGATATGTATGGCTAAAATAGTGCTGCTGATTCCAGCTACTGTATCCCTTTTTAAATTGCTGATTGATAAGCAAAATATGCATAATAACTGCTACCGTTTTTAAGATTTCAAGAGCAATAATGCCAGTATTCAACAATAGGACATGTAGGAGAGCACACAAAGAAATGTAGGCCTGTTAAGGTAGGCAGTGAGATGGATACAAAAAATAACGGGTTCCATTTTTTAAAAGAATAGCCCTAACACCACAGATGGATTCAATCAAGTGTGTTTCAGTACAGCATGATCAAGTAGGCTTCTTACACTGTGCAGTAAACGTACTATTAAAATTGTGGCGTGAACATTAAAAAGAAAGAAAAAAAAAAAGAGAGAGAGAGAGAGAGATTTACCTATGCTGGCCCGAAAATCTTCACCTCCAAAGACAACTGCATCCAAATGAAGACCAACCTGGGGTCCTTTCCTCAGAGCTTCTTCACAAACTGCCTTTAAATAAAACAAAAACGGAATGGAAGCATCAGGTTGTTCAAAATGATTTTATTACCAAAAAGAAGCTGATCTTTCAGCTAAATCAATTCCCAAAGGTCAAGGTTGCTAGATTCCCTTGTCAACTATTAAAAATAAACAAATGACAAGACCATATTGTGCATCTGCACATCAAATATGATAAACCCCTAACGTTACATACAAATACATACAGTGAAGCTAACAATGCAATCCTATACATGTCTACAGAGAAGTGGGTCCCAATGAATTCAACAGGGGGAACTCCCAAATTGGATACAAGTTTGCCTCCTAAAGCAGTGAACACAAATTCCTTTTATACCCCTTGCAACAGGGCTTTCAAATTTAAATATTTCAGAAATACCTGGAACAGTATGCCATGCACTGTTTTTTAAAAGCGTAGGGCATATGCAACTTCAGGATCCTTTTTTCATTCAGGAATATTTCACAATCTACACAGAATCAAGACTGTGGTATCTTTGGTATTTCCATATTGCTAATGTAGGATGCAATCACCTAATTATGATTTATAGGACAGCATAGAACAGATTATCATCTAATATATATTGTATTTCTTCAAATTACAAGAAATGCAAAATGCAACAAGTATCACATCAAAATAATTAAGAAAGTATATGATACTTCAGGTTTGCTAAATGTATTTATCACCATATTGTAGCAAGGATGGTATAAGCATCTTTTTTTTTTTAAATGTGGCTTCATAAACTGAAATACAGTTAGCTGGAATTCTGCAAATCATTGGAGCTGCAGTTAGCGAAGATGTTTTTGTTTATTATTTTTAAATTAATATGATTGATTATACATACACATACACACACCCTGTGTAAAGGTACTCTATTACTATAGTTTATATAAACCCTATAGGATAGGATACTTGTTGAGATTTCCTTCTTTACTAACTAGTGTTCAGTAGCGTAAGAAAAAGAATACCCCCCATTACTGAATAAACTTTTTGCTAAGTATAAACAGTAACGAGTAATTCTTTACATTTATTTATTTATTTATTAAAAATAGTTGAGACTTGCTAGAAAATGCAATATGCACCTATAGAATAGCCACAAGGGCCTCTTGTTCTTTCTATTCAGAAAACTTTTCCAGGAAATGTTGGCCTGGCTGTGGGGCACTCCAGTTGCAGTTTCATTATTGTTAATATCTTTGCTCCAGGGAAATAGACAGGCTGGATGCCAAAAGGAGGATGAGGCCATTAGAATGCATTTGATTAACGTCAAGATGAAAGAAAGAACACATTTATAGGGCAGATGAAGAAAGAAAACACTACACACCTTAATGTATTTTATTCATATACTGAATATACAAAACCTTATTTTTTCCACCATGATAAGTCTCTATTTGCATGCATGTGTATGTGTGTGTTATTGTTCCTTGATTTAAAAAACAAAAATGTTTTCACGATATTCTGCTATGATCACTGAAACTGTATCTTCCAAAAGAGTCTAACTGAAAGACTAAATGAAATCACTCAGGAGAGTTGCTAGAACATTCAGCAACAATGCATGTGTTTGGGGTCTTCTATATCTTTTCAAGGCCTATGTGTCTTTCATTGTTTTTTACTACAATGAAAAAAGAAAGAAGGAACTAACAATAATGCAAAAGTAAACTGATGTAGGAGGTAAGACAGCGAAGCAGGATGTGTCGCTGAATATTTTGCCCAATGAATCAATATAAACATAATATTTAATGGCATTCTAATTTTCCTATACCCGTTATTAAGCCAGGACTTTGTGCAGGAATGTTAACAAAATTATATTGATGTTTCTTACCTTAAAATTGAGCAACCCCATTGCTGTTTCCACAAAAGGAATAAAATTCATAGGTTCTATAAGTGTTCGACCTTTTAAATGGGACAGAAATTTCTCTGCAAACTAAGAGCATTAAAGAAATAAATGGAAAAAGATCAAGGTTTATTTTTTAAAAAAACAAAACACAAAAACAAGAACTCCTATAAGCTAGTAAGGCTATCTAAACTTTGCACTGAAGTGAAATACAAACAAACAGAGAAAACAAAACTCCGAATGCCAATGCCAGCTGCCTCCTCCTCTGCAGGCTTTGTCAGAGTTCTGCTCTTACAGGCCTATCTTTTAGAAATGTCAGCGTTACTGTATATTTTGAAGGGTAAAGGTTTCGTTGCAAAAATATTTGCCTAACACCTATCACCCAGACTTAGTTAGATGCAAATCAGCAGGCTCTTAAAAACAAAGCAGTATTGATATACCTGACATTCTGTTTTGTTTCATGTCTGACACTGACACGTCTGTGAATGTTCCCCGGCTTTCCAAAGTGGCACCCACATTATTCATTACGGCACTGTTCCCCTTTGTTCTGGAGGCCTTTTCTTCATAATTTTTAGCTTACCTAGGAAGGGCCTTAAAAAGGAAGTTTAATTCTTTGAAGACCAAAGCCCTCCAATTTTTTCCATGAGACCAGTTCACAGCTAGCTGCCGGTGGGGTAGCCCAGATTCCAAAATCTATCATCTGGAAACATACAAAAGCTCTTGTACAGATTTTTTTTTTTCATCACTCCCTTTCAAAAGGGAAAAAGGGAGAAGGGGGGGAAGCCACCTCTGTATATTGTAAATCTATTATGTCTGTCTAGATTTAGTAATGTGTTGGGAGATAAACATATCACAGGTATTCTAAGGAAATTTTTAGTCAATAAAGACAGGGGGAAAAACATTCAACAATTTTATATTTAAGGAATATTTAACCATTAATGGATATCAAAGGAAAAGGGAATTTTAATCATCTCTCCATTCAGTCTCAGTTGGGTAAATCATATCTAAGAGATTTGCATAAATATAAACCATCAAAGACTTTTCATCTTCAAAGGGGGTTTCAAGACCCTATAAGCTTTGTACTGTAATCATCGCAGGTCACAACCCTGCAGGAATAAGGCTGCTATGGCAACATAAAAAACTAATGCTTAAGGCTTAGCATAATATTCTGACTAATAGAAAGGAAACTCATTTTAAAAGCTGGCAGCCTATTTACCAGGAGCTGGATTAGAGGTGTTATTTCCCCTTTTAGCTCCCCCCACTCAACTTCACCCCTCCCCAAAAGAAAGGGAAATCTAATCACCGAAATCTTTAAAAAGCTTCCAACCAATTTGATGTATCTTTACATTAGGCCAAAATGAAGCACACCTTATTCCAATGAGAAAATGTGTGCCTTCTCATTTTTGGTGCTCCTCCACTACCACTGAGGCTGCGGGAGCAGCCAGCGTTGGCTGTCAAACATTTCTACAGGCTACTAAGCCACAGAATTTAAGGAATTAAGAGAAAACCTGCAGCTGAAATTAAATGTTTTGCAAAGAGTGCAAAGCAACTGCAAGAGAGACATTTCCATCTCAGTTGTACATGTGGAAGTAAATCCCAGTGGGGATTTACTTGGGTCTTACTCCCATGTAAGTATGCTCAGAATTGCAGCCTTAATCTCATCCAACAAACATAATAATAAAACTAAGCCAACATGCCATTGCCCAGCCTTGATAAGTTTAACAATTTAGCAGGTGTGAATTTATTAATACCTGAAATGAAATGGCAAATATTTTTGTATGCTAAGTTGTTTAAAATCAAAACAACACTAACCTATTATCCATTCTTTATTTTACTTTTATACATTTTCATTTTGGAACTAAAAGGGAGAATTTTTGATTAGATTTGTCCCACACAACCATTATTATTATTATTATTATTATTATTATTATTATTATTAAGAAATGTTATTTGCACAAAATACAAAAGGCAACTAGTGGAGAAGTTTCAATTAATTTTTTTCAAAAGGAGACGATTAAATGTTTCCGGCCTGGTAAAGTGTTCATTTCAGTGAGAGGGGATAGAAAAAAAAAAGGAGGGGGAAGAAAACAAAGATCAGGGCGGGGATGAAGGAGCAGCCCTTAGCAAGTCTTTCAATTCCAGTGCACACTCGATAGTGTGTTGGGAAGAATGCCCACTGTTCAGGATTTGTGGGAGAATTGTCCCATGACAAAGAAGTGAGAGTTACGCTTGTTATAGTCCAATATGCCATGCCAGTCAAACAAGTACCCATACTAGGGACAAAAGGAAAGCAGGAGATTCTCACACAAAAGAAACAAGTAAGCCCATCTTTTAGTTGTGCATCAGTCTCCGGGTTTTATGCTTCACATAAATAAAAATGAAAGGGGAAAAAATAAACAGCCAAAAGCTTTCCATTACCTCAGCCATCTTCAAACAAAACCAACAGTGTCACCCAACTCATGATGTTTCTATGGCAAAATTTCAATTTTTTAAAAGAGGAATCAATGTAAATAGGTTTTGGTAAGTGAATGTTGGTTTAATTTGAGTAAGGAAAATGCTAGAAAATCAGAATCGAAGGCCTGGAAAGCTGGGGTCTGCTCCTTTTAGGATGTCTGCAAATCTCCTATCGAGATACTACATATTTGGCAATACTGGAACATTTAACAGAATGTGTATGTATGTATCACTCTCTCTCTCTTTCTTTCTCTAAATATTCATAACCATCATAAAAGTCCAGATGTGTTAGCTTGCTGTCTGCAGAGAGGCCTGTGGATCTTGCTTTCCAAAATTCATGCCAGCTATAGATTTCTGGAGAATACAGTGGAACCTTGTTTTACGTGGGGGATCTGTTCTAGACCACCACCATCACATGTAAGGGAAATACCGTGGGACCTCAAATCCCATTGGTTTTAATGGCGGGCACACACACCATTAAGAGGGCCAGGACTCGCCATCCGCATGGCCTTAAGTCCACGTATGGCGAGCCCATGTGTGGTGCAGGTGCACTTCGGGGGGGGGGATTCTCTGGATTGTTATCTGTGTATTATGTTACATAGATAATATTTTCATCCACAAACATTTGTTGAACATAACTGGATCAAATTATTGTTCATTGTTACCCATAATAATTTGGTCGCATCAAAACACCTTAGAGGCTAACAAATATAACTTTGGCTTACATTTGGATTTGGCAGAGAAGCTTATCAATTTTATCTAGCTTTATTTCTTTTTATGGACCTTATATACTTTCCCATCCCCCACTAAAGAATCCCCAAACTATGGAACCAACATAATAAAGGATTATGACTTCATTTGGTATATTTCAGAAATAATGCTATTACTAAATAAAACGTATCCCTCCTGAACAATTGCAACAATTACAGCATAATTAGACCTATTTCAAAGTTTTCTTAAGTCTTTGGGCATGCCAACCATTTACATTTCAGGTTTTTATTGGCTGAAAAGTCAGTCATGAAACACAAACACACCTGCCAGCAATTAAAAAGGAAGAAATAGAGAACTGGACAGGAAATAATATCTGTGCTAATTAAAAACACTAGTTAAAAGCTTCCTGTTTGTTCTTCTAGTTGCCCTAAGGAGTGACCTTTCCTTCTTGTCCCCGCCATAATTTTTTCATGTGTTGCTAAAACATTTCCTCCTTTCACCTATATTTTCAAACAACTTCCAAGGCATGTATTCTATACATTTACATGACAGTCAATAAGGTTTTAGTATAATAAAAAGAAGGGGAGGGGAGGGGGCTCACATTGTAACCATATTTTACTTTGTTGTAATGATCGTGTTGCTTATTAAAGCAGCATGCTAGACAATAATTTTCCTTAAAACATTAAAAGGATTCTTTTGTGTTTTTGCATGCAGTTCCAGTCTTATGCCTACTCTCTTTGGACTTTTGTTCTTTAAAATTTTATTTAAAAACAGTCAATGATTTTTTTTTGCATGCTTATTGTATTCAATGTGTCACATTTAGACTGAGAACTAACTTCCAAATTTACTTAAGTAAGGTTTTGGGACCCATCAAATATCTATAGACTGTTGAATTTAGCTGGCACTGTGTCTGGAGATACTCTGTATTTAGTTTATACTGTAACTCTGGAGATACTGGCAACATGACTTCTCTAGTCCTAATGGTTCCTCTTTGGAAACTAGACAAAGGCTTTAATCTAAAACTCAGGTAATGGGAAATCTTTATGTACTCACCCATCTTACTTCTTCTACACCTTCAACTTTTGGTAGCATCAGGCTTGTAGGAAGAATGCTAGAATCCAAAATGACCTTCAGATCTTCTTCAGCAAGACCACTGGTTACTGAGTTGATCCTGACACACTTCTCAGTCCTACCAAATTCAAATTCTTCCAGCGCTTTCACACTTTTCTCTCTTGCCTCTGCCTAAAATTGTATAGGTAACGGTGGGGAAGATAAACAAAAATCTAACTCTACAGTCTGTTATGAACATGTTTTTAAAATGCCAGTTTGGTTGCTGTCTGACCAGGGACATTATCACACGTGGGCCAAAAAGCGATAATAAAGTGGAGATGAGGCATTCCGAAAATAAACGGAAAATAAGCCTTGATTCCGCAAAT
>JAIPUX010001232.1:52973205-52996632 GCA_020142125.1 Phrynosoma platyrhinos | reverse complement strand
GTGTGGATTAACCAGCAGATTTGCCCCTGTGTGATAACGTCCTATGACAGCTTTATAAACACAAGACATTAAGCTCAGTTACCATGTCAATATTTTAGAAGGCATAATTTCTTCAATCTTCATTTTCAAAGTGATAATGGAGTATAGATCATTACCACTTTGATGGAAACAATTTCATGGGTCCAGAAAAGCTGTTTCATGCATTTCTGCTTCCACCAACCAGGCTTTCCCCTCCAAGAATTCCTTCAACCCCCCCCCCCCATCCTGCAGCAGTCCACTGTGTCCCATCCTGCACAATTCTAGACTACTCCCTGACCTTCAAGGATAGCTTTTTAGGAAGGCAGGGTACTTTAGGGATGGAGAAACCTCCGAAGCCCTGTTGCATAAGAAGAGCATAACTGAATCCTCTTGGATCCCATCCCATGTAAGCAATTATATAATGTGAAAGAACTCATGTCCCCCAGTTGTCCTGATTTGATATGGGCAATCATGTCATCCCACTTTTTAACCTGATTTAAAATGTTTTTCCTCTCCTCCTCTCACTTTCTCCCTTTGTCCCCAGCTTAATACAGTTGTTGCAAACTGAATTCACAAAGTGCAAAAGTAGTTTGCAGTCAATTGACTCAGCAGTGGAGAGAGGAGAGAAAGGGTGGAATCTTGCCCTTTCCTGTAGGTTTAGGTAAGAGCAAGCTGCTGCAGCCTCTCCTAGCTTGTGTGTTCTTCTCATTAATGACATTTGTCATCTTGGCCACATTCTGATGTTGCCTGGCCACATGCACCTTGGTTCTCATCTGTAAAATGTTTGAGGATATGAGAGTCTAACACATTTCTGCCCCTCCAGATATTGTGAGGAATCTCTGCCCCTCCAGATATTATTGGACTGTGTTTTCCTTCATTCAGAGTGAGCGTGTACATAGTCCAAGATGATGGGATATATAGTCCAATAACATCTGGAGGTCCCCCTCTTAGGAAATATTCACTCCAAGAAATAAGAAAGACATTGATAGAAATACCTCCAATAAATAAGACAGAAAGTTGAAAAATGAAGAAAATACAATGAAGAAAATATTTCCTCCAGATACTTTCCTATTAATAATAATAATAATAATAATAATAATAATAAATTTTATTCATATCCCACCCCTCTACTGGGCAATCGGAGCCACGAACAAGATTAAAGCAGAACAAAGTTAAAACAATTCCATCTCCCCCCCCAATCTCTAACCCACCACCCCATAAAAATCGAATTAAACTGTATAAGAATTAAAATACAAGTTAAACAGCAATAAATTAAAACTATTAAAATAAACAATGGAGGATGGGAGCAAAAGAAACAATCAAACTCAAATTGGTCAGGAGAATTATTCTGGGAAGGCTGTTGGAAAAGATATTAGCAACATCACTGTTGGTATTTATTTATACATTTTGATATTTAATCATTTATATTATATCCATACATGGAGCTGATACATGCACTTCTTTCTTTACCATTATTAACCTGAATAAGAAATAGAAAATCTCATAAATTAAAAAAAATCCCTCAGTAATGCAAAATTATATTAAGAATATGTATACATTTCTTGCTTCTGATGTAATGAAAACCCCCAAACACATATTTCCAGGGTGATACATATTATATGAAAACATTGAAGAAAAGTGACCATATTGGAACAATATTTGCCTCCTGAAAAACTGAGTACTTGACAAACAAAAAGACTTTTTATTGGGCCAGAGACAGAAACCAAAAGCAAGCAAGCATTTGGGCTCTGCTTCCTGCCAATTTCAGTTTCAAACATGAATTCCTTCAACTTGGCAACAGCCCTTAGCAAATTCTTATTGTCAAAATGAACACTTATCAAAAGCAATTTCATCTGTGAAGAGTTTTTATAGTAGTAATAAAACTTGAAAGCATCTGACTGATGAATGTTTTAAACCAGGGGCTGGGGGTGGTGCTTAACAGTATTAACAATATACAGTCATTTGACTAAAAATATTTAATAAGGAAATAGGCAAACTCAAAGGGAGGGCAAATCATCAGCATTCATATCCAGAGCAAAACTGACCAGCAACACAAAACGTTAGATTTAAACCAGACAGACACCAATCTGGCCTTGGAAGTCAAGGCAGAAGAGGCTGAAAAATGTGGTCTGTGTTAAATTGTGTGAGGAAACAGTAGCTTAGAGTTGTCAGGACTGATCAGGATAAAGTCTCCAGGACCAGGTTAAGACAGCTGTAGGATGCACTGATTTATGAGATCAATAATTAGGAGAGGTTTAGCCAGAAGAAAGCAATGGCCCCTCAGTAGCTAGTGTGAAAAGGGGAGAAAGTTAATGACACTCAAAACAAGCATTGGCTTGAAATTTGTACTATCCTTCTATCTCCAAAGACTGTTTTTAATATGCGCCATATAGAGATGGGCTTCCATATAGACCTGGAAGCATTCTTTATTGCTGGGAGAAGGCTTCATTTGTTTTAAACCTTCAGTTTGATTTCCTTTAAACAAGAAAAAAATGGCACAATCCCTGTAACACCTCCCCTAAACAGTTCTTAAAATCTCATTATGAGACAACTGCTGTTTGCTTGCACTGAACCTGGCCTCCTATTTGGCTTAAGAACGGCAGTAACCTGTTATATAGCCAAACTCTAGAACAAGGCTCAGGAAGGTGATTCTTGTGGACTATAACTCCCCAAATCCCCCCTGCCACTGGTCATGCTGAGTCTGCAAAGTAGTGAAAACAAATAGTAGCCATCTCATAATGGGATTTCAAGAAGTGGAGGCAAGGGTTGTACCATATCAAGATGTTCTGTTTTTTCTATTTAAAGGAAATCCAAGTTGAAGGTTTATTATATATATCAACAACACTTTGAATTCTATATGCAAACATACCCCTATAAGGTACACATTGTTGGTGGTTGTGCCTTCAAGTCGTTTATGGTGACCCTAAGACAACCTATCATGGGGTTTTCTTGGTAAGATTTGTTCAGAGGAGATTTGTCATTGCCTTCCCCTGAGGCTGAGAGCATGTGACTTGCCCAAAGTCACCCAGAGGGCTTCCATGGCTGAGCTGGGAATTGAACCCTGGTCTCCAGTGTTATAGTCCAACACTCAAACCACCATGCTGTGGTGTCAACAACTAAATTCCTCAAGCATTGCTCTAGATTATAGCTCAACCAGAACAGCTTTAAACCCTCTTAAGTTCACCTTGAAAAAACAACGCAATTTGCTTGTGAATTAAGCACTACAACCCCAAGAGGATCTCATAGTAGCATAGGGCCTTTACAGACTGGTCCAAAGGACTGGCCTGGAGACAGAGATGGGGAGGGGCAGCCGCACGCCGGCCGCTCCAAGCCCAGCCCAATGACGTCCTGATGCTGCATGCCGTTACGCACGGTGCGCGGCATCAGGACGTACTTCTGGCGCAGCAACTTTACATGTGGCTCCACTGCCGCTGGAGGCGAGACCTCGCCATGTGGCCCTCCTCCTTGGGGCCCAGCTGGCCGGCTGAGGGCCCATGTGGCAGGCAGCAGTGGAAGCCCCACGCAGAAAACCCCCCCAACCCCAGCGAGGCCTAGGCCTCACATGCCACCGCGGCACTGAAAGCACGACAGGAGGCAGCAGCAGAGGAGGTGGAGGAGGAGGAAGAAGTGGGAGCCAGAGCTGGGACTGCTCCAAACCTGGGCAAAGACATTCACAAAGGGTTAAAAACCATGAATGTCCCGGCAAAAACCAGGATATGGCAACCCTACTGTCCATGGTGGTTTAGCAGAGTCCCCAATTCATTGGAGAGTATGAAGAGGAGGAGGAAAGAGATGGGAAAGATCATTGGGTGTGTGAGAGTTTGTGCCTTTAAGTCACCTGTTAACTTATGGCGAGCCCCTGAATTTCATCAGGTTTTCTTAGGTGAGGAATACTCAAAGGTGGTTTTGTTTGTTCTTTCCTCTGAAAGATAACTTCATTTAAAATATTCTTGAATGCTCTTACTCAGTTAATTATGGTAGGGGATTTTAAGTGTTTAATCCAAGCAACAAACCAGTTACAGCCATGCCAATCTACTGTGTTGAGAGAACTGTTTTGTTTGGAGGAGCATTTAATCATGTGAGAACCCACCAACAGTTGGAAGAGGTACAGACCCTACATGGATTTGCTCCTCAGTGAGTATTTGACCTCAGCGTATTGCTGTGAGCAATTTTCACAAAACCAAGTATGTCCCTTCTCTGCTACATAGCTGAAAATAACTAACCAGCAACTTCTCCATATTTCAATAGAAAAATGTGTTACTGTGAGAGATTATACGCTCTTGCCATATGTTGGGCAGTAAGTAGATTTTTGTAGAACCATCACATTCTGTCTCTGTCCATTTTTTAAAAAAATATGATTCGTTAGCAACAACACATTGCATAAACTTTATTACATCATTACATTTTAACCATGAGATCAAAAGGATCCGATTCTGACTTCAAGTCAGAAGATCCCAAAAGTGCTAGCCTTTGATCATCATACATGATTTGGAGCTGGTTTTCTTATCTTTCCTCACAGGTCAATTTCTACAGATCACTCAGCAGGACATGCTTGCAAGAAATTAGCAAAAATCTATGAGATAACTTTTCTTCAAGATGAGACCCTGACTTTTCTTTAACAAACATAAACACCCTTTTAAAAAAAAACAAAACTCTCATCTAAAATGGAAGGAGCAATAAATAAGGAAATGTATCCTTTTCTTTCATGCATCCCTCCTTTCACTGCTGCCTTGTTGGGTAAAACAGTCTTTAATCTGTCAGCAGACAGCTTGTCACCATGAGCAGCCTTCTGGTGTTCTCCAGATATGTTGGACTACAGCTCTCATCACCACTGGCCAATGGGTGTGCCGCCCAGGGATAATGGGAGTTGCACTCACTAGAACACCACATTTTGGAACACTACATCCTTCAGTCAAATCAACTGCTTCTAGCATATGGGGAAATCGAAGGCTGCAACCTCCCTCTTTCAAAATTCAAAAACACAAGATCTACAAGACTTTTTTATTCCTTTTAAAGAAGAAAATCCTACATGACATAGCAAAACTTCATCTGCTATCCTCAGGAAAAAATAGAGAACACACTCCAATGTCAATCTATAATCTTTGGTAGTTGTGTTGCAGATGCTGTGCTGCTTCTGCTTAGTTCACTGCCATTCCATGCAATGCTGGGCAGAGTATCCTTTGAGCATGCATTGCCTGACAATGCAACTGGAACTCTGTTTGCAGACTGGAAAATTTTGCCTTAGGCTGAACCTTATATAATAAGTAAGGCTGTGAACAAAGCATGGAAAGGTTTCCCTTTTAGGCTACATTTTCTAGAATATCCCAGTCAGCATAGGCTGAATCGGCACTGCAGGAATAGTGGTTTGACACCACTTTGATTGCCATGGTTCAATGCTACAGAATTGTGGGATTTGTAGTTTTTGGGGTTTTTTTAAAAAAGATATTTAGTCTTCTCTTTCAGAGAGCTCTGGTGACACAACAAATTAAATACCAGGATTCCATAGGATTGAGCCATAATTGTTAAAGTGGTGTCAAACTGCTTTACTTCTGCAGTGTGGCAGCAGCTGTAGTCATTGACTAGCCTGGCTAGAGGACTTTGGGAGTTGTAGTTCAAGAAGTAGTTTCTCCAAGCTCTGGGATCAACCTTAAGTACATTTACCGGGGGAGGGTGTCCATGTGGCATGGTGTGTAATATCAATGTGACATATTTCCCAACAAATACATTTAGGATAAGGATGGCAGGTATTAGCTCTTTTTAAATAATTTCATACTGTTCTTCATGTTTTCTGTTAATCCAGAGAAATAGCCTTAGGATGAAAGGTACCCTGAGTTCTGTACACAAAGATGAGATTAGGGCATTAAATTGTTTAGTAGTAGACATGGCTTTAAACATCATTTAAACATCAATGCCAGAAATGTTTAGTAATTTTATATTTTTAATAATGTTATATTTTAACAGACTGCACACCACAGATTGCACAGAGAGAATTGCATTTAATAGGTGGTTTAAAAATACTGGAAATAAATTAATAAAGATCACCTATTCTACTCTAATTTTTAAAACTTGGTTGGTTTGATATCAATTAGCAGTCTTACTTATTACATTTATTTCTCATATTTCTTCCATGCTGGAATACAAGGTTCCCAGGAGATCTCCCATTCAGACATTGACAAGACAAATCCCTCCTTAGCACCAGCAAGGTGGTGGCATCATGTGTCCTTGGACAACCTTTTCCAACCTGCTGACCTTCAAATATATTGAACTACTATCCTCATAACTGGATAGGGAGGGCGAAAGCTGTAATTCAACACATCCAGTGGAGAGTAAGTGGGAAGGCTTCCTTAGGACTCACAGAACTGAAACTGGATTTGGCCTGATGCAAGGAATCATTTAATTATTTTCTATATTTGAATGAACTTCCCTATGCAAATAAAACAATATAAAATAACATTCTTCAAATGTTATTAGCATGATTGTTGTTGTTCTGTGTCTTCAAGTCATTTACAACTTAAGGAAATCCTATCATAGGCAAGATATTCAGAGGGGGGTTGATTTTGCCTTCCTCTCAGGGCGAGAGAGTCTGACATGCCCAAGGTCACTCATTGGGTTTTCATGGCTGAGTGGTGCTTCAAATGCTAAGTCTCCAGACTCACAGCCCAACTGTTCGAACTACTACACCACACCACACATATTAGCATGACTTGTGTGTATGTGCCTTCAAGTTGCCTGTCAATGTATGGTTACTGAATACAAAAATTTCAGATCCCAACTGCAATATTTAACACTTCCTCTAGAAAATATTCCATTGTTCTCATTCAATGGCCATCCCAGAATGTCCACTACTGTAGTTAAACACCTTTTAGAATTAGATGCTGAACTTGTCTAATCAGAAAAATAATCATAGTAGTTACCTTTACTTTTAATTCATACAGTGGTCAAATCTTCGAATTTAAATTAACTGGGATGAGCCTGTGAAAATTAGCATCTGGATTCTGTACTGTCTGGGCATGAATAGATCCAGAGACATATGGAAATGGAGAGATGAAATCTCTAACAGAAGCATCATTACACATTGATACTTTCGATGCTTACTTGCAATCTGGTCTAAGGGATGCTTAACTATGCAAACTTAGACCAATAATTATTTAATTATTTTATACAATAATCCTTTTAACATTTAATTAACTCTGAATTGATGCGAAGCCTAGGAGCCCAGTGATATCTATTACGTAATGGGAGGAAAAGATAGTGAGTTTGCCCACATAGGCAGTGCAGATAAATCAAGCATCACTGCAACAAACAGTCACTGAAATTAAAGAAGGGAATATGCATGCAGTTGGTTCCACTGGCATTCATTAAATCTAATAACAAATCATCTTCACAAGTTACTAGGTCTGAATTATCAAATCTGCAAAGAAAACAACATCCATCCACTTTTACACTCCATTGGAAGGGGTGGTCTGTCGCAGCAGGGCTGCAGAGACTCACCATCTGGAGAATAAATCGAGTGTGAAGTACAGTATAGCTTGGGACCAAGCTCCATGGCAGCAGCTCAGCAGTTAGTTCATTAGTTCCAAACTTCTAGGGATTAGACTGGTCTCAGTTCTACTGTCGGATGGGATAAGACAGACAGAATGCAAGACAGGGGGAGAAAGTGACAACTAAGACGGAGCCTTATTTATAGAACTTCCCCAAACAAATGCCTTAAATAATACCATCACTACAAAGTCAAAATGCCTGAATTAGCACCATAAAAAAAGCCCGAACACCACACAAAAACTTTTGTCAGTAGAGGAAATCTTCCCCTTTGAAATGAGAAGTGATCCACATAGAACAGAAAAGGGAAAGGTAATCCATAGCATTTATAAAGAGGTGGCTTGATCAAGATGTCTTTACTGATAATTTTTTTTTCTGGGTTTGGGAGGGAGAAAGGAGAACAGCCTCATTTTCTGCTTTCATGTTTTTTCTGCTCAGCTAATTGCATTCCCTCCACTGTAGTTCTAGAACCATAAGATAACTATGTAAACAGGGACTTATTTATCAGTGATGCATTAAGTTGTATACTAATCTAACAATACTATCAATTGTATTATTAAGTATCACTGCACTTCAGGTATAAATCCAAAAATCCCTCTATTTTCTGTTATGGTGTAAGAAAAAAATGTGAGACGCTTAGAACTATACAGAGAAGATCTGCATTACCAAATAAAAGAAAACAATGTTGAACTACGTTATATGGCTTTTGTAGGGATGAACAGAACGATGATTCTAAAGCATCAGAGAAATTAAAATTGCAAAAATTACTAACACAAAACATAGCTTAGAATCTAATTTTGTTGGGGTACTTAATCTCAAATTGCCCAATCTCAAGAAGACTGGTTAATTACAGGACCTTTCCATTTATGCATTTAAAAAAATAACAAAAAAATAAAAATAAAATCCTGAACTAGTACAGTGGCAAGCAGATTGCAGCTTCTGCCTGATGGTTAAGGGTAACACCATACATTTCACATGGCAGTAGAAAATTAATTACTGTAGTCACAGTCAGAGTTAGCTGTTTCGTGACAGTCCTGACATGATAAAACATGCAATTATGATTTAATGTTAGTCCCCTGTAGTGGTTTGTTTATGCAGCCTGACAGTGCTGATGCTTTTGTCTCTTGTCTGTACTGAGTGCCACCATACTCTAGACTTCAGCTTTCCTTTGTCAAAGTCAGCCCACATATTTCTTAAAGAGGGTCATTACTCTGGCAGAATTCATTTGTGCCAAGAGGAAAGAACTTGAACTTCTTTTACAAGCTGGTGCCCTTTTCCTTGAAATGCCAGTATCTGAATGGTCAGGTCATTTTGTCTCAGGCTTCCTACTGAGAATACTACCAGGACAGATAATCACTATTACTGTCAAAGAAACTAAGGGGGGGGGGGCACACACACACCAAAAAATCAATTTTGAACAATTTCTCTATCAATTTTTTTTCTGGAAAAAAGAGTACCAAAATGTAGTTTTGTGTTCCCTGTTCCACCTGCATTTTGAAGACATATTTAGAGGAGTAAATCTTCAAAGCTGAACTTGGAGATGCCACACGGAAAAGAAAAGATCACAATGAATTCCTGTGTTGCTTCTTCCTCTTTTTAGAATGGAAAATTGTCAGGATAGCGAGCTTTGTGTTTTGTACGATTCTACAAGCCTTCATAAAGCCATCACCAGATCAAAAGAATTTTTCATATATTTTGATTCCAGTCTCCCCTCTGTTGTATTTAAATTACATCCCTGAGATAAATGAATTTCATATAATTTTGCTTTTATTAAATATTCCTTTTCTTTTAAAATAATCACAGAATATTTTTTTTTAAAAATAGTATAACAATGAAAAATGAATTAAAGAAACCAGGTTTCCTTTCATGTGTTGCCACCACTGGCGTGAGGTGCAGACAACATGGACTAAGTGGAATTTCATATGCAGAGCAGAGATGGTACATGATTGTTGTTTGTGGGAAAGGGGCATATTGTACAGCACAGGAAACCCTATGCTTGAGATGTGGTTGAGAGAGAGAAACAGGGCACACTGGCCATTGTCACAAAGCAATGAAGTACGCAGAAGGACCTGAAAGTCAAGATGTGAAGAAGATGCATAATCTAGACTCTGGAAACATGCTGCCATGAATCCATTAATAATAACCATCATATCACAATTGACAGTGGAAGCCACTAGGCTTCAATGCCTTCCTTTCCCCTTATCTAAGATGCTACTCAGCCCTTCCTAAGCTTGTCATTTCCTGCACTTCTTCTAAGAAAGCTCTAGGACTGGCCCAAACCTAGCCTCAGCCCTTCCCCAACTTTCTCCATAAGAGAACAGGACTCTCATGCATTAAAATAAAAGAATCATAGAATGATGAAGCTGGAAGAGACCCCAAGAGCCATCCAGTCCAATCCCCTGCCATGCAGGAACACACAACCAAGGCACCCCAGACAGATGGCCATCCAGCCTCTGTTTAAAAGCCTCCAAAGAAGGAGACACCACCACCACATTGTGTGTTCATTGTCAAACAGTTACCACCAGGAAGTTCTTCCTAATATTGAGGTAGACTCTCTTTTCCTGTAGTTTGAATCCATTGCCCTGGGTCCTATTCTCTGGAGCTGCAGCAAACAAGCTTGCTTCATCGTCAATATGACATCCCTTCAAATATTTAAACATGGCGATCATATCACTTCTTAACCTTCTTGTCATGCTAAACATACCCACTCCCTACATCTCTTCTCAAAGGGCATGGATTCCATACCCTTCACCATTTTGGTTGCTCTCCTCTGGACACTCTCCAGTTTGTCAACATCCTTTTTGAAACATGGTGCCCAGAACTGGACATAGTATTCTAGGTGAAGCCTGACCAAAGCAGAATAGAGTGGAACTATTACTGCTGTTGATCTGGACACTATACTTCTATTGATGAAGCCTATTAATTAAGGAGAACCTAGGACTTTATCACACACAGCTTTTAAGCTGCCATAAAAGTTGGATAATAGCACATTTGATGATACCTATCACATGACACCATCTCTTTCTTATCGCTGCCTTGGCCTCCAACCATTGGCATGGAAAACACACCAATAAGCTCCCAATCATGCTAGTCCACAGATGTGGTCAATTATCCTGTGGCAGTTCTGGGATTGCACAGTCATGTGTCTCCTCTTCTCCCCTGCCCCTTTCCCCTTCATTATTTGAGAACAGCCAGGAATTTTAAAAAAACTTAAAAAAAAACACCTCATGGAATTTAAAACCATGGAGCTAGTATAACTCCAGAATTGTGTTAAGAACAGCAAAACACACATCAGCTGGGTAGGGCATAGGGCAGGGAGGTGGAATTAAGGAATTAAGAACATGGGCAAAAGAGAGCAGGAGGGGCCAGCAACAGCTTGGTTGTGCTAATGGAAGTACATACGGTAGGGAGTGCTCCTAAACCAGTATGTATGTACTTTCCTTCATTAACGTGAATGCAGCAAGAATGGGGATGATGTGATACAGTCACAAGTCTATCTGACCCAAATCTCAGTAATCTGTAATATAGAACCATTAAAAGAAAAGCCTGACAGCACAGTGTAACGCATGAAAACTGAAAGTTAATTCATCGTCCCAATCATTCTGAATGAATAGCTGCTGAAATGGCGGGCCCTGTGATGTCATCAACAGCATCACAGAGGAAATAAAGGACAGATGGAACCACAGTGAGTTATTTGAACAAGCAGTGTCCTATGCATTTTAAGTACTCGTACAGTTTTTTGGGTCAAAAGGTACCTTATTATCCTTCATTACTCTTGACAGGAGACTACTGTCTATCACAGTGGCAACTGGTGACTTCCAAGTCAGTGGGTCAGCTAATCGGCTCTTTAAAGGAGTTAGTTCTCAGGCTGAATTTACTGCCTGAAACAGGTTCAACAACTTGGATAGATCATTTAAAGTTCAGGCTATGATATGAGTGCCACTAGCTGCTACTGATCTATCTGATTTCTGAGTGAGTATGGTGGGCCCTCAAGTATCCATGGGGTTTTGGTTCCAGGACCTCACACTGTGGATACCAAAATCCATGGATGCTCAAGTCCTATTATACACAATGCCATAGTAAAATGGTGTCCTTTATATAAAATGGTAAAATCAAGGTTTTTTATTTATTTATTAAAAAATATATATATTTTCAAGCCATGGATGGTTGAATCCATCAATGCAGAATCTATGGAAACGGATAGCCAACTGTAACATCACAAAATCAAGGGTAGTGCTTAAAACTTAAGCCTTTGAGTACTGCTGCAACATTATTTCTGCAAGCAAAAGCCACCCAGCTCTATAATGAAGAACAACACAACTTTTAAAAGACTGGCACAGCATATGCCATCATCCAGCACTGTTATTCTAGAAAATAGCACAAAAATGATTTGGCTGGGGTAAAAATAAGATATTTCTTTAAGCCCACAATGCAAGCAGACATTTGAGATTTTTGCCCCCCAAAATACATAATACATAAGGAACATGAATTAAAATATTTTAAAACACATTTCTTCAAATGACAAAAACAATCTATATTAAATTAAATATTAAATAAGAGGGATAAATATTTTTTATCCCACCTTTCTCACAAAACTGAAAATCAAGGGAATTCATAACAAAGAAAATTTTAAAAAAATTAAAAACACAGCAGTTAGAACATGAAAATACAATTAAGTAAGTTATCACATTAAAACAAATGAATAACCAAAACTATGGGCCTTTGCAGACTGCCAGAAATAGTGCAAATTGAGTCCATGTTAACTGCCCTGACTCAGTGCTAGGGAATCATGGGAACTGTAGTTTATTGTGGCACCAGAGCTCTCTGACAGAGAAGGCTCAATGTCTCAGAAAAAATACAATTCCCATGATTCCCTGGCACTGAACCAGGGCAGTTAAAGTGGACTCAATTTGCACTATTTTTATCAGTCTGCAAAGGCCCTATATCAACTAAAATCTGACTCTTGCCCTTGTTAATATATCTGACTCTTGTCCTTGTCAGTAGCCAGTTAGTTGCTAAAAAACAGCCTGAATAAAAGGATCTTTTTGCATGAGGGAGATATACATTAAAGCAGGGGTAGGCAACCTAAGGCAACTGCTGCCGCTGCCCACCATGATGATATTGATTATTGTTGTTATTACTTGTTCTTGGGGTTTTCTTGGCAAAATCTCCACAGGGGTTTTGCCATGGCTTTTCTGGGGAGAGTGTGCATGCATCTTTTTTTTAAAAAAAAAGTTAGTTTTTTTTAAAAAAATATTTTTATATTTATTTATTTATTTATTTATTTATTTTTGGTGTTTCAGCCCTCCAATTGTCTGAGGACAGCAACCCGGCCCCCGGCTCAAAAAGGTTGCCTATCCCTGCATTAAAGTAAGTACGATAAAGATGTAAGTTTGAAATCAAAGAAAAACATTAAAAAACATTTTCTAAAATTTAGCACCATATATACTCGACTATAAGTCGACCTCATGTATAAGTTGAAGCCAGGTTCTGGGGCCAAAATTATAGATGTTGATATAACCTGTGAATAAGTTGAGGGTAAAACCTAGGGGCATGTAACAAAAGATCTAAAGGATGAAGCAAAGGAAAGCAATGCCAAAGAATTTACAAAATTCCAGCAGACATAACTGTTTGGGCTCACACTAAAGGTTGGATGGATGAGAGAACAGAAGGGAATCAGTGCTTCCAGGACAGATTATGCTCTTGCCTGTCACCAGGGAATTGTTTCCTTTTTAAATAAGAGTTAAAGTACAGGACTTACATTGACCCGTGGATAAATTGATTCAGGCTATTGGGGTCAATTTTTTGACTAAAATTTCTAGACTTATCCATGAATATATATAGTCATTTTTCTAAAGCTTGGCAATGTTTGAGAAAAACATTAGCAAGAAGAAAATGACCTTTATCTCCAGCAGTAGGTTGTTGTTAGAGTAATTTTAAGTTCAATTCTCCAAGGATGTGCAAACGCAGCTACCAGTTAACCTTCTTTAACTCATCACATATATCATTTTCTCAAGCACTTGCATATATCCCCTTCTGTTCCAGACTTCACATTTCATTGTATGCTGTATGGGGATTATATCATCTCTGTTTATACACTTGCATTTATAGTCTTTGTCACTAAAAAGACAATGACCATGAGTTAGTTGTAGACAAGTGTGACAAAGACATGGATGAACACTCATAAAGCACACATAGCCAATATGGCTCAGGTGACAATGTGAACATAGGTGTACATCCAAAGCACTTTTCAAATCGGCATTCATTACCCTTGTGAAGTCTTTTTAGGCACACAGCTATCTTTTGGTGAACTGGGGTGAATGTACATGAAATCACTCGGAAATCTGTTCATATATAAAGGCATTTTAAACAATTTATGCTATAGTACAGAGTGCAAACTGGTTGTTCTTTCCCCCTTTCCTCTGTTAGAAAGGAATGTTTTTCTGTTCTCCTGTCTAGTCTGTACTGTTGCATTTTAATTCTTGTATTTTGCATTTTAATCCTGTTTTATTCTTTGTTTCTCTAAGCTGTCAAAAGGAATATTAATTGACAGATGGGCCTATATAAATTTAACAACAAAGAAATAATAAATTTCTATCTGTATTTCCTTTAATTCAAAAATAACAAACCCATCCCTCTCTTTTATTATATTGTCCTGTTTCTATAACATTACAAAAGTCTGCATTGTTACAGCTCTATAGTGCTTGACTATCTCCATGTTCTGGGGCACTTTTATAATTTAATTTTTAACTTAAAACATAATAGAAAAATGGTTTGGACTCTTTTATTCAGATGTGGAATGTGTCTGGCTTCTAACAGCCACTGAAATGAGATGTGCATACTGGTTGATCCTATTTTCCACACTGGCTGCTTTTAAAATATTTTATAGTGATACATGAAAGTTTGTGTGTGTATCCATTCATTCAATGCCTTATTCATTAAGAAACCAAACTTTCCCTTTTTTTAAAAAGTAGAAAAATATGCTGTAGGTAGCCAGAAGTTTTTTTTTATTTTATTTTGATAACCTGATTTTCCTTCAGTCTAGTAGTACGGTTTTCATTTTTCCCAACAAGTTGACACTGGAGAGGAATTATTATTTTTGTCTGAGCAAAGTAAGTCAGGTTGTGTATACAGCAGCCTCACTCCTCTTGTCTCCATCATGGGTTCTCTCTCTCTCTCCTCCTTGCTCTCAGTTGGACTCTGGCTGGCCTCATTGATATGGTAGCCTCCATAAGAACATATCAAGGGCTTTCACTGAGGTCTGGAGTATTATATTCCTGTTCTGTGGGTAATATCCTGCACAGCCCAAAGAGCTGGTCCACTGTCAACTCAGTGCTCAACCTTATCCCCTTTCTCAGTGATTCCTTTTTACATGCAGTGAACTTGGGAAAAAGTTTTCTTCAAAAGGGACCTTGCTTCTGAAACACTCAGTCGGGACCAGTCTCATCTCCTTGCCCATGTGTATTGATAAGTTTCCTAAACTTTCAGAGTGCAGCGAATATCAGAAACAGGACAAAGAGAAAGAGGTGATATCTCCCCTGCCACACCCATTCTTTCTCTTGTTTTCCAATTGCTTGCTCAAGCTGTTAACTTCCAATGTGATCTGCAAATCTTGGTTAACCTTGCAAATCAAGTGGAAAAAGTTAACCTCTTCTACTAAAAAATGTCAAGAGTGGTCAAATGCTTCATGTCATCCCCTACCTGACCTTGACACTTCTTGGTGCTTTGACTAAAACAACAACAACAACAACAACAAGAGTCATTACTTCATGCGCTTTCATACAACTACCATCCATTTGCTAAGGCTAACATAACTACATCTTGTTTTTGGAAGCACTTTCCCAAATACCACATAGCAGTTAAATTAATTTAAGGCTCTCTATCTTCTGTTGCTTATTTGGCTTTTTCTTTGGCCAAGTTTTAGAAATTTAAATTGTGTTGGCTGTTTCTTGGCTGGCATTCACTTGACCCCCTCCAACTTTTTGAAAGCCAAGTCTTCTGTTTGTCCAAGCAAGAGAAAATCTCCCTTTACAGTTCCAAAACATTCTCCTTCAATCATCATCATAATTTTCAGCAGAAGCTGTGTGATAATTTTCAAGCCATTTAAGTTACAGCTATATGCATTCTGCATGCATGCACATGCCCAGACACATATTTTCTAACTTGTATAAAATGTGAAAGCTGTTTCCATGCATTATATTAGATAAAATCATGGAAGCACTTTCAGGATTCATCTAGTCCAAACTGCTGAATGCAAGTTCTGCTATGCAAGATGAAATAAGAGCATCCCTTACAATTACAAAGCTTCGGCTTCAATACCACACTTCAAGACCAGCACTGTCCACCAAGAGGGTCTAGTCTTCTCCTCTAGAACAACAGGAACATGTTTGTTCCCTCTTCACATAGTTGAAACCTACTGTCATGTACCTCCCTTACTCTTCTTTTTTTTCAGACTACAACGTAACATATCTCTTCTTGATGCCCTTTATATGACTTGACCTCCTGGTCCCTCACCGTTCCTGGATGCAATTATCTGAACAAGGCAGGAATTGTCAATGTTCTTTTTATATAATGTGGCACCCAGTATTAGATATGCACTCTTCATGGCTGGACACTGTGCTTTTGGTAATGCATCCTAAGATTGTTTTAGCTTTCCTAGCAGCTACATGGCATTGCTGGTTCACATTCTGCTTGAAATCCTCAAAGGTGTAGAGTCTAAGACATTTAGATGTATAATATGGTCAAGTCAATGTATAACCTATTGTATTTTTGCTAGTCATGAGGTGGGAGAGACAAAAATTATGTAGAGCTCAGACAACTGTATCTAGAAATCTTGATCAACCACTCTGCCTCCTAAAGCTACAAACACAATAGCACACCTATTCTATCATCTTCATATTTAATGTAATCTTAAATTTTAATGAACTTGTATTTATACTTGTACATCATACAAATATCTAGATGTATGTTTACAGTGAATATTTATTTATTTCTATCCCCTCTCAGAGTTATGTTTCACAAATAGTTTCACAAGTTTCCAGAAAGTTCAAGGAAATGCTGGTTTTGGAAGATACTAACTGGGGATAATTCCCAAGCTCACAACTATCTTATCTTATTATAAACCAAGAATAATTTCACATATTACATCTTGCTCAGATTGGAATTTAAAATGAGATTTTGCTTTTATGTCACCACAACATTTAGCAGTGTAGATGCTCAAAGTCTGACGGACACTGTAGATGTATGCACACATAGTTTTTTATTTTAAAAGTTAGCTCATTATTCTCATGATGACCAGACCATCTGACCAGACAGCCTTTTGTTTGCTGAAGAACTTCCCTATTTAGATAAATTCTCTCAATTGTTTCTTGAAAACACTATGTGGTTGTTGTCTCCTGTCCAGATGTAAATATCTCTTTTGTTCTTGGATGTTTCTTCAGGTGGCAGTGGTTTCCATTGTGTCTGGTTCTATGGAGTGGGTGCAGTGTACGGAAACAAAATTATAATTTCCAGTATGTACTGGAATGCACACAGTATCATCAGTACACATGCACCAACATGACAAGCTAGGAGAGAATCCTTGGAAAAGCGCTATTTTTTTCAGAAAACTCACCAAAAGGACTCAGCCAACTGCAATTTGAGCTGAGGAGAGGTCGCCTTTCACCAGTACTGATGGGTTAATCCCCTGATGTCACAACCACTTTCTCAACTGCTTACTTTTTAAAGCATAAGGATGTGTGCATAAATGAACAAATAGATTCACTCTCTTGCTCTCTCTCTCTTGCACACACACACACACACACGTGTGTGTGTGTGTGTGTATAGATAGATTGAGAGAGAGAGTTTTGAACAGGTTAGAAGATTAATGTGCCTGACATGTGATGGGAGGGGACAAGCCTAAACCAAGATTTGTCTCACTGGCATGTCTGTCTGTTCTGCTGAGAAACTGGGGCCACTACAACTCAGCTGAAGGATCCTCTATAGATGTTTTTTTTTTTTTTAAATATGTCTATCTTTAAAATTTCATTGGGCATGCAGAGATAAAGACCAGTGGCCTGCTTTTCAAAAATGGAAATCTGAGATCCTTGGAACACAATAATCTGAATATAACACCTATATCTGTCTTAGCACAGAGGGACTGTGGCAACATGAAGTAGACACAGCCTAGGTTTTACTACATTATCTCCACCTACTTTGGCAGCATTTTAATATCACTGTAGAAAAGAACATTGTAGGAACCAAGAAAAACACTTTGGATCCAGCAGAGTTGCAATTTCTTCTGGCTACATTTTCCAGTCGCTATGAATGTGACCTAAAAGCTCCATTCAAGCTCCATTTATTTGATGTTTTCTGTGCAGTTGGTCTCACAGGTTAACAACACTTTCAAGACCTACACTTTTAATTATGTTCTGGTGCACCATTTGTTGCACCTGCTTGTTCAATCAACTTAATTTTTCAGCTGCTTCCTAAGGAGGACACTCCTTGTTGGAAAACCTGCCATTCCATCTTCTGCAGGGTTTATTCAGTTCAGTCCTGCCCTTTTACATTTCCTGCATGCTGTGGCATTCTGGGAAAACAGGCAGAAGCCCCTCAAAGCCTCACTTCCACCCTATCCTTCTGTCTTTTGTATTCCCAGGCAGCTCCTCATATTTACTGATCTTCTGTCTGCTATTTTGCTTTCAGTGAGGCTAGGCAAACAATTTACTGAAGTGTTTTTGTTTGTTTTTACCATCTCTTCCCTTGCCTCCAATCAGTGTTTGCAAAGCATTTAACACTACACTAGGCGGGTTAATTTACTGTACTGGTAAAAAAAAAAGAAGAAGAAAGAAAGAAAGGAAAAAGGAATAAAGCAGGCTATTTGGAGTGTCTTGCAACACTGACATGTTTTCAGCTTGAAAATCAGATGTCTCCATCCCAAAGGAAAGAACCAGTGCCAAAGCTTTGTTTACACTGGTGCCAGGTGCAAGCTGGCACAACTGTGAGAGTGACACGATCGCTATAAACTGTCTGCAAAAAAGAAAAGAAAAAAAATAATCCAAAATGAAATCCAGATCAATTTTTGCACTACTTTTTGGGTTGTTTTAATTTCCTGCAATGCACAAAAATTTGAGTCCAGTGTCTTTCTGGCTTTAAAAAAAAAAGGTTCTAACCTCACACTGTGGAGGTATATGCCTCAATGGATGAAGGGAATCAGTTCTACCACTGTTACAAATACACTTTCTAAAAGGATCTTCATTGCTGATCTTGGAAGACATCACACACATATACGCACACAGGACAGGATGTGAGATAGGGACGAGACCCTTGTCCTCCTCCCTGTGGTTTCATAACCTCAACCTTGGTGCCTACCTCAAGAACCCAGAAATAGCTTCTTCAGGCTGATTCCCTTTCCCTTTTCTCTTCCTATCTTTAATCCTTTCATTGTCACAGCATCGGAGAGCTCTCCCTCTCAGCTGGGCAAATGAACAAAAACACTGGGGCACTTGTTTCTATCAGGGATGTGCTAATCTCTCCATTTTGATTTCATTGCATTTCTCTGAATCCCACATGCTGTTTTTCCCTGTCCTTGTTTTGTATCAGGCTATCAGACTGGATTTTTACCACATGGAAATCTTGTGAGTATTCTTTAAATGTATTTTTACTAAAGTGTGTATTTATTTCTACCTAATTTACACATTCCGCATTGATTCAACTGTGTTTGTGTGTGTTTTTCAACAGTATGCATTTTAGCTGTTTTCTCAAAAAAACAAAACACCAAACAACTCAGCATTTGATAAAGTGCACATTATTTTGTGCACACATTCTTTTGCTATAATTTTCCCTAAACCTTGTGTTACTTCCTGCAAGACATAACTAGGAAGGCAAAAGGGCTACTTTTGTCAAGTCAGTTGAATCTAATGAAATCCATTTCGAACCCTGGCTCCTACTCCTGTATTGAACGGAGAAGCAAAGTGCTCTATCTAGCTGGTGCATCAATCTACTTTTCATTGTTTCCCTTTCAGATAGGACTGTGGAAATGGATTGGACCAGACCCTTATAATTAAATAATATATATTCAGCAGATACGCAAATATTAATATCATCAAAAGTCAAACTCTTAAAGTAATCCCAGTACTATGGAAGTATCATTTAAGAGGACTTACAAACAATTCACACAACTTCTTCTAATTTGCAAGAACAGCACAGCACAAGCACAGCAAATATGCATCCATCAAAAATTACTTTGGCTACTAAGTATTTGGGACAGGCTTTCTCTGTGGTGGCACTCATTCTCTGTAGCTTCCCCCCACCCAAGAAAGGTCCACCAGGTGTCTTTATTTGAATTGCTTCAGAATATATTTTTGTATATTTATCCTGTATGGCTTCTGGAGAGATTTTCATGCTGTTGACTTTTAATATTTAACTTGATTTTGATGCTCTTAACTTGTTTTTACTATGACTATTGTAGTTAATTAGTTATCTAATTAACCTGTACATAAACAGGAATGTGGGTCCAGTGGTCCACATCAAAACTATCACAAGCTCAAGGGCAAATTGTTACAGTCTTTTGCTGTAGCACAAGAAGCCTGGGATCTAGTCCCACTGTCTCCTGAATTGATCTAGTTCTCCTGCTGTCATTGCAGCAGGAATCTTGTTGCAATTTGAGATTTGACGGCACAGAATATGTTCTAAATTAAGTTTACAGATCAATAAAGATAACAAAATGTACACTAATCACAGCACCACAAGAGATGCCGTAGTAATAGCCTCATCGTCATAGGAGAAACAAAGTCTTTTGATTAGTGTGCTCCTCAAAGAAAACATGTTGATCCTAAATGCACCTTTTATCCCAGAAATCCATCAAGACACAGATTTAGAAGCTAAAAAACAAGTGGTGTCAATGAAGCTGGTATGAAGCCCAAGAACCTTTGAAGAATCAGAGATCCTTGAGTGCAAGATATTAAGATACCTTGAGCTTAAAAGACCAGAGAATCTGGTCCAACCTTTTTGGCTTCGGCACCTTGCCCCAGCACCAACGATAACTATATTTTCTCCAAGAGCTCCATAATCTAGTGTACTTACCCCAGTAGTGTGCCTGGCATGAGCTCTTGCAGAGAAGGAGGGGTGCTGGTGTTCAGGTTAAAGCTCTGTCTCTTCAAGGCAGAGGTAGGCAATATCTAATGGTTTGGGGGCCAAATTCTGGCCTGAAGGACATATCACTAGCCACACCAAGGGCAGAAATTATCCCCAACAGAAACCAGAAGTGGTTGAAATGCCAGGTGTTGTTTTAACATTAGGTTTGGAGGGGAGTACACCTTTCAATACCCCAAACTGCCATTTCAAGAGGCCCCCAAGAATAGAAAAATGCCATATCTGTTGGAATTGCTACATTCCACAGAGACAAACTCAGATATAATTCTAACTGAAATCTGCCAACATTTTTATTTTATTTTCAGGATTTATATGTTGCCTTTCTCCCACGATTCAAGATGGGTTAGAAAACAAAACAATGGCCCAAAGATTGGAAGCAATCAGTATATATTCCCATCCATAAAAAAGGAGATACAAAAGATTGCAGTAGAGAACCATTACACTAATTTCCCATGCAGGTAAATCATCTGCAGCAAAGACTCCAATCATATATGGAATGAGATGTCCCAGAGGTTCATGCTGTAGAAAAGGGAGAGGCACTAGGGATCACAATGCAAACATAAATTGGAGAATGGAGCACACCAGAGAATTCCAGAAGGAAATTTATATGTGCTTTATTGACTATAGCAAAGTTTTGACTGCAGAGATCACAAAAGCTATGGCTTGCTCTGTCAGGGTATGCCAGTTTACTAAGGGCCTAAGCAGACTGCCAGAAATAGTGCACATTAAATTGAGGCACTGCCCTGGCTCAGTGCTAGGGAATCATGGGAACTGTAATTTATTGTGGCACGAGAGCTCTCTGACAGAGAAGGCTCAATGTCTCAGAAAAAAATACAATTCTCATGATTCCCTAGCACTGAGCCAGGGCAGTGCCTCAATTTAATGTGCACTATTTCTGGCAGTCTGCTTAGGCCTTAAGTTGTGACTGGATGAAGGTATAGCAAAGTGGCAGATGAAGTCCATGATAGTAAGCCAGCTCTGGCAATTAATGATGCAGTTAGCCAATTAGGCCAGGTGGTCTGGATAGCCACTTAGCAGAGTATAACTGCATTGGGAGTTTGCTTGAGTGTTAGAGAGTGTATTATTTTTCATGTTGGTCAGAAGCCTGTTGTTTTTTCATATTGCTGGGATGTAAGTTTTTTTCTCTCTCCTTGCTAAGGCGTTATAGTACTGCAAGTTTGCAGGAAGTTATGTTATGCCTTTTTTCTGCATTGTATATGTACTTGACTATTATGCTATGTTTTTGCTTTGCTTATTTTTTGCCTTACACTCTTCTGAAGTAAAGCTCTATATTTGTTGACTCCACAACTCTGCTGTGATATTTTTCAATACACCCCAACATGATCTTTGAATGGGATTGTCACAATATCTGACAATCTTGATGCATAACTTTTACTCAGAACAAGAGGCTGCTGTTAGAACAGAATAAAGAGAAACAAAATGATTCCCAATCAGTAATAAGTAAGACAAGGTTGCATACTATGACCCCTATTTATTCAGACTGTATGCAGAAAATATTGCTTGCACAGCAGCCTTATAGTCAGAGGCCAGAGGACAGAAGATCAGTGGAAGGAACATTAACAATTTAAGATATGCAGATGACATAATACTACTAGTAAAAACTGGTGCACCAGAACATAATGATGCTGGTAGAGAGCAGTAGAAAGAGAGGAAGACCACAGGTTAGATTCAATCAAGGAGGCCAAAGACCTAAGCAACAGACCTAAGCAGGGCAGTCAAGGACAAGGAATCTTGGACATCGTATCCACAAGGTTGCCATGAGTCGAAGCTGACTTGAGGACAGATAAGAACAAAACAGCTGGATAACACAGTATAATTATTGCTAGACAAGATGAACCATTAAGAGAAAAGCAACATTAGAACAGCTCAGAGGACAAGAAACATCTAAATCCCTGTACAGCCATGAAAGGGCCTTTGCAGACTGCCAGAAATAGTGTAAATTGAGTCCACTTTAAGGGTTAGGGTTAGTGCTAGGGAATCATGGGAATGGTTTTTTTCTGAGACATTGAGCCTTCTCTGTCAGAGAGCTCTGGTGCCACAATAAAATACAGTTCCCATGATTCCCTAGCACTAACCCTAACCCTTAAAGTGGACTCAATTTGCACTATTTCTGGCAGTCTGCAAAGGCCCTAAGATAACTCATTCCTATTCACATGCCTTGACTCAGTTACTGTTTGATTGTTGCTTGCTTAGAAATCCCCTAGCAAAATCCTGTTATGTTGCTAGGAGGGAGATCAGGAATCCATCAGGTGGTGGCAGTATAGTAGACGGTCACAGGAGTTGCCCTGTAGTTCAGCAGGGTGACTTGGAAGACATGGGAACAATGATCTGCTGAGGGTCAAAAGCCAGAACCAGGGTGTTGGCTGGCTGCTTGGACCTAGAAATCATAACATGGTTTAACATAACTAACTTATGTGTTATTAATTTCAATTAATCTATGTTAGATAATGTGGTGTAGTGGTTTGAGCATTGGACTATTACTCTGGAGAGCAGGGTTCGAATCCCCACTTGGCCATGAAAACCCACTGGGTGACCTTGGGCAAATCATACTCATTCAGCCTCAGAGATGGCAATGGCAAATCACATCTGAAGAAACATGCCAAGAAAATCCTGTGATAGGTTCACCTTAAGGTCACCATAAGTCGGAAACTACTTAAAAGTACACAACACACATGATAGACCAGGAGTAGGAAACCTTTCCCCTTTAAGGGCCGAGGG
>JAIPUX010001232.1:52950258-52961654 GCA_020142125.1 Phrynosoma platyrhinos | reverse complement strand
GCAGTAGCCGAAAAAGTCCTCTGGGAGGTTGTCGACAGCATAGTTTTTATTGGCTGCAACAAATTCTTCCCAGAGGACCGGAGTGCGCGGGGTGGATTATATGGGAGGAGGCGGTCTCGAAGATAGGTTGGATCTAAGCCATTCAGGGCTTTAAAGGTCATAACCAACACCTTATACCAGGACCAGAAACTGATAGGCAGCCAGTGAAGGGACTTCAGTACTGGTGTTATGTGGTCTCTCCTAGATGTCCTGGAGACCACTCTGGCTGCCATGTTCTGTACTAGGTAACAATAAAATAGAAATAGTAAAGGAATTCCCATATCTTGAATCAAACATTGATCAGAGCAGAGACTGCGGTCAAAAAATGAGAAGAAGACTAGGAATGGGAGGGGCAGCTATGAAAGAACTAGGCAGGATCCTAAAGTTCAAAGACATAACACTAGTTACTAAAATTAGTATTGTTGAAACCATTATATTCCCTGTCACAATATACAGATGTGAAAGCTGGACAGTGCAGAAGGCAGACAGATTGGGTCCCCAAGGGGCAGGATATAAATAAATATTATTATTATTATTATTATTAGAAAGAGAATCAAATAATTTGAGATGTGGTGTTGGAGAAGACTGCTAAGGTTACAGTGGATGGCTGAAAAGATGAACAAATGGGTCCTTGAACAGATCAAGCTTAAAATCTCCTTGGAAGCCAAGAAGATCAAATGGAGCCTATTGTACTTTGGACATATCATGAGAAGGAATGACTCATTAAAAAAGACAATAATGCTAAGAAAGGTGAAGGGAAGTAGAAAGAGAGGAAGGTTGCACGCTAGATGGATAGACTCTATTAAGGTGGTCACAAATATGTATTTACAGGACTTAAGCAGGGAGGCAGAGGACAGGGGTCTTGGAGATGTCTCATCCATCGGGTCACCATGAGTGAGGGAGAACTTGAGGGCAGAGAATAAATTATTACTCTTGCCTCTCTAATTTGGCAGTACAGAGGAAATCAAACATGTTCTATGCTTTTCTTCTCCTGTGACTTGGATCAGAACTTTTGCATTATGGGTTTCATCTACAACAAAGGTGGGTGATATGTGACCTGCCATCATGATTTTTCTGGCCCTTTGGTTCCCCCAAACAGAAAAATGCATCAATTTCAACAGGAAACTGGGAGCAGGGGAGGGACCTTTTAAATTAAGCAGAATATGGTCAACCTCAATGGCTTTTCATGGTTTGCTGCCAAATTTTGGAACCCTGCCAAATTTAACAGCCATGAGATAAAAGTGAAATCTTTTTGTGGATCAAAAAACTGATTAAAGAGTAGGAGACAGAGCAAGAATAAATAGACAGTTCCTACAGTGTGGTCCTGCAGGGATCTACATTTAGACATTTTGCCTTGTATATAAATAAGCTGGATTTAGGGATGAGTAGTATAAATCAATTCTCTGGGTGACTTTGATTTCTCAGCCTCAGTAGAAGGCAATGGCAAATTTCCTCTGAACAAATCTTGCCAAGAAAACCCCATGATAGGGTTGCCTTAAGTAGGAAACCTGAAGGCACACAACAACAACAACAACAACAACGTGCAATATCCAGGTTTGCTGATGACACAAAGCATTTAGGGTGCTTATAAAGAAAGTGGATTGTGAAGACCTCTGAAAGGTTCTCTCCAAAGTTGGGAAATAGCTATTACAATTGCAAATAAGATTCAAGTTGAGCAGTTGTAAAATGAAGTATACCAGGGCAACCACTGCAAAAAAACAAACAAACAACCCCCCCCCCCCAAACCAAACCTCACATATAAGGTGGTGGGATCATTTGGGGCTATTGACTGCTATGGCTGAGCATTTCCATGGCAGAGTGGGCATTCAAATCCCAGTCTCCTGGAGTCTCCATTCAATATTCAAATCATTGTACCACATTGTTTTGCTTCAAGAACATTGCATAATGTATTTTGAAACCAAAGAAAGTAATACTCTTTACTGGTATATGTAAGAAAGGTAATTTAGTTCCACCAACAAAAAGGAAGAAGGAAGTAGTTACAAAGCACTACAATACTCATGGCAAGATGAACAGAACTAAAGTGTTCACTATAATCAGTCAGAAAATTGGAGTAGAGCAAGAACAAGAAGAATGGTCCAAAACAGCTATGGTTGATCTTATTGGTCCCCTTTATTTAAGCACACAGTAAAAACCAGGGAAACTTCTTTACATTTCCCATGAGGCTAGGGCAGCTATCAGATGCACTGTAGAGTCTAGTTATAAATGGAGCAGGCTGATCTTACTGCTCACAGCTTAGGCTTGGCCTCAAAGCCTTTTGGCAATGCAGTCTATTTTTGCTCTCAAAGGCCACCTTAAGATGCGCCATTCCCCCCATCAGAGACACACAAAGACCCTTCTACATGCAATGGTCAATTATCTACATTGGCTTTTCCAGCAAAATGATTTGGAAGCCCATCTGTCAGTGGTGCAGTATTTCCTTGTGTTGGGAAGTGAGGAGGGGGAAATAGCATAGTTTATGAGTCCGTGGGTGCACTGCACAGTTCTTCTCAACACTGACTATGGGCCTAAGCAGACTGCCAGAAATAGTGCACACTAAATTGAGGCACTGCCCTGGCTCAGTGCTAGGGAGTCATGGGAACTGTAATTTATTGTGGCACCAGAGCTCTCTGACAGAGAAGGCTCAATGTCTCAGAAAAAAATACAATTCTCATGATTCCCTAGCACTGAGCCAGGACAGTGCCTCAATTTAATGTGCACTATTTCTGGCAGTCTGCTTAGGCCTTATGTCTCATGATCTAGGACAGGACACAATTTTTAAAATAAATATATAAAACTTGTTTCATGGGTAAAATCAAATTTGTTCCCCATGCTCCTAGGTCTCAGCCTGCTTTTTGTTCTACAGGTCTCAAGCCATCAAACATTCCCAAAATTCCCTCCATCAACTATTCCAGAGTAACTATCCTGAATGACTTTCAGGATAAGTAATTCATGAAAGGTCCAGCTTTGCATCACATTAGAGATGAGAGGAATTACATAATGAGTGTTTATATATTTCAACAGCTACTGTACCAGAGGCGACACAACTCCTTCTGATTATGCCCCAGGGATATTAGTTTTAAAGTTTCTCTACTTTTCCACAGTGCCATGCAGATGTTCTGTCATATGAAATTAAAAAAAACACAACCTCACTTCCATTACTTTTTTATTCAGCTATTCCTACTTAGCAGTGAGAAAGCTGATTTAATCAGTATCTGATCCTGAAACAACCACCCAGATATTCCTGGCTAAGCCTGCGGAACCAAATTAATCTTGGACTTCAGAGCAATTACATAAAAAGGGAATCATCTGGTTCATGGTCCCACATTATGCTTTTTGGGAGGAGGGGGATGTGACTGACTCCAAGGACTCTTCCGCACAAGTCCTGTCTTAACATCAGCCATATAAGCAATAATAAAATGGTAAAACAATGCTTTCCAGATGCTTCTCTCAATTGCTGCTGCCGCCATAGCATTCTCTTCCTGATTTCTCCCTTAACCACACCTCCCTGCCTTATGCCCTACCCAGCATGCCTTTAGGATTTTTTTTGTTTTCCCCTCCCCCACCCCAGAAAGTGCTCATCTCCATTACTAAGCCAAAGAGCCAGCATTGCCCGAGGACTGCACCGAACACTGTTACCTTCCCGCCAAAGTAGTACCTATTTATCTACTTGCATTTACATGCTTTCAAACTGCTAGGTTGGCAGAAACTTGGACTAGACAGGAGCTCACCCCATCATGTAGCACTCGGGCCTCAAACTGCCAACCTGCTAATCTTCTGATCATCAGAATTGGCATCATAACCACTTAGCCACTGCATCCCTTAAATCCATGCAAAGACCACTAATTGTGTTGAAATTTACACTCCCAAATGCTCTCTCTGTGACCTTCCCCAAATGGCAACGAATCAGTTCCAGTCATCATTTTTGGAAGGACACAGATGAAAATGGAGGCATTCTAGTGATCCATGTCATAGAGGTAGAAGCAATCCAGTTCAACTCCCTTTCACTATCCATCCACACAGATTCAACTCATGCTGTCTAGTTTGCATTATAAGGAGTTGCTAAGTTAAAATAAAGTCACTGGAATGGGGTTAAATTGGTGATGATCAAATTAGGAGTCATTTATTTCAATAGGTCTAATCTAGGCATGACAAAGCATGGAACCACTCTGCTGAACAGTCTCATTAAAATTCTATCAATCAATACAGAGTGGACCCTCCCCTTAAGCAGGGGTTCAGCTCCATCCCTCCTTGTAAGTGGGAAAAATGTGGACAGTTGCACCCATATTATACAATGGTTGGTGACATCCATGTCAGCACATCCTCATATACGCACCACTATTTAATAATGTGGGCCATGCTGATCCATGACCGGTCGACTCCATAGATTGCTAGCCCTTGAATGTAGTGGGCCCACTATATTTGAGATATGTTCCTATCCATTCATGAAAGTAGGAGTTAATGTCTGGCTTTGTGTCCATTATCTGAGAATTTTAAAAAGCCATGATAATCAGCTTCTGCAAATGCATTCCAGTGGTGAAATGCATTTCCAGCTTTCAGGACTTATTTTGTGCCTGTGATAATTAAGGCCTATTGCCATGCAGCAGAGCACAAGCAGTGTAGGCAGAAGGTCCCAGTTTTGATCCTGGTGTCTTGAAGCAGGGGCCCTTCCAATTACACAGAAGGATTAAGACAACTGAATCCAAGCCATGAGGCAGCTTCACTGGGCAGTGTAATGGGATCTGCTGCTGGCCAAATATCTTTCAGGTCAGAAACCTCATAATATAATTGAAGTCCTTCTTAGATATGTATGCAGATCACAAATTGTGATAATTCTCTTTTTATAAAGTAAATTGGTAAATGCACCCCAATAAACATTTGAACCTTCAGAACTACCCAACAACTTTGCATGGTATACGTGTATTCAGCACTACAAAGAGTATTGCACTATCAGTATGTCAACTCTATCCAGAAAATTTGCATTAGATTTCCTCGAACAAGGAATAAATGGTTTAACCAATGTTAAATGTCTTCGATATCTAATGTTTATTATGCCAAATATATTAAAGTTTGTGCAGAATGAATGGCACTCCCTACCTTTTGTTCTTCAGAACAGGCCACTTTGAATTAAAAATCCCCACATTTCCTCTAACAACCTGAAGTCTCTGTCTGTATTTTCCTGAGTGGGGAAACCCTGGAAAGCTAGACGTTGGCAGCCTCAAAAACCCAGTCTAAGAAAACAAGCCAAATATTTACACCCTCAAATTCACAAATGCTGGTCTGCTAACCAATTATGTCCAAGAATAATGATGCTTATGAGAACCTGCTCTGTTTTCTTGCATTCTCATCATAACCAGAGTGACATAATTCTGAGATGCCTTTCTTTTGGGTTGTTCAACCGCTGCAACAAGAGATGAAGCAAATTTTGAAATAAACCCTACCTTTCTTGCAATGTTGACAATTTCAGTCAAGCATATCTTAATGAAATTAGAGATGCAGAAAATATTTTTTGACAGAATCTATGAACAAAACAGCTAGAAGTGACTCCACTTCTGTGAGAAAAGCTCATGCTGAGCGAGTGCGAAACTGGGGAAGAATGTTGATAATTGGATGGTATGGTTTTGGCAGGAAGAGGCATGCTCTATTAACCATCTACACAAAAAACAAATTTCCAACTATTAACAGTCTTATTTGCTAAGTGAAAATTACCAATTTTGATTAAAGTATGAGTTTCTTTACCTAAAATTAACAGATAAATAAACTTTTACAAATAAATGGGCATTTTGCACATCTACATTTCCAAGCACAACATGAACAGCATATGCAGAAAACACACTGAACTTCATTGCTTTCAGTGCCACATCACCTGTTATATCGCACTATCTATAGCAAAGTGAGGTCTACATTTTAAAACAAACCTTTGGCTTTGTATCCCCCACCTCTGTTAATTTCCTTCTGTCCTAGCTGCTTTGAGGTTGACTTCGACTTATGGTGACCCCATGAATGAGAGACCTCTAAGTCTTGCAGACTCAGGGCTGTGGGTTCCTTGATTGAGTCTATCCTTCTTTAATGTGGTTTTCTTTCTACCTTATGAAGCATTATTGTGAGCATGTCTTCTCATGATTAAGTCCACAGTACAACAACCTCAGTTTAGTCATCTTGGCTTCCAAGGAAAGTTCAGACTTGATTTGCACTAGGACCCATTTATTTGTCTTTTTAATAGTTCATGGTATCCTCAGAACTCTTCTCCAGATGATTTCAACAATCACAATGTCAGTAACCATGCTTGTGTTGGCAGCTTCAAAGATCAGACCTAAACTTGCAAGTGGTAGTGGTGAAGATGTAATAAAGTTATTAAAACAGGGGTAGGCAACCTAAGGCCCGGGGGCCGGATGCGGCCCCCCGAGACCTTTGGACTGGCCCTGCTGCCACCACCCGCCATGATGATATTGATTATTGTTGTTACTACTTGTTCTTGGGGTTTTCTTGGCAAAATCTCCACAGGGGGTTTGCCATGGCTTTTCTGGGGCTGAGAGCGTGTGCATGCATATTTTTTTAATTTTTTTAAATTATTTATTTATTTATTTATTTATTGGTGCTTCAGCTCCCCAATTGTCTAAGGGACAGCAACCCGGCCTCCAGCTCAAAAAGTTTGCCTACCCCTGTATTAAAATGTCAGAAATTATTAGTTTGTCCACCAGCCTCTAAGGAAAAATGTTTCAAGTTACTCTTTAAATTCTTTTCCCCAAAGAATAGTCAGATGTTTGATATTTTGTCATCTTTCATGATATTGGTTGTATTATATTTTTTTCTTAACTTATGTGGACACTTTTGTGTAAAGGCCTACCGATGATGTGATGAAGCAATCTGAATCACTGATGTCAGATAAACATTGCATTCAACAAGAATGGTGCAAACCCAAATAAGAACAGCTATACTTTTGCACCATTCTTTGAGTCACCCGGCACTTCCAATGCAATATGGTCCCTGTGCTTCAATGCAACTTACTTCTGACTAAACATTCCTAGGAGTGAGATACAGAACAGACAGACATTAGCAAGATCTAAGAATGACTGAATCTTTCCATTTTGGTTGCATTTAGTTTCTAATTTCTTTCAGCCTTATGTTTGCTTTTGCCCCATGTCTATTCAGTTTGAGAGTTTATTTTTACATATCTGTGTGAGAATTAGTATGACTTTTCAGGCACATTTTCCCTAATGTACAGTTTTTGGGAAATGCCCTGCATTATATATCATGATTGGCACAGATTTGGGGGGAATTTGTTTTTCTCCCTCATATAGACAGACCCTGATTTATTACAGCTACCTGGTTTATAATTTTATCTTATTTTTTTTTTCAATTTAGTGGCAACAGGTTTAAAAATAAATGGCTCATAATTTTCTGCATCCCTTCCCCTTTCCATTAAAAATAAAGAGTTATTTTAGCCAATTTATAATCCTTGGATATGGAAGGCAATCTTAGGCAGTATCTGGACTGCAGGAATAATGCAGTTTGACATTGCTATAACTGCCATGGTAGGGAATTCTGGGATCTGTAGTTTTGCGTGATATTCAACCTTCTCTGTCAGGCAGCTCTGGTGTCACAACAAACTACAAATCCCATGATTCCATAACACTGAGTCATGGAAGTTAAAGCAGTGTCAAGCTACATTATTTTTGTAGTGTAGATGCAGCCTTAGAGACAAGTTGAGCATTTTTGCTCAAAGATCAACAATAGCAAATTCTCAGGTGGGTATTTTGAATTTGTCAATAAGGCCTTGAACTTTGTCTCTTATCATTTTTCGCCTCAGTTCTTCTGATGTTCTTCTGGCATGGGTAGCCACTCTACATCTTCCAACGTAAAGAGAGATAGAAAACATTCATTCAGTTTCTTTGCATTCTCTTTTTCTTTAGGGAACAAATTACTAATAGAAAGTAAAGAGTGTGTAGGTATTTTAAATCCTTTCTTCACAGGGAATAAATTAATGGACTTTAGTTACAATCCAAATCTTACTGAAGAGAAGATTATTGTTCCCATGGATTTTAACTGATTCTACGTCATATTCTTCAGGACCACCAGCTTCTTTCACAGAATTGACTGATTTCCTCTGAGGCAAAAGCTTTGTAATCCATTTCCTCACAGTGCAAGATATAATCCTTTATCACTCCTTTCCTGCAAAATCATCACCCTGTTCTGACACATTCATGAAGTCCGAGATTACTGACCTGAGCTGTGGGAAAAGATCCCAAATTAAGGAATGAAACTGGGATTATAACAGGCAGATTAAAAGAGATTAACAACTCAACTCCTACTCCCTCTTAAAATTCCCTTAAGGAAAGGGATTCTTTATAATCAGTTACATAGCTTATTATGCTAAAATGTAAACCTTATTAAAATTCAATACTGCGGCATGGTTCCAGAGAACTACTGTATGTCTGGCAAGTGTGTGTGTGTGTGGCAGGAGAGTATGTGTGTGTCTATGAAGGATGATTAGCCTCAGTAAATTAAGACTACCCTCTTTGGTCTTATTTGATTTTTTAAAAATATGGAGTGGATGTATTTACAGTTGCCCCTCTGTTTTTGTGGGCGATCTGTTCCAGACACACACACCCCAAAAAACCCCAAAATGTGATGCATATACAAGCCCTATATGCTTGAATGGGCACGCGCTCCTGTGTGCAGCAATGCGTATGCGCCATGGGCATGCGTGCCATTTTAAGTCTCCCCTCTTGCCGGACTGTGGACGGCAAGTCTGTGGAAAAGGAGGGGCGACTGTATAAATATATTATCTAAACCCCCTCTGAATGAATTCTGCCAAGAAAATCCTGCAATAAATTCATTTTTGGGTCAGATATGACTTGAAGGTACACAACAATAACAACAACAACAATTCTCCTTTTTATCCAGTTCTTGCTGCATAATGTCTACATTTTCCATTGTTTGCTTGAACAAAAGTTATATTACATTTTTCTGGTCTGCTGAGGATTGGAACATGCTCCCTTTTGACTGCCAGGAGTAAATTTAGATTGAATTAGATACCTTGCTTATTTAGCATTAACATTTCTTTTAATGTCACTATGAAATGGTGTATTACCTCAGCATAAAATATGAGGCATTCAGCCTTGATACAGTTATCAGCCAGAGTTGATACACAACTCAGAAAGCCCTGGTGCTTTTTTAAAAAATCTAATAATACTCCACTATATTTGGAGACAAGACTGAGGGTTGGTTCAAGAGGCAGAACAACAAAACTAAATTCACCTAAATACAATACATAGTACCTAAACACAAGAAAGTCAAAGAAAGAAAGTGCTAAGGCAGGCTTAATGTTGAACATTAAGAAAACAAAAATAGTGACCATGGAGAATTTACATAAATTCAATCGAGATAACAAAGAAATTGAAATAGTTACAGATTCCCCATACCTTGGATCAAACACTGATTGCAGTCAGCAAAGCAGAAGAAAACTTGGACTGAGAAGGCAGCTATGAAAGAACTAGACAAAGTCCTAAAGAGTGAAGATATAAAACTGAACAACAAAGCAAATATGATATAATAGACATTACTGAAACCTGGTGGGATGAGTCTCATGATTGGAATGTAGAAATAGAGGGGTATAACCTTTTTAAGAAAAATAGGCCAAACAGGAAAGGAGGAGGAATAGCATTATATGTCAGGGATGTTTACACCTGTGAAGAGATCCAGGACTTAAATCCTGGAAATCAGGTGGAGAGCATCTGCATAAAAATTAAAGGAGAAGGAAACAACAGGGATGTTATAGTAGGAGTCTACTACAGGCCCCAGAGTCAGACTCAGGAATTGGATGATGCCTTTCTAGAACAGATGACCACACACTCAGAAAGGAGAGATGTAGTAGTGATGGGTGACTTCAACTATCCGTATATTAGCTGGAAGTCAAACTCAGCCAATACTCCAAGGTTCTCACTTGCCTCGAAGACAATTTCTTTGTCCAAAAGGTGGAAGGAACAACAAAGGGATCAGGTATTTTAGATCTGATCCTAACCAACAGGGATGATCTGGTCAGTGGGGTGCAAGTGGTGGGATCCTTAAATGGGAGTGATCATGTTCTCCTGGAGTTTGTTATACAATGGAAAGGAGAAGCTAGGCATAGTCAAACACTCATTCTAGACTTTAGGAGAGCTGATTTCAACAAACTTAGGGAAACACTGGGAGTGATCCCATGGCCAGGAATACTAAAGGAGAAGGGAGTTCAGGATGGATAGGAGTTTCTCAAAAGGGAGATACTGAAGGCACAATCTCAAACTGTTCCAATGAGAAGGAAAAATGGAAAATGTCTCAAGAAACCAGGTTGGATGACAACAGAACTTTCAATTGAACTAAGGGCCTTTGCAGACTGCTAGAAACAGTGCAAATTGAGTCCACTTTAGGGTTAGGGTTAGGGAATCATGGGAACTGTATTTTATTGTGGCACCAGAGCTCTCTGACAGAGAAGGTTCAATGTCTCAGAAAAAAACACCAATTCCCATGATTCCCTAGCACTAACCCTAACCCTTAAAGAGGACTCAATTTGCACTATTTCTGGCAGTCTGCAAAGGCCCTAAGTTTTAAACGGGAGATGTCTAAGAAACAGAAAAGGGGCGAAATCACTAAAGAAGAATTCAAACAAATAGCTAGCACATGTAGGGATAAAGTCAGGAAAGCCAAAGCACAGAATGAGCTCAGGCTTGCTGGAGGAGTTAAGGTCAATAAAAAGGCCTTTTTTGGGTATGTCCGTAGCAAAAGAAAGAAGAAAGAAATGGTAGGGCCACTGTGCAGAGAAGATGGAGAAATTCTAACAGGGGACAGAGAAAAGGCAAAACTACTCAACACCTTCTTTGCTTCAGTCTTCTCACAAAAGGAAAAGGGTGTTCAACCTGAGGAAAATGGAGCAGAGGACACAATACGGGAAATGGATCACCGAATAAGTAAAGAGGAAGTACAGGAATACCTGGTTAACCTAAATGAATTTAAGTCTCCAGGACCATATGAACTACATCCAAGAATATTAAAAGAACTGGCAAATGTAATCTCGGAGCCATTGGCAATAACCTTTGAGAACTCCTGGAGAACAGGAGAAGTCCCAGCAGACTGGAGGAAGGCAAACATTGTCCCCATCTTCAAAAAGAGGATCCCAACAACTATCGCCCAGTTAGTCTGATATCAATACTGGGAAAGATTCTAGAACAGTTCATTAAACAGAGAGTCTGTGAACATTTAGAAGGGAATGCCATAATCACTAAAAGTCAACATGGGTTTCTCAAAAACAAGTCAAACTAGACTAATGTGATCTCTTTTTTGATAAAATTACTAGCTTGCTAGATGAAGGGAATGCAGTAGAC
>JAIPUX010001232.1:52934833-52945921 GCA_020142125.1 Phrynosoma platyrhinos | reverse complement strand
CTTAAAGTAAACAAGATATGGCTACCAGTCCTATAAAATAAGAAAATCAGCACTCGGCAAATGCAAATGGAAAATCAACCAGGGTCGGGGCTTTCCCAGCAGACAATAGCAGACAATTTCCTTGATTCCATATCCTCACCTGGAAGCCATGCCATTAACAACAGAACAATACCTAATCAACACAGAACAATACACAGTTTACATGGGATTAGCAGACAATAACCTCGAGTGCATTCCCTCCCACCCTGGAGGCATGCCATTTACAACAGAACAATACTTATTCAACACAGAACAACACACAGTTCACCTGGGAACCACTCCTCCCTACCCAGGGTCTCACAGTATATACAGACCTATTCCCCTCCATTCCAGTTTTCTCTGAAGATGCCAGCCACAGATGCTGGCGAAACGTCAGAAAGAAACTCTTCTAGAACATAGCGACACAGCCCAAAAAACCCACAAAAAACTAAAAAATACTTCATTTGTCAGTGGAAGAATGCCATGGGAACAGTCAGTCTAGCTTTACCAGGTAACGATTTCCAGAATCTGGGAGCAGCCACCAAGAAGGCCTCTCTTCCATCAGATGCACCTCTGTAGATAGTGACAGAGAGGAGCACCAGCCCTGACTCTCAAAGCTCAGACAGGCTTGTATGGGAGAATATTGTCCTTCAGACAATTTGGGCACAAGGCATATATGGCTTTGCAGGTCACAACCAGCATTCTGTGTTCCCTACAACCAGCCTCTGCCAACCATCTAGCTTTGGCTCTTTGGATCAGTTGGATTTTCCCAAACACTTTTCAAAGGCAGCCCCACACAGAGTGCACTACAGTAATCCAAATGGAATATAACTAAGGCACATGTCGTCATAGTTAGTGTGACCATCTCTTAAGTATAGGCACAGATGGCACACTCACTCTAACTGTATAAATACATTCCTGCCTACTGAAGAAACAAAACCTTCCAAGTTCAAGGGTGTGTCTTGAAGTACATCTAACTGAGAATCCATGTCTTCAGGGGAAGCATAACCCAATCTAGTACAGGCTCCCTGATCTGCTTTTTCATGAAAAAGGAAGACATCTGCCTTCTCTGGACTAAATTTCAATTTGTTTACCCTCCATTGGAAGCAAAACAACTTCCTCATAAGAACCTGCCCATGCTCTGAGAAAGGAGAGGCTCTTCTCTCAGTCCCACCACCTTCACAGGCACAGCTGATGGGGATGCAAGAGCAAGCCTTCTTGGTGGCTGCTCCTAAGCTCTGGGACTCCTTTTTCAGGGAACCCAGATGATCTCTTCCTTGTAGTCCCTCTATGAGCAAGAACATATTTTTCTTTTATTGTAATAGACTTTTGGAACTGGAGTTTTTGTTGTTTTTTTAAAAAAAGAAAGGATTTTAAAGGGTGCTTTATTGTTTTAATTTTATTGCATTTTTATTGTTCCTAATTGTTTGTTTTAAATTGTTTTAATATTCTCAGGAGTTCAATTCTATTTTAATATTGATCTTTTGTATCTTTTATACTATGTTTTACTCATCTTAATTTGTAAGTGAAGAGCCCAGCACCTGGAGCATTATTTTTGAAAGGCTAACTTGCTAACATGAGCTTACTCTCTTAAAAAGTAATTCATTCATGTTATGTATTTTTATGTTTAAAACATTATTTTTAAAACACCTTAAAAATAGAAAGACAGCCCCAAATTTTCAAATATGGTGCCAAAAGGTAGCAATTAGAGGTAATGAACAAATATGACTAACCACATACAAAGAGCAATGGGCTAGTATTAACAATTAAAAAATAAGAATTCATATGTCATTACTCCCTTGTTGCTTCCCCAAAGTAATATGTAACAAGTAATGTTGCTACTTGTTCTGCATTACTTCCAAGCCTTGATTGGGGTCCACAAGTAAGCAGTCTGCTGAACTTCCCCTTGCAAGCTATCCAAAATTATTTTGAGAGAACAATGTATGTAATTTATTCACAGTTTTCCTTGTTAAACTATTTATTTGCACACAACAGGGATGTTTTCATGCATGGAAGTGGGACTTTTTCTACCCAGAAGCCGTCAGTCTCCTATTGTTTCCTCCCAAGCTGCTAAAAATAAACAACATTAAAGGAACAGCTTGATGATGGTGATGAAAAATTAAAGCAGAACTATAAAGCACTTTAATAAATTGAAAAGCACTACATGAATAATAATAAATAATAATAGTGATAATGACGATAATGACTCATGTCCTGAAAAAATAATCCATACTGCTTCAATAGCTCAGAAGAACTGCACTGATTTAAAGGAAGGACAACGGAAAGGTATCAGGGACCCCAAACCAGGCGTTCTGGCAGCATGACCCAAACTGCTTATTCTCAGTGTCACTGTGGCAGCTTATTCGGGGATAGAAAAAAACCAACCAACGTTGCTCTTTGCTGTTCTTCAGTGCCGCCATCATCCAAGGATCTATAAAGTATTGCAAATACCAGCTCCAGAAGAACATCCAAAAATATTTTTCTTCTGACTATCAACATTTGATTTTCAGGTACAATCCAGAAACACAAAATAATCCTGGGACACAAATGTTCTCCCTGGAGCCAGTATAGCCCATGTCAAATCTATATAGCTAAGACTGTATGTTTGTATAGATGAATGTTGGCTAATCAGATCATTATAAGGATATATTCAGTTCACACAAAGGCAATCATCTGTCTTCAAATTAAAATAAAATAAGTTCAATATGGTTGCAACTGTCATAAGTGCCTTCAAGTTGACTTTATTCAGAGGATTTCTATTGCTTTCCTCTGATAAAGTTTCCACTGAGAAAGTATAACTTGCTAAAAATCAAGTGACTTTCCATGATTAAGCAAGAATTCAAACTCTGATTACTCCAGCACTCAAGCCATGTTAAAACTGCCAGTCCTTGGACCTTTCATACTACACAATTATAGTGCTATGTTTTTGCTTTAGCTGTCATGGTTCCAGTCTATTAAATCCTGGGGTTTATGATTTGGCATTAGAGAAGCTCTGTGGCTGAATCTTCTACATTGTTTGTGTGCCTTGAAGTAGTTTCTGACTTATGGTGACCCTAAGATGAACCTATCATGGGGTTTTGTGAGGCTGACAGTATGTGAATTGCCCAAGGTCACCCAGTGGGTTTCCATGGCCAAGTGGGGATTGGAACTCTGGTCTCCAGAGTCATAGTCCAACTCTCAAACTACTACACCATGATGTGCAATTCCTGTGCAAATCCCAATATTTAACAGGAAGTAGTCATAGCAATAAAAATGTAGAACTGCTTAGACATTGTAAACTGCTTAGACATCCCATAGCACTATATGAAGCGGTATATAAATGAAGAGGCTTTAGAATCATAGTGTTCTAATTGTATAGTGTGAAAAGGCCCCTGGTAATCTACCCCAAAACATAATTCATCCATCTTAGCTTTCCTTATGGAGAAAAGAGTATAATTCAGGATCACACACTCACAAGCACATACATATTTCACATGTTCATAATGACCCATACAATATGACACTTCCTAAGGCCTCCTAGATTCACCAGGACCAATTTATGATTTACTACCTGGTATGCCTGTGATTTCACATGCACATGCCATCCCTGTTTCAAAATGCCCCCACTATTTTCCTCCATGCAAACATTATAAGGTACCAGATCCCATCTGATTTTGGAAACTAAGTAGGGTCAGGCCCGGTTAGTACTTGGATGGGTTAGCACAACAAATACCAGGGGCTGTAAGCTACAATTCAGAGGAAGAAACTGGCAAAACCACCTCGGATTATCCTTCGCCTAAGAAAACTCTGGGGTTTCATGGGGTCCCCAGAAGTTAACAGGTGACTTGAAGGCACACACACACACACACACACACCTACCTTAGTGTAAGAGTGCTGAGTGGCCAAAATCTTTTGAAGGTGACAAGGCAAAAGCAGTGTTCATATGCCTTGGTATTAAAATGAGTTAGTAAGGCATTACAATGGGACTATCAGGCAATTATAGGAAACATGGAAGCTGAAACAAGGATCCTCATGCAGTCAAGCCTCTTTAAAGTTGCAAATTGGAGTCAAACACAGAAAACAGTAGGGTTCTGTTGATCCTTTCACAAAGGGTGCTAAGTACTAATTAGACCCATGGCCAGGCTGGCCACTTTGTTTACAATAAACAGGAAAAAAGAGTAAGGCTGTAATTTCCCCACATTGCATTTGAAGACAAAGGGAAAGGCTGCCATCTCCATGCATTTGGAGTTGCAGGATAGCAAAACATTTATAGCCAGGAATGGGCTGAATGGAGGGCTTTGCTGTTGTCATATACAGGTAGGTAGTGTCGGACTGGGGCACTGGGAGACCAGGGTTCAAATTCCATCTTGGCTACAGAAACCTACTGGGTGACATTGGGTAAGTCACACTCTCAGAGGAAGGCAATGGCAAAACTCCTCTGAACAAATTTTGCCAAGTAAACCCTGTGATAGGTCTTAGGATCACCATAAGTCAGAAATGACTTGAAGGCACACAGCAACAGCAACAAATGCACTAGGAGCCAGCATGGTGTAGTGGTGTGAGTGTTGGACTACAACTCTGGAGATTAGGGTTCACTTCCCTGTTTGGCCATGGAAACCTACTGAGTGACCCTGGGCAAGTCACACACACTCTCAGCCCCATAAAACCCCATGAGTTCACCTTAGAATCGCCATAGGTCAGAAAAGTCTTTAAGGCACACAACAACAACAACAACAACACACTCATATTTCTTGATTCAAATATTCATAGCATCCAAGGATACCTAGGGAGCCAATGTAGTGTTGTGGTTTGAGTGTTGGACCACAACTCTGGAGACCAGGGTTCGAATCTCTGATTAGACATTCTTTCAGCCTCAGAGGACAGCAACAGCAAACTCCCTCTGAACAAATTCTGCCAAAAAAAACTCATGATAGGTTTGCTTTAGGGTCACTATAAGTCAAAAATGACTTGAAAGCATACAGCAACAACAAGGAATATTTAATGAATTCAGTCTTTGATAACTCATGTACAAAGTGTCCTGATCTGCACTTCTTGGAATAACATGAATGTTGCAATTTAGCTATCCAACAGGTTTTGTACATCTCCTCTGGTCACAACAGCCACCCTTCGCAATTTAAACATATCAAAATATATACCTACAGAATGAGAGCCAGAATGGTGTAGTGGTTTGAGCGCTGGATTCTGACTCAGGAGACCAGGGTTCAAATCCTCACTTGGCCATGGAAACCCACTAGGTGACCTTGGGCAAGTCACACTTTCTTAGCCTCAGAGGAAGGCTAGGCAAACCAAGCTGCCTTTGAAAAGATCTTGCCAGGAAAATCCCATGACAGGGTCACCTTAGGGTAGTTGTAAGTAAGAAAAGACTTGGAAAAAAAACACAACAGTAATTATTACGCAAACTGAACTCTGAATAGAAGCTGTCACTATTACAGCTCAACAGTATTTTTGTATGTACCTCGGTTTGATTTGCCAAATGAAGGATGAAAACATGACAATGTTGTTGAACTAACAATTAGCATGCCCATGTTTTGGAAATACATGTCAGAATGTAACTGACCAGACATAGGAGTTGTGAGTGCTTTAAAGCAAGACCCTGACATGTGTGAAGTTTTGTAAAGTGACATCTTGTTTAATGTACAGCTTTTTCCATGGGCCACACAAGAGAAATATTCCTGTCACTCACAGTGGAGGCTTTTCAGATAGTAACTTAACTCATAGGTTCACTTCTGTGAAGGTGCAATAAGTTATTTCAGTTTAAAACTAGGGGCCTTTACAGACTGACAGAAATAATGCAGCTTGAAGCCACTTTAACTGTCTTGGCTCAGTGCTAGGGAATCATGGGAATTGTATTTTTTTCTGGGACATTGAACCTTCTCTGTCAGAGAGCTCTGGTGCTACAATAAACTACAGTTCCCATGATTCCTTAGCACTGAGCCAGGACAGTTAAAGTAGCCTCAAACTGCATTATTTCTGACAGTCTGTAAAGGCCCAAAGTCACAGGGAACAGGCAGCTGCCCTGTAGTAGGTCAGACTGATTGTCGATCTAACTTACTATTTAAGTTGTATATAAGTTACAGTGTAAGTTACTGACAAAGTAATGTTGTATTATTATTAAGTTGTATTAAAGGGATGCAGTGGCTTAGTAATTAAGACACCAATTCTGATGATCAGAAGATTGGAAGTTTGGCAGTTTGAGGCCCAAGTGCTGCATAATGAGGTGAGCGTCCATCACTAGTCCTAGTTTCTGCCAACCTTGCAGTTCAAAAGCATGCAAATGCAAGTAGATAAATAGGTACCACAGTGTTTGGTGCAGTCATGCTGGCCACATGACCACCAAAGCAGTCCTTGGACAATGCTGGCTCTTCGGCTTAGTAACAGAGATGAGCACCGCCCCCTACAGTTGGTCATGACTAATAATAATAATAGACATTCATGTCAAGGAACTACCTTTACCTTTAATGTTGTATTAATATATGTAGTGTGCCATAAATGCCTTGCTATGGCACACTACATATATTAATACAAGAGCCCTTGCAACTGCACAGATAACAGAAGAAATCTTCTCAAAGAAAGGGTTGAACCCAGGGAAACTAATTTTTGGGTGAGCAGATTTGTTGCTTTTGCACATGTACACTAACTGAGCACTGTAAAGATCTGAAAGACATGATCGATATATGCAACCCTCTGAAAATTTAGGACAAGGGTCATGATTTGCATCTTTCTGAATCTTTTTACATTCCACCACTCCCACAATTGTATAAATATGCTTTATGCCTGAGGCCTTAATACCACTTGGTACTGCATACAAAGAAGTGAATTTGTATCCATGACCAGTTAGACCAGTTAGACTTAAAACCAGTTAGACTTAAAGGTGCTGCACACTTCCTTTCTTGTCCCCCTTTTTTCTTCCCCTTTCTTTTTCCTTTTTATGTTATTTAAATAGTTTTGTTCCCTCTCTTGGAAGTGGCTTCCTTTCTCATTCCTTGAGTTTACTGCACTAAGTTTTTTTTTTTAATGATTAAAGTTGAAAAAAATGATGTAGCAATCCATAAAGTAGGAGATTGTTGTTGTTGAGTGCCTTCAAGTTGTTTCTGACATATGGTGAACCTAAGGCAAACCTATCATGGGGATCTCTTGACAAGATTCATTCATTGTGGGTTAGTCACTAACTTCTTCTGAGGCTGAGTGTGAGTTGCCCAAGGTCACCCAGTGAGTTTCCACAACTGAGCAGAGTCCTAGTCCAATGCTCAAACCATTACACTATGCTGGCTCTTAAAGTAGGAGATACACTGGCCTTATGTTTTAAAGGCAACCTGAGTACACCAAACTCACAGTCATAGAATTTTGTAAACTGTAAATATCTCAGAGAAGATGGCACAGAGCAATTCCTACCCACAAGAGACAACATTGCTGAAGATGGAGACAAGGGTCATAATTCTGAAATATACAGTGAGGTAAGAATGAAGATGAATGTGGTAGCAAGCGAAGCATAATTTATGTATTTATTTATATCCTGCCCTTTCCCCAAAATTGGGACTCAAAGTGGCTATCTGACTTTCTCACAACTCACACGTCAGGTTGATGGATAAATCATCCACCTGCTCAGGTCAAGTTTTACATAAACCCCTAGGAACAGCATGACAAAAGTTACTGAGTCCAGTTTTAAATGGGGAACTCCTAGGTTAGCCCTACAAGCCACTATGTTACACCAGGAGTAGTAGAGCTATGCCACATAGCAGCTGTTGTTCTGCCCATACAAGAGGATATGGAGGAATGCACACACCCTACCTGGACGTGTGTGTAAGAGAATCTAAAAGTGATTCTCAGAGCCAGGGAAAGTTTCTCTTTTTTACTATGGTTCCCAGAATCCTCCAGCCAGCATAGACAGAAACACAGGAGTTAGCGCCTTTGAGGGGAGGTGGTATGTAGTCATTATCTTGGAATCCATCTCCTAGAGTGGTTGGCAACTTCTGGGATTCTGAGAGTAATTGTCCCAAAAAGATAACTTTACAAAGTTCTGGTTACTCCAGTTAGGCTGACCATTTCATTTACAATAATCAAGAAGACTGGCTATAATTTCCCTGCATAATAGCTGTACAAAAACAAAACAGGTTGACAGTGTGGAATTCCCTCATAATTGTTTCTCTCATGCTTCCTCCAATTCCTGCTTCTGTGACACCTCTCCTAATGCCTAACCTAATACAATAACAAAAAAGTTGCATAGCTGATCAAGTGCATCTCTTCCAGTATCCTATTTCTGTCTTTCAGTCTCTGCTTTCTTGTCTTGCTCAAAGATACTCAAAGACAAGTTATAGGGAATGAGACAATGCTTTGGCTTGGCTAGTGAAGTGCTGGAGGAGGAAGCTGTGTGTGCCAGACAGCCAGTTCTCCATCCCCAAAGTTGCACTACTGACACGAAGTGGAATGGAAGATGCCCAAGAAAGAGTCTTCTTTACATGAAATAAGGGAGCCATCTCGACCTACCCCATCCCCAGCAGCAAAATATCTTGGGCATTCCTTCCTTTGACTAATAGGATGAGTGGGAGAGGAAACTGTCAGTGTGTGGATGATGGGTGTTGCAGTGATGCTCTTTGACACCCAGCAGAATCTCCAGGACAAACTGGCTGCTGTAATCCACAGCCACTTTGTATCTCTTACCATCAACTAGCTCAGGTTCTCTTCTTCAGGATCCTGTCTTCCTCAGTCAAAAATACAGATTGTAAAGTCCAAAAGTATAGTTTATTAATGCATATAAAAGAAAAATAAGATAACTACATAAAATCCGTTGTGATGAACTTGCCATGAAAGATTACATCTTTAACAATCCCAAAAGCTTAGGATCCCAACTTGTTGCAGTTGAAAGTTAAAAAGAAGTTACAGATCCATGTTTCTAGATCCAAGAGTTACATTATAAAAGCAGTATAAACATACTAAAAGCTACAAGCCCAAAGCTCCATGGTTACAAACCACTGCCAGGGCACGCACACACACTCATTGTGTAAATATAAACAAAACTAGACAAAGGATTCTCTAGGCTCTTCCCATACTCCACCTTCTGGGTGTTAACCTTATGCTGATTGAATATATGATGTATTTTAACCCAGCCTCTTGGTGTCCATCATCCACCACGTGACTATTTTCTCAAGACCTAATGATGTTTATATATTTGTTATCTCTTTGGTTTCTCTTGCTTCCCATAACAAAATCTGTGTCTATGAGTTGTACCTTTGGGAAAGTTCATGTTTATGACTTCTTGGCCATCTGGTGTTAGATTCACTTTGTTTCTCTAGATGTTGTTCTCATGAGGAAAATTCCACACACACATCTCTACATTTCACCTTTGACTGTATAACCCATCCATATTCCAACAGAAACAGCCCCTTACATGGAAGTAGTGACCATAGTGGGTCTTGGATCCATTTTATTGCTTCTAGCACCACCCTGGGATCTCATGGGACCAACCAACCCCAATGCAAAATACAAAGAGTGGATGCAAAAGTGGAGCATTCAATTCTTTATTAAGGTCTACAATGGCTCTAATGCACAAGCATAGAAGAATGCCTTTCACTCTTGGATTCAGCCTTGAGCCTGGAGGCCCAGGTTTCAATAGTAACCAGGAGGGCTGTTGCACAGTTAAAATTAAAGTGCTCTTTAGTGGGAACAAGGGAGAGGGTCTTCACTGTGGTTCTCCCAGACTTTGGAACTCCCTCTTTAGACAGGCAGGATGGCCCTATCCCTGCCCTCCCTGATCATTTTTTCAAACTGATGCAGGTTGAACGGCTTTTAAATGCTGTGTAATCCAGATTTTACCATTTGTATATAGTTTTAAAATTGTTGTGTGCCTTCAAGTTGTTCACAACTTACGATGTTCATAAGCAGAACCTATTGCAGGGCCTTCTAGGGCTGAGACTGTGTGACTCACCCAAGATCACCTAGTGGCTGAGCAGGGATTTGAACCTTGGTCTCCAGGGTTATAGTCTGATGCTCAAACCACTACATCATGCTGGCTTTCTAATTTTTAAATAGATTTTACTATTTTAATGTTTAATTGTTTTAACCTATTTAACAATTGTTTAATTGTTTTTAAACATTATATTTATATTTTTAAACATTTTTAATTGTTTTAAATTTGTTTTGTTTTAAATTTGCTGTTAGCTGCCTTGAGTCCCTATATCAGGAGAAAGGCAAAATTAATAATAATAATAATAATAATAATAATAATAATAATAATAATAATAATAATTCCACATTTTCTAATATAATCCTTAACGATTTTTGTTAATTTCTGAATTGGTGGGTGACACCTTGGACATGTCACATGCACTCAGACTCTGAGGATGGCAAAGGCAAATTGTCTCTGAACAAATCTCACCAAGAACCCCCACTAAGGTTCTCCTTAGAGTTGCCATAAATTGGAAATGACTTGCAGGCATAAAACAACAAAGTGCCTATTCAAAAACACCTGAAAACAACAACAAGCCCCTTTCCCTTAGAGAAATCACTCCACCACCAAGCCAAACTCATTAAGAAGAAAACTGCTGATACCCTTACTTTCCTGGAAACTCCTTGAATTCTCACATGAGGAAGATGGCTGCCTTGCTGAGTAAAACAATGAAATTATGATAATGGCATTATTGTCAGCATTACTGCTCAGGAATGGTAAGGCTTTCTAGGGATTAATAAAGTGATGAAAACACTTTGCAACCTTTATGAAAACCTACATCCATCAGATTGCAAATATACAATGGCTAATGGAGCGCAACAGGGAGTTCCAAAAGAAAATCAGCATGTGCTTTATAGACTATAGCAAAACGTTTGACTGCATAGATCATGAAAGGCTATGGAATGCCTTTAAAGATATGGGAGTGCCAAAACATCTGATAGTCCTGATCAGGAATCTGTATTCAGGACAAGAGGCTACTGTCAGAACAGAACAAGAAGAATCGGAATGGTTCCCAATTAGCAAAGGGGTCAGATAAGGCTGCATCCTTTCACCCTATCTGTTCAATTTGTATGCAAAATATATTGTAAGGAAAGCAGGCTTGGACGCGGAAGAGGGAGGAGTGAAAA
>JAIPUX010001232.1:52911729-52926731 GCA_020142125.1 Phrynosoma platyrhinos | reverse complement strand
TCAAGCTATCCCCACTTTCACCCACCTTTCCTTCTAGTGTGTGTGTGCTAAATTTGGATGTGTGCAGTTTTTCCCATTTGTTAATTAATAAATATTTAGACTTTAATTGGATAAGCCCATCTCTGCGTCTTACCTGGAGAGATCGATTAGTCCTCTGGTATACATAACGGTACACGGTTCCACGAGGCTTTGTTGGGACCCCTCTTGCATATTTGAGCTAATTATAAATTCCCCTAATTAGATATGATCCTAACAGGTCACCACAAGCCAACAGGAAACTTGAAGGTATGCATGCATGAACACGCAGAGGTAGGTCTCATTCCCCTCCAGTATTGCTACTGTTTTCTTGACAAACCCTCTCAGAAAAGATAAACTGCACAGCTGCACCAATAGTATATACAAGCCCAGTAAAACAGTGGCAGTTTATTTTCAATTTCTATTCTAATTATGCCCAATGTGTATCATACCTTTCTACAGCACCTGCATGGTGGGTCAACATTTCCGTCAAGCTGTTTCCCCAAACTGCAAGACCTCTTTTTTGGTCAGTTAACACCAGATGCTCATTGGCCCAGTGTGATGAGAAAGTGCTGGAGTATTTCATTGACACTGCATTAAGTAATTTGGTATTATCAGCAAATGGGAGCAGCAGATTGCACAACTAGGCATAACTAAGGGGGGAAGCAGACGAGAGCTTCCCAGACGCCCTGGACCGGCGCGCCGCGGGGCCGCAGCCTCCGCACCTCAGCGCACCGGCGGCGACCCTGGAAGGAGCGCTAAATCAGCGCTCCTTCCTCAAGACAGCGAAAGTGCGCACTAACAGCGGCGGGCGCACTTTCGCTGTCTTTTCCGCCGCGGCGCATTCGGCTGCCGCGGCGTGAGGTCTTCCCCGGAGCGCCGGCCGTGCGGAGGGCCGGCGACTCCGAGGGCGACCTCAGGGAGAGGAAGGGGCGCCGAACGTGCGGCTGCCCCTCCTCTTCCAAGCCTCCAAGACGACCCTATTAGTCGTCTGCCGAGGCCCTATGTTATATTAATGTAATGCAATATAATGATGGATAATGACATTCCTTTTGTGATGCAACTGTAACTGTTTTAGCTACTTTTACATTTACAGAATATGTATGGCCCTCTTAAAGTGTGCCTTGTACTAAAGGCTAGCTGTTCGTAGCATTTTGATTATTTTTAAAGTAACTAAAAAGGTAATTATTTTAGCTAACTTTCAACAAACAAAATGCAAAATGTTCATTTAAAAGCTTAAAACACAAAACTCCTTTGGGGCCATACATGTAAAAAACTGCCCTTTAGAGCTTTCTTTAAGAGCACTGATCTTAAGGACATGTTACTTTGTTTTAGAAGATGAAAAAATAAATTTACATTAAGAGCACTTGAATGGTTGCTAAGGATTTTACTTTTCTTTTCAATTTTTTGGTAAAGTCTAAAACGGGTCAGCAACATTCACATACCTGGGGCAGGTCACTGATCCCCAGGTCTTCTACCGGGCTGGGTGGGTGGGTTGGAATGGCGGCGCATGCGCACATGCGCGCATGCGCAGCCCTGGTTTTTGCCGGCAGCCGCCGCGGCCGCTTTCGTCACAGCTGCCATTTTCTTTGCCAAAATGGCAGCCGTGACTCGTTTGCGCATCGTGGTCGCCATTTTGGCAAACAAAATGGCGGCTGCAACACGAGCAGTGACACAGCGGCGGCAGCGGGTGCCGGTCGGCGGGGGTTGGCAGGCTGGGTGCGGCCCACGGACCGTAGGTTGCTGACCCCTAGTCTAAAATATATGCCTCTCTGTATCTTACACCTTTCAAGGGAAGGCTTTCTCGCTATCCATTACCAACCTCTCAGGCTCAGCTGGTAAGGACACAGAAGAGAACCTTTGCTGTGGCTCCTCTTAAGCTTTGAAATTCCCTCCTGAGTGAGGTTCTATCTGTCCCCTCTCTGCTGTCTTTTCAGTGGCAGCCTAAGAGACCTTCTTGTATAAACAGGCCTTCAGCTTTGCCTGACCAGGGTGGGCTAATGTACAATTGAATGTGCTGTTTTAAGTATTTAATGTGCACTTTAAATATTTTAATTTTTAAAATTTTAAAAGTTTGGCTTTATAGTTGAGCATATGATATAATGCTTTTTAAAATTATGCACTCCATATTGATTTAGATGCTGTGCAAGTCATATGCTCTCAACTTCAGGGGAAGGCAACGGCAAGCCTCCTCTGAACAAATCTTGCCAAGGAAACTCCCTGATAGGGTTGCCTTAGGGTTGCCAAAAGTCAGAAAAAACTTGAAGGCACAGAAGAACAACAAATTTATACTTTAAGCCACTTTGCATCTCATTTAGGAGAAAAACAGGATATAATTACATACATAAAACCTCATCTTTTTCTCATCACTATTTGCCTCTGTTCCTTAAGCTCACTTTCGGAAAATGTAAGCTTAGGCATGGGCACCTGCCCCTCATCTTCTGCAGTGAAGAGAAACTGAAAGAATTCACTTTGTTACTCTGCAACCTCCTTATCTTCCTTTTGTATACACTTAACACCATTCTTACCCAATAGTCTAATTATTTTTCCAAAAAATAACTGAATCTGTGCACTAGCAGACTTTTTTTATTGTTGGCTTTAATGTTACAGTTGGCCCTCCATATTCACTGATTCTGCACCCATGGATTCAACTATCCATGGCTGGAAAATATTCCAAATCATAATCATCATAATCATCATCATTATCATCATCTTAAAAGCAAACTATGATTTTGCCATTTTATAGAAGAATGCTACATTTTTTCATAGCATAGTACCCTGCACATACCCAATCTTGTCTGATTTCTGGAGCTGGTTAGTTCTTGGCTGGGAGACCAAGAGGTAAAAGCAGTTTCAAAGTCTATATTGTGGCAATAGATTTCATTAGGGGGGAAGCAGACAGGCGGCCATGGGCTGCCCTGGGAAGCTGCGCCACGGGGCCGAGGTATCCCCACACCTCAGCCCCGCAGCTTCACCGCCCCTGGAAGGAGCGCTAAATTGGCGCTCCTTTCACAAGTCGCCGAAGGTACACCGCAAAAGCTGGAGGCGCACCTTCGGCGACTCTTCCGCTGCAGCGTGTATGGACACTGCAGCGGGAGGTCCTCCTTGAAGCGCCAGCCATGCGGAGGGCTGGCTGCTCTGAGGACGACCTGGGGAAGGGGTTGGGGCACCCACCGTGCAGCTGCCCCTCCCCTTCCCTGCCCCCAAAACGGCTCTTTAAGCCGCCTGCTTCCCCCCAATGTCATAATTCCTTGGGCACGCTTTTGAAATACATATGCGTCATCAGGTCAGTAACAAAAAATAACATAGAGAGGAAGGAGAGAAGAAAAATGATGATGTAACAATCACAGATTTTATGGTATTTATATATGTGGTCTGCTCTGATAGTCTTCAGACACTTCCTCCTTACCATCTCAAACAGTATGAAAATGGTCTGACTCTAATATAATTATTCTTCTCCCCTGCCCATCCTGTTTGCTTGTTTTTTTAAAAAAAAATCTTTGCCTGATAATAGCAATACCAATATCAATAGCATGCACATTTCTATACCACTTATCAGTGAACTCAGCAATCTCTAAGCCAGGGATAGGCAACCTTTCCCCTTTAAGGGCCGAGGGACTTCAGCTCCCAGAATCCCAGGAGCTATTGGCCAACATGGCTGAGGCTTCTGGGAGCTGAAGTCCCTTGGCCCTTAAAGGGGAAAGATTGCCTACCCCTGCTTTAAGCATTTTACAATCTGTAAGCCAATTGCCCCCAAGAAGCCGGATACCCATTTTACTGATCTACAAAAGAATGGAAGGCTGAGTCAACCTTGCAGCCCTGGGATCTAACTCACAACCTTGTAGCTGCAGTACCGGCATTTATTGACTGTGCCACCAGGGCTCCCTATATGAAGAAGCGTGTGTGTTTCAAAAGCGTACACAAGGAACTGTGTATGTGTCTGGTTGTCCTAAGGCAACCTTTCCCCTTTAAGGGCCGAGGGACTTCAGCTCCCAAAAGCCTCAGCCATATTGGCCAATAGTCCCATGTTGGCCAATAGCTCCTGGGATTCTGGGAGCTGAAGTCCATCGGCCCTTAAAGGGGAAAGGTTGCCTACCCCTGTCCTAAGGGAAGCTATTGCTACAAAAAGGGCTTTGTTTGGACTGTATCTTATGGTCAACTTAAGAGGGTTGCACCTTGGCCCATCAGCTGGTGAGAGGCCCTCTCTCCACACCAACTTCCACCACTTTTGCCTCTAAGGAAAGGTAGCCAGCATCTGCTAGACTTAATCCCCCATCCTCTTTTCCTTGTGTGTCTTGTCTTATTTTGACTGTAAACCTAGGGCAAGGAACTGTCAAAATACAGTTGCCCCTCCCAATTTGCGGGGATCCGTTTTGCTCCCCCCTGCAAAAATGGTGGCTCGCAAATATTCGAGTCCTATTTAAACCAATGGCATGCATGCCACAGGCCATTTACAGTATAGCAATTGTCCCTCCCCACGAAGAGCGAGACCGCGGACTCAAAGTCTGCAAACAGGGAGGGCAACTGTAATAATCTCTGGGAGGCTTTCTGGCTTAAATACTCTAAACAAACAAACAAACAAACTCCTGCAAGTAATAACAGGGATCTCTAAATAGAACTGGGTCTCCTGTCTGAAACACTGAGCCAATAGTACTGGGCTAAATGGACCAATGATCTCACTTAATTTCTATCAGGGAAAAGCCCCGTCTTCAATCCCAGGAAGAGAAGGGGCAGCTGGACACCGGGGATGTCATTGGAGCACCCACCATTGTACACAGCGGGCGCTCCGATGATGTCCTTCCAGCTCAGTGTCCAGACACACTGAGCCGGAAGAGACACCGAAGAGGCGCGTGCCGCCTCTTGCGGTGCCCTTTCTGTGCCTTGCGGAAAGAGCGCTATTTTAGCGTTCCTTCCAGGGGCAGAAAAAGAGTGGAGAAAAAAATATGAGACAGCCTCAGCCCCAATCCACCGCTTCTCAGGGCAGCCCATGGTCGCCCATCTGCAATGGCCCTATGTTCCTTTATCTCTGTTCCCAGATTTTCAGAGTTCACCAAGTGTTGGTGGTGATATAAAATTACAAAAGTTTGCCTAACAGGTACCTATGATGGGATGCTTTTGCATAAAAACACCAACATATTTTGAGCAAATGCAACTAAACCAATTAAACTATCAGGGTATTCATAGCCGCTTTTCCATGTTTTATTGATACAGCTGCAGAATAAATAGATTCTTGCTCCCTAATAATCCTGGTTATCAGCCTAACATTTTAATCATTTTCTCCTGACGCTTGTTTCTCAGAGAATTAGCCCTAATGAATGGCTAAAATATCTCAGATCATATATGTCTAATTGCAGTCAAGAGCAGCTCTTGTCTGCATGTACATTTCAATTTACCTCTGGGGATAATGTTTGTTAATTGTATTTCTTTTATACGCTGGGGGAGGAAAAAGCTACTTACTCAAAAAGGGGCTAAGTGTTCTCTTCTTTTCCTTTGTTCACACAAGAAGCTAAAGTCACTTCAAGAGGTACTTAATCCCATTATCCATGGTTACAATTGCCTTACAGCATCAGTGAAAAAAGAACCTGAAGTAAATGCATCTATATTGTGCAATTAAAAGAAATTCAGGTAGTTATTTGCCAGGGGCACGTTCCTGGTCCAAACACATAAAATGGCACTCTGGGGTTCCTAAATACTGTAATGTTTTAAATCTGGTCAACTACAATATGGCACAGATCAAGAGAAGGAATATGCAAAAAAAAAAAAAAAAAGGAAGAGAAAAAAGGGAGGCCCTCTTTCCTAGTGTGTATTGTAAAGCAAAAGAAAAGAGGAGGGACCTCTAAATGTTTGAAGTGACAAGAACCTACAAAAGTCCATATGAAAGGGAAATAAAAATATCAAGAGAAAAAGAAGCAAGCTGGTGTTTTAAAGGAAACCTCAGTTCCCTGCAAACGTAAAAACAAAACACCCTACATAAAACAGCTGAATAATCTTTAATTTTTTATTCAAGATATCCAGTTGTTCAAGATACAGCTTTCTTTCTTTTTTAAAAAAATATTTTTATTAGTTTATAAATATACATAAAATATTACTTATTTATAACAAATATTCATCTAATACTTGTACACATTTCTATACACTTCTCCTTAGTTCTTCGAAAGTAAGTACACATTTTTCACCCCTTGAAATTTATCCTTTCTATATTTCTTATCTTATTAATTGCACCTTTACTTATAACACCCTTTACTTATAACAGCCAAATAACATTTCTTTACACAATTATTTTTCTATATATCTGATTTGTTTATAACTTTTTTACTTTGCCCGTTTATTCCCATCTTGACTTTAAATATTTTTCTATAGGAGTTCATTCTTCCTCCGTCAATTCTGGATCTTTTCCACTTAGTAGTCTTCTTAATCTATCCATCTCTAAGATACAGCTTTCTTTCACTATAAAGAACTTAAGAAAATTTGGCATTTTGCAATTTGTCAGTTTAAACTTACTTAAAATATTGACCCCAAAGGGATCTACTGGGCACTTTATTCTCTTAAATTTAACTGGATAATTTGGCTGCCAATTAAGGTAGCAACATGTTTCACATCTAGATAATTTGTTAATTAATGCTTTCTATTTCAATTTTATCAGAAACTAGCAACTCTTTACATGCACAGCTTACATGGGGGCTTACATCTTCCTTAATATTTTTGGAATTATGACAAAATGACAAAATGAAAAAGTAAGTTTCAAGTTGTTATAATACAAGATTAGAAGAAGCTGGCTTCTGAACATTTGTAAATGAGAGCTTTCAAAAAAAAAAGGAACAAGAGAATTTAGAAAGATGATTCAGTTCATAGTGGTTTCAACATGAGGGATGACTTCTGTTACATTCTGCAAATAAAGATGGGTTCAGCTAAATCAGGTGGGCAGAAACAGCAAGGCTGGCCCAAAACATTTGGCTTCTAGGAGCAAAGGACAAGATAGTGCTGCCTTCCATTGCAGCCTCTGGTCCATATGCACCCCAAATCCCAGTTTTGTGGTCCTCCCAACCTCCCTGGTAGACCCCCAAAGCTCCACAGCTCCTCCAATTTTTAACAAAAAGTTGCCAGACTGATTTTCAGCTGTTTTTTTCCTCCAGGTCTGAAAACACCGAAAAGAATGCTTGCTGAAGTGACAATTTAATTTCTGGATCCATCTGCAGAACTTCTCAACCTCCCACAGAGCTGTTTCCAAGCAAAAAGGGTGATTGGAAGCCATTTCTGATGCACAGTGAAGCACTGACGTGCCCCACAGAGGGCTAAAATTGCCCCCTTTCTCTCTCTCTCACACACACAGTTGTTCAACCCTGCTGTACTGTATGTACAGAGACCAACTGGAATCTTGGAGAACAGAATAAATCTTTATAAAGGTCATAGACCAACAAAAAGAAGTGGGGTACATTCAATTAAAAACATAAAAATAAACCCACAGGTAAATCTTATTTCTGTATTGGAATGTGCTAATATTCTCCAGCACATCAGGGGCAACAATATAATTTAGTAAGGATAAGACTGGCTATCTGCAACACACAGTTCTGTGGCACAGGACAGGAGAATGTATAGGGGTTTTCCCAAGAAATGGCTAGGAGGCAACCAATGGTGCTCTACAGCATCTACAAGCTGAGGCATTTGCTTCACTCCTCTTAATATCAAGACAAGCTCTCACCAGTTTGGAACCACAGTGAAATCAGTACTAAGGATAGTGACTTCATTTGAAATTGCCTAGATTAGTCCTCTCCTAAGTGGAACCCTCAAGATGTAGTTGACTTCAGTTTCCATCACCCTGATTGGAGATGATGGCAGTTGTAGTCTGACACAACCACAGAAACCAACTGGGGAATACCAGTACAAAGCTCCACCAGATAGACCAGGGGTAGGCAACCTTTCCCCTTTAAGGGCCGAGGGACTTCAGCTCCCAGAAGCCTCAGCCATGTTGGCCAATAGTCCCATATTGGCCAATAGCTCCTGGGATTCTGGGAGCTGAAGTCCCTTGGCCCTTAAAGGGGAAAGGTTGCCTACCCCTGCTCTATAGGGTCACCATAAGACAAGTTGACTTGATGGCAGTTAACAACAAAATCAGCTGCCCAAAAAGGGAGGTTAATGATTTTATGTTGAAGTGAGACACATATAAACTGTGCATTACAAATCAACCATTAGCCTTGGTTTTTTTAATATGCATAACAAGGCAGGGGAGTGGTACCGAGGGGGAACAATTGAAAAACCCAAAGGCTTTATCTTAAATCACTGATAACTTTTGTGACACTTTTACAACCATCTCAGCTCATTTACCACCCCTAAGCTCTCTATAGAACCTAATGCCAAGAAAATCTGCTTTATAATGGCAGTCTTCAAATGTTTTTCCTTTTTAATGCTGCAAAATATCAATTTAAAATCAAAGGTATATAGGCAAAAAGGGGATCTTTTTCAGAGTATGATAAGTAAACCTCAAAAAAGAAATGGACAAAGGCCTACCATAATAGATCTTAGCCATTAAATGACAAACTGCTATTTTAGGTTAAATAGTTAACTAAGGTCATTCCACCCACCACTGTTAACCCTCATGACCTTTCATTAATCCATCAAGTAAATTATCTCAATGGTACTGATTCTCTGGCTTGCAAATAGTAAGCATCTTTTCTCCTGATCACTTAAAACAGAAAACCAAAGAGGGGTGGAGACAATCCTACATAGATTAGCACAGCTGAGAAATTTACTTCTAAAAATCAATTAGTCTTCGCCCAAAGCCACCCGCCTGAAGGACTTAGTTACCATTAAAGTTATGAAAGTAACTAGTTTTTCCATTCTTCAAAAGTAACTAAAATAGTTATTTTTGACTACTTTTAAAAGACACCCGAATGTTACAAGCCATTGGACCTGCAGTATGACACTCACTTGCCTCTCATCCACATAGTTGCCATTTGAATACCTACAACAGACTGCAAGTGGGGTAACCCACTTCCACTGTTTACTTAGTCCACACCCACGACTATAAAAGTAACTAAAATGTCACAGTTAAACTACAAAAGCAGAAAAGACATTATTTGTTCCTTTACCCAACCACATGGGGGTATTTTATTCCTCTGATTCATATTTTCTTACAGAATTCACTTAGGTCTAAACCTACAAAGTAGGCACTTTATGACATTGTCACCTGAAGAGTTGTAATGTAAGCAATGGCCTCCAAATTTCAGCCACCTGCCATGCAGAAGTTTTTAGCAGACCAAAAATATTTTGAAGACATACAATGGTATTAGTTATTTTTATTTTTTATTTTTGCAAGGAAGGAGACATGAGTTGTGTTTAAAGTAATTTAAATCCGAATTTTAATATGAATATGGCTTGTCTCACTTTGGGTGTTTTGGCACTGAGAAATACCCTTAATTCTGTACTCACAAATACTCCTGTGGACATGGGACACAGGTGTACCCATATTGGTGATATACTGGAATCTCACTGTGGTCAGAAAACACCGCAGATTATTTCTTCATTTCCTGTTTTCTAATAGCACACCTTTCCTTTGTCCCTGGGGGAAATTGCCTTTACTCTTTTTTGTTTTGTTTTGTTGCTCCACTGAGAAGCATGTTCTTCCTAGCATGCTGATGGGAAACTTTCTTAAGAAGCATGTAGACATCTTCTACCTCATTTTTCTTTGCAACATCAAGTTGAACCTGTGTATGAATATGCACATGATTTTGTAAGTACATTTCTTTTATTTTACTCTCAATCAAAGACTCTGTCTTAATTCTTTATTGGGGCAAACACATGAGTCTGGGAGAACAACGGGTGGACTTCTTTACTACTCTCACATATTCTGCTGAAATAACTCTGCTAGTGAGATTAAACCAATGTCCCTATTTTGGGCTTTTTCACAAAACCCAGAATTCTAACAGTATATAGGGAGTGAAATACCTCATTTTCTCTTTTGTTTGGGCATATTTTACAAATAGGAAAATATAGGACAATACTCTGCAAAAAAAATTGGATATCTTTTGAATTCTTGTACCAAAGTTCAGCTAATAACGAGGCTATAAGGCTTCCTCAGACCTAGAACTAGCCACTGAAATGCTACATAGCCTGACATTAAAATAGGGCCACAGGCAGAAAGGTTTCTATGCAAATGTTGAGGAATCCAGCCTGTGGCTTACATTGGTTCCCAATCTCAGGTCCTAGGGCAATGCTGGACTACAAATGCCACTATCCTTGCCACTGGTCATGATGGCTGAGGATGATGAGAGCTGGACATCCAGAACACTCAGGGACTTTAGATTGGGATCCACTGATTTGCAACACATAGGCAGAGTTTTTGCCAAAGTGCCACTTATAGGTAACTAGAGTTTGGCAGAGAGGGTTGGATCCAGACTTACTCACACTTAGAATTGTTGTTGCATGCCTTCAAGCCATTTCTGACTTATGGCAACCCTAGGCGACCCTATGTTTTTTTTTCCCCAGCAAGTTTCTTGAGAGGGGGTTTGCCATTGCCATTCTCTGAGGCTGAGAGAGTGTGACTTGCAAAAGGTCACCCAGTTGGTTTACATGGCTGAGCAAGGATTTTAACTCTGGTCTCTGGATCCTACCTGTAGTGGCAAACCTATGGCACACATGCCAGATACAGTACATGAAGCCATTTTTCCTGGCACACGGAGGGTGTGCAGGAGGAGGAAAAGGAGCACTCCTGTCCTCCTCTGTCCTGACCATCCTAAGCCTTCAGCTGCTTCCAGAGATGCAACTGAAAGCCCAGGAGGGTGCGGGGGGGGGGGGGGGGAAGGAGGAACTCCAGAAGTTTCGCCAGAAGATTGTTTAGTTTGGGCACTTGGTGCCTGAAAGGTTCACCATCACTACCACTACACCATGCTGGCTCTTCACACTTAGAATACACTCACTGAATTCTTATTGTAAGAGCTAGGTCTAAATACCCCAAAGGCACCAGATTCCATTTGAGCTTGGAAGTTAAGCAGGGTCAGCTTTGGTTAGTACTTGGATGGGAGACAGCCAATGATAGCTGTAGGCTGTAATTCAGAAGAAAGCACTAGCAAATCCACTTCTGAGTATTTATTTGCCTAAGAAAACCCTATGAAATTCATGGGGTCCCCACAGGTTGACAGGCGACTTGTAGGAGCATACACATACATTTTAAAATTGTTTCAATGGCTGCTGACACACTGTAAAATTAATGTGGTTGGACACCGCTTTAACGGTCATGGAATCCTAGATTTGTGGTTTGTTGTGGCACCAGAGCTTTCTCACAGAGAAGTCTAAATATCTCATGAAACTACAAATTCCAAAATTCCACAGCACTGAGCCATGTCAGTTAAAGCGGTGTCAAACTGCATTAATTCTGCAGTGTAGATGCAGTCCTAGTCTGCATCCCACCCATTGACCTCTATAACCAAAGGTCAGCCTGTATCATCTGCAATTTGAAAAGTGTGACATTAGCTTAAGTACATAACCCTAACATTTAACAGTATCTACAAGCAGTGTGCTTCCAGTACAGAAGAAAGAAACTGGAATGGGATGTCAATGACATTTTATTTTGTGAGTATTTTGTGAGTATTCACTAATCTGGTTGTAAAAAAACCCCAGAATACTGACTATTCGGGTATTGGTGTGATTCAGCAAGGTCTGAGCTAATATCCAGAACAGTAATCATATTTCCATATTGGATTAATCAAAATTCTATTTCCTACAAAATTTCTTAAAACCTTCAAATGACTTAAATCCATTCAATAGTCCTCCATATCCAATAACTAGAGTACAAAAATGTTTAAATCATTAGTCACATATATTTAATAAAATATAATTTTATCTGTAATGCATTGAGTCTTAGCTACAGTACAACAATATTTTAACAAGTCCCCATGGCTGAACAATTCTCAATTAGCAATAAATAAAGAACCTTCCACCTTTCTTTTTCTCCCAAGAGTCAGTCTCTTATTGCAATTACTTTCCAAGCCTTTTAATTATACAAATGGAAAATCATATGCTAGTCATGTTAACTAGAAAAGAATTATATTATATCCCATGAGTTAAAACATATTTCACACTTCACTGACTCTTTACAGAAATCTTTTAATAATCATTATAGACATATTAATCAAGGTACAGCATTAACTTCCAGAACTGTGCCCCAAATGAACTGTAGGAAGATGGTATCATTTTATAAGAGCACCAAAGTGACATCATCTGCCAAAATATTTGCACTGCATTTAATACCCAAATGACAAAACAGTGAAATGTTAATCATGTGCCATTCTAATGACTTGATTACTAGAGAATCAAATCTCAGGACTGAGGAGCAAGGCCTTCAAAATGCTGTTGATGCTATTGTAGAAATAATCCTGGTCCAAAATAGTTTCACAGAACATCCTCAATAGTCCTTACAAAAGTCCTAAAAGGCAGATCAGTAGTATTATCCCCATTTGACTGATGAAGCTGAGAGAATAAATTCATGAGACTTGGAGGTTGTTGCCACACTGCAGAAATAATTCAGTTTGACATCACTTTAACTGCCATGATTCAATTCTAGGATTTATGGTTTGGCGAGACACCAGAGCTCTCTGACAGACCATGCTATATACCTCACCAAACTATAAATCCCAGTATTCCATAAAGTCATGGCAGTTTAAGTGGTGTCAAATTGGTTTATTTCTGCAGAGTGGAAACTAAGCTGAATTAGAGCCTTCCACGTTCACAGTGCAGCTTCTCAGGCATTACAATAAACCACAACACTAAAATTGAGCCTGAGAAGTATTTTGGAGCTTAAGATCTTAGAACTGTTTCCCGCCCATCTTGGTGTTGAATATTATTATTATTATTATTATTATTATTATTATTATTATTATTATTATTATTATTATTATTATTTCTATCCTGCCCCTCTGGAACAACGAACCCAAATATGGTTTAGAATTATTTCATTTTACAATGGGAATTGGAACTTTTGCCTTGCAGCAATCCTTTACCATTGGCTATGCTGAGTGGGGATGGTAGCAGTTGTATGCCAACCATATGAAAGGTCAAAGCTTCCACATCTCTAATCTACAATACAGTCATACAGGTTGAGTCTCTCTCATCCAGAATTCCAAAATCCAAAATATTCCAAAATTGTCGAAATGGGTGGCTGAGACTGTATCATCTTGGCCTTCTGATGGTTTCATGCACAAAATTATTTAAAACATTGTGTATAAAATTACCTTCTGGCTATGTATATAAGACATATATGAAACATAAATGAATTTCATGTTTAGACTTGGGTCCCATGTCCAAAATATCTCATTATGTATGTGCAAATATTCCAAAATCTGAAAAAATCTGGAATCCAAAACACTTCAGATCCCAAGCACATTGTTTTATTAAAAAAAAAGAAGAAGAAGCCTGAGTTAGCAATTAAAAAACCCTCTCCTTTTAGTCCAAGAAACATTTACAGTAAGAAAGTAAAGAAATATTTTTGTTCACAAGATGATGTTTTCAAACTAAAACTAAACAGTCGCAAAGGCCAACTTACTCCTAGCAGCCATTTTTGTGTCAGGTTACCAAGTACATATGCCCCTATTATGTACCCAGTGGGAGTTTCTTATCTGTCTTTCACAGGTGCCATTAACTTATGTGGCTACGATTGCTACTATCTACATTCATTTGGGTGACAGTGCAACACAATAAAACCAATTGAAACTTGCCCTAAATGTTAAGAACCCAACGTTGTGCTGTGCCCAGCAGGCCCTGACTTCCTGGATCTTTTCTCCTCTTATTTTTAAATAAGAGGAGAGAAGATGTTTAAATCTAGGGCAGAATTACAACATCAGCATCTTCCAGCATCATATCTACACTATTTCATTTTCTTTTTTCTTCCTCAGAAACAGATCTACAAAGCCAACCATCTCTTCTTGGTGTTTCACAGCAACTGAGATTGCAGGGGAAAGAGACAGGCACATTGCACCAAAGGCATGCTGAATTGGCCCATGAAAAGTAATCCAACCTCGCCACAGAGCAGGAACATTTTAGGCATTTGCTGCTATTACTCTCATTTGGTGATGGATGACAAACAAGGAGAAAAAGAGCGCTGCAATGGAGAATGGTTAAAGATAACGGCAGTGTGAATCATCTTCATGTGCTATATGTCTACCAAACTTCTTTCCAAATCTCTAACATTTCTTGGAAATAACTCCCATGGTTTCTAGAAAATTTACTTCCAACCTGGATCCAGGGTCCCAAAGAATTATGGCACCAATGCACAAGGATGTTTCAACATAGTCTTCTCAAACACTAGGCCAGACTTTTTGACACTGGGGGAAGTGGCCAAAATGGTTTCCCACAGATTTAGGGGTCTGGTGTTTCAAGTAGCTGGAGCAGAAGGATTAAAAAACCCACTAGAGCAACCAAGGCTCTTGGCTGTGCTTTAAGCAGCCTTATACTATAATGGGTCTTATAGTATTCCATTCACTGGCCCTACCTCTTCTCTCTCATTCCCAATGAACCTATCCTGCAGCCCTTTCACCCACTTGTATGATGTAGATTATTGGAAAGAGGCCAACACAAAAATTCTGGAATACAGTAACCCTATCCATTAGGATGAACAAATGAATATGGCAATCATCCTGACTGTAAGAGCTGTTTGACAGTGGAATACACTGTATGGCAGTGTAGTGGAGTCTCCTTCTTTGGAGGTCTTTAAACAGAGGCTGGATGGACATCTATCAAGGGTGTTTTGATTGTGTATTCCTGCATGGCAGGGGGTTGGACTTGTGATCTCTTCCAACTCTACTATTCTATGATTCTGTGACTCTATCTCACTTGAAAACTGCAGGGAATTTTACCTTCCCTATACTGCCATCTAGGATACATCATCTTTAGGTGGATTTGTTGTTTTTCTTGTGTGCCTTCAAGTCATTCTGACTCATGGCGACCCTAAGGCAACCCTATGATGGGGTTTTCTTGGCAAAATTTGCTCAGAGAGGTTT
>JAIPUX010001232.1:52900265-52911629 GCA_020142125.1 Phrynosoma platyrhinos | reverse complement strand
TCCCCAGTGATTTTAATGTCTGAACTGGGAATTAAACCCTAGTCTCCAGAGTCAATACTCAAACCATTACACCATGCTGGCTTTCTCTTTAGGTGGATCCAGCATCCTTAACAGAGTGCAAGCATGGGTGGTGATGAGAGAACTACATTGGGTACAGAAATCTATGGAGTGATGGGTCCAGGCTGTAAGCCTATGAGCACAAAAAGTCGAGGACAATGTTCAAATCACACTTGATAATATTTAGGAAATTTATTTCCCCAAAGCCATACACCTATTCCAATTAGAAGCCAGTTTCAAAAGCAAGCAACATTCTGGGTAGTGAGTTGCTAGCACTGATCTTTCTTTGTACAGAGACAGTGTGCTTGTGTAATTAAATTAGGACTTGTAGTTAGGAAGGAACATTTATGCCATCCTGCACAACGTGCTGTTTTATGAATTACACATCCTAGAGTTCCCTCTTCATAGGCAGTAGGGAGGGGCAGCATTTGGAAGGGATCAAGCTCTATAATATTTAGGGCTCTCAGGGATCCTCTGTACAAACATCCCACCAAGACTACATACCATCCTGTCCAGTTCCAAATGAGGCAATGGTATCCTTATTACACTACACTGTTATAGTACTATATTTAACTTTAAGTGCCAGGGCAACATCCTCTGGAATTCTGGGGACTGAAATTGAGTGGGGTGCAAGAGCTCTTTGGCCAACAATTTGAAATGCCTGTCTTTAAACTGCACTTCCCAGGATTCCACAGAATGATGCCATGACAGTTAAAGTGGAATATAGCACTGTAATAGTGTTGTGTGATATGCTGTTAGGAAACGTAAAGGCATTAAAAGAAGCTAAAAGGCACCAATGAATTGGAATTTTGAAAATATAGAAACACAGATAGAACAATACCTTCCCTAGGACCAGCCAAAGGCTACAAAGTACACTGCAAAGCTCAGCATAGCTTTTCAATGAGTTGGATGTTGTGTTTTAAAACAAATGAAAGACAAAAGTAAATAAAATGGATGAGTGGAGGAACATGATAGAAACCCTGTGGGCTGTGGAATAATTTCAGAAATCTAGAAATTACACTTTCAGAATTAAAACATAAATGTTTCTTTCATGATTCCTGGCTATCTATATAGGGGATGGGAGTGTCATATACTGCGAGTGGGGACATAGGCTCCCCCTAAAGTAATGCTTGGACCCTTGGACCATTGCCTAAGAATTAGCTTCCATGGAAACACATCACTGGAACATCCCAGGCTATTAAGCATTTGGAATGTACTGAGGAAGCAAATATGGGGATGGAGGAAAGGAAGATACAAGATGTAGTAATATGAAGAGCAAAACTACATTTACTCATCCGTTATATCAACAGTTCCTCACTGGGACAAGTTCTGTGTATAACACTGAGTGAATTTTAGATTCAGAGAGATGTGGTCAAAGCCAAGATAGAATTGTGTTAAAATGGAAGAGGGCACACCATTCACTGGTAATACCTTTCATATACAGTATTTTGATATTGCATATACAGGACCGACAGTGTTACAGAAACTCAAATAATACATGTCTAAGGCCCTTAAGAACAGGGTTGACTGATTAAAACCAAATGACTTTATTTAAAAACAACAACCCCTTTTAAAAAATTGGTTATTCATGTTATCTTAAATGTCTGGCTATTATTATTTATGATTTTCCAATCCTTTTACTGGAATAATCAATGTTTGAATTTAAACATTTTAACTTTAAAGGTTTATTGGCAGTCGCCCATTGTTAGAGCAGTATCTAGTATCAGTTGCTTTTTTAAAAATTATTTTACTGTATAGTGCAGGAAATTTGATTCAGAAACAAAACTTCTAGTTAACATAAGTTCAACCAAAAGAACCTGCTTTAAAACAGCACGTTTTAAAGAACAATTATTATTTAATCTAGTGGCCCTAACATCAGAATTGCATGTTACTACTTAATTTTCTGATTTAGGCATAGTCCTACACATTAATGCAAAAACAAACAAACACCTGGTTTAAACTAACTCACAAAATGATTTAAACAAAAAAGTGGGTTTTTAAAAAATCTAAATATTGTCTCCGCACTGCCCCTATCCTGTTTATGACCAGAACGAGAGTATACTGAGCCACCTGATGCAGTGTTGACTGGTTTCTGGATTAAGTATGCAGAAAATGGTGGAGACAAACTGCATGCCACCTGCTGCCCAAGTTATCACTCGTTCACTAGATATTTTTTTCCATCAAACACCAAGTACATCAACGCAGCAGTATAAAAAAAGAGACAGACAGGACAGATAGACAGGATTTTTAATGCAATTCACTCAGGGGAGAAAGAAGGAAGATGAAAATAACAAAAAGGACTCAACAAGAGAGCTAGAGAAAATGCTGAGGAAAACTGGTTCTGGGAATCCAACAATGTACAACATACACTGTTGGAGTAGAAAGAGTGACTGAGAATATGAGGTCCTGAGAATTAGCATAATTAATTACAGAAAGAAAAGCATTTTTGTGTCTGTGCATCTGTGTGTGCTGTGCCAGACAAGATTGGAAAAGATGCTATGATAAAAGCAAGACAGTAGACTTTCACATTGTTGGGTACTGACTGAAATTATTGATATAAACATTGCAAATTGTGATTAAAAATGTCCTTTTTGTAGGATTATAGATTAGACACTCAATTTCAGATGCACAGCCATTTTGAAATATTGCACAGCTGCCAACACAGGGTTCACAAAAATATGGCAGACATATTTAAATTTTTCCACTTCATATGCACATAGTGCTAAGTCTGTCGCTTTGGAGGTTGAAGAAACTATTGGTATTTTGTGTTTGTATGTATGTGCCTTTAAGTCACCTGTCGACTTATGGTGACCTCATGCATTTCATGGGGTTTTCTTAGACAAGGAATACTCAAGAGGTGGTTTTGCCAGATCCTTCCTCTGAATTATAGCCTATATAGCATTTGGTATTTATTTATTAAAATAAAAATTAATTTATACTTATATAATAGCTCTAATTTAACATACATTACATATCTATGAACATACCAAAACAGGCAAATTATAAAATGTATGGCTACATTCAGCTTACTGAAATAGTGGTAAACCATTGCATTTGTGTGTGTGTAACCATGCCTTCAAGTAGCTTGTTGACTTATGGCAACCACATGAATTTGATAGGGTTTTCTTAGGCAGGGAACATGCTGAGGTGGTTTTGGTATTTGTTGGCCATCTCCTGTCCAAGTACTAACCAGGGCTAACCCTTCTAAGCTTCCAAGAACAGAAAGGAGCTGGTAACTCTGGGTATTTACACCATTTTTTAAAATAAATAATTTAGATAATTTTGGTAAATAATTTAGAGTAGAAGTAACCTTTGTAAGTAAAGCCACTAAATGTATATATCAGCCCTGATGGCGCAGTGGTTAAATGCCTGTACTGCAGCCACTCACTCATAGACCACAAGGTTGCAAGTTCAATACCAGCCAGGGCTGAGGCTCGACTCAGGCCTGCATCCTTCCGAGGTCACTAAAATGAGTACCCAACTGTTGGGGGGCTATCAGCTCACAGTTGTAAACTGCTTAGACATCCCATGCGCGATATGAAGCGGTATATAAATGAAGCTGCTTTGCTTTGCTTTGCTTTATATAAAATGTAACTTATACTTCTTAAAATATATACATTGAATAATTCAGATACTGTAAATAGAATTGTGTTTCTGACATTGTTATCAACACAGGTTTTTGTTTTACCATAAAGAAAAAAGAAAAAGATAAAAGGAATAAACAAATCAAATTCAATAGGTGACATCTCAGTTATATCACAATACATGGGTGTTTCAGCTATATTACACGAGATTTTTATTATTTATTGTCACTATTTGTCGTTATTATTTACCATCTCTACTGCGACTACTACCAATACAGCTTTATTGCTTACAACCACAAATTTCTGTTGTGCTTTCTTCTGTATTAACACAAATTGGCATATGCATGCACCCATACTTCCTAAGTTGTCATTGTTTTGGTCATCGTGGTTGGACCATCCCAATCCAACCTTCATCTGCTTACTCCATTAGTAAGCAGCTAGTGGTGAGACATCTTTAGAATGGCCTTTCTTTTGGCTCATCCAGATTACGATCACATCTTGGCCTATATATATTTAGAAAAGAAGCCAATGAGGAACAGTCTGGGTTGTAAACTGGCAACAGAACTAAGCATGAAAGTGATGTGAATACAGTTGTGTCCTGATTGTATCTGCAATAAAAATTTGGTGAAGCAATAATGGATGGATTTTAAGATTAATTGAATATTAACTACCAATGGTGAATAAATAATCATATGGTAGAAGAAGTCAACTTAAAAAGTGTGGTACGATAAGACTGGTTAGTATGTGTAGGGGTGTGTGCATGTGCGTGCATGCATGCGCGTGCATGTGTGTATAAATATATGTATCACCTTCTTAGAAAGAGAACACTGAATTTCTCCTACACTCTCTGTGCTGTTGCATTTGGAAAACTTTTAGGTCTGGATCTCAAAGGGAGGAGTGATCTCTGCCTACATGGATATCCCTCCATGCCATCTTAACCACACTTTTTAAGCAACAACATCTTGACAAAAGGTAGGCCTGTGACACAAACAGTGTCAATTTTTTCTTTCTTCTGTATGATTTTTAACACCCTGCTTGATGAAGATGTCAATGGAGCTTCAAAAGCTTGCATTATGTATTTTATGCATTTTGGTTGGCCCAGTACAGGTATCACTGTTTAATGGATTTTGGAAGTTATTGTATTTTGCTATATGGCCAACATGGCTACATTTGGATATGTTTTCTCAACAGAAAAGTTGTACAGCCTTGTACCATTTCTCTTTGTGGAAGCTTTCATTGTGACAACTTATTGGTTTGCCATGACACTGTTGTCAATAACTACAAGCTCTTGACCAGCTTCTTTGAACAAGGTCTTGACTAGCTTCCTTGTAACGAGTTTCCAAACTCTATGAAGAAAAAAAACCCTCAGATTTTTTTTGCATGAACTGAAGATGGACTGATTTGTATTGTTCATAGCAATGAGAGACATATTTTCTCTGTTACTGATTTTCTGTCACTATCCAACTCCTCAGTTAGCTGGCATATTCTGGACTACCACCCACCCACAGCATTTCAGTGCTGAAGGGTTCTGTCAGACATACTGCTCCACCTTTACCTTTGATTATGGCATTATTTTGTTCACATGCTGGGACTCAGCTTACTGCTGAGAAGAGGAAATTCACTTTATGAACTGAAAACTGACTAGATTTGAATGTAGCATGGCTGGCTAGCAATTTGGGGTCAGTTTCTTCCACATTCTTCAGATGTAATGGTAACCAGCATGCATAGCTATGAGGATCAATGGGGAAAATGGAATAATCTCCTTTAGACTGTCATGATAATATAGCTTTAAATTACATTCTCAGAAAAAAGGATGGCAAAGCCCAAAGTGACCAAAGTTTAGACTCAGGTCATCTTATGTTTGAAGCTCTGCTTTGACCATATGTTATGTCTATGGCAGCACAAATCATTACTATTGAGATCTTGACATAGGATATGCAATGACTAGTCTATTAGAGTAAGTTTATTTTGTCCAGTATCCTCTGGATAATATAGAAAATAAACTTACCACTCAGTAACACATATTGGCATCCTTAATTCAGTTGTAGAGGATTATACGGCATCAATTAGTACAAATTAAAATGAAAAATAGAAATTATTTATTTTTACAACATTTATATTTTACTTTTCTGCTGGCAGTAAGAATAAGAAGTAGTTAAAACAAGTAAAATATCACAACTCAGATACCTCCTCCCCAAAAGCAGTCAGGTAGGGGCTAATATGCTTTTATTTTAAATTAAATATTAAACATTTCAGTGTACATATATTGATTTCTAGACCTCAGACACAGAAAACTGACATAACATACACTTTGTCCAAGGTGTAAATATGAAAATCCCCCCCAAACTCTCACAACTTTTATGTGGCTGCAGTATTTGAATATGGGTATTTTCCATAAATAAAATAAATAGACGTTGGATGCAATGCATGGAAGAATTATACAAAAGAGATGATAAAATGAAGGACACATGGAATGAACATATGAAGATGAACCCCAAATTCTAAAAAGTGAGGTGGAAACTGCAATAAGAGAATAGTGGAAAACAAATCACCAGGAACAGATGATACTCCAAACTGAACTGCTGCAATCCACACTGACAGAGTCAACTCTAGTCCTAGTCCTAAACAACATATGTTAATAAATATGGAAAACAAAACCGACAGATTAGAAGCGATCAATATACATCCCCATCCACAAAAAGGAAGATAAAAGACACTGCAGCAACTATAGAACCATAGCACTGATTTCCCATGCAAGCAACATCATGCTCAAAATTCTGCAACATTGACTCCAACCATACATAGAGAGACAAATCTCAGAGGTCCAAGCAGGGTTCAAGAAAGGAAGAGGCATGAGAGATCACATTGCAAACATACAATGCCTAATGGAGCGCACCAGGGAATTCCAAAAGAAAATCCTATGAAATTAATGGAATCGCCATAAGTTGACAGTTGACATGAAGTTGACTTGAATACATACCCAGTTCCCAGGATGACTCCACATATGAAACTCACTAAAGAACTGTCATCTGTGATCTCACAAAACCTGTATATGTGTGTGTGTGTGTGTGTGTGTGTACACACACACACACACACACACACACACACACATATATATATACTTTATGTCAAGCATATAAAAAACCATACAAATAATACATAAACAAACAAGACAAAACTTTCTGTTATTTCCTCCTGTTGATCTCCTTTTTCTTTCTTCTTTCCTATATCAATATTTACTCTTGTTCTATTAGAATTTTCAACAGATAATACATTCAATTAATTTTATTTCCCCTTTGTCTCTTATTTATAAACAACCTTCAAATTATCCCGTATTATATCTGATTATTACACCTATATAAGCACAACACATAGTCTTCTGCTAATACTCAAATCTCCATCTTTTTTATATAAAGTATATCACTCCACTTTTTTTTTCAAATAGTCATATACTTTCTTCTACTTTTTCAATCTATCTTCTTCTTTTCTTCTATTTCGTATTATAGTAAATCCATTTCCATTAAGTCCATGAGTTTTAGCAGCCATTCATCTATTTGAATTTCCTTGTTAATTTTCCAGTATTTTGCATAAATTATTCTGGCTGCTGTGAGCATATAAAATATAATTCTTCCATATTTTTTTCAGTCTTATCATCTAACATACATAATAACATTGTCTCTGGTTTCCTTTCCAGTACTATTTCCAATATTTCAGCAATTGTTTTGAATATTTTTCTTTTTCTAATATATCTCAATATTTCAGCCAATTTTCTTTTTTGTAAGGGTCAATTTGGAACAATGCTTCTTGTGGGGATGCCCACAATGGAAGTTAAGGGTAAATTCTTTTTTTATATTTTTTTTCCAGGTCTTAAATATTGCTGATCTTAGAAAATGATTTTCAAAACTTTTATTTGCTTGAATTTTGTCATAAAACATAAAAGCATGAAATCCAAATTTTAATTCCGTGCTTTCTAAATTGAGCAATTTTCTATTTTCCAATTTCAGCCAATCTTTTAACCAAATACAAGTACTGGCTTCAAAACATAATCTTAAATTGAGTATCACAAAAACCCCTCTCTCCGTTGTATCTTGCATATATTTCTGTTTAATTCTCAGTCTTTTGCCAGCCCAGATAAATTCAGAGAATTGTTTTTGCCAGTCCTTAAACACCTTGTCATTTTTTATTATAGGTAAAGTCTGAAAAAGAAAGAGAAGTTTAGGCAGTACACTCATTTTCACTGCAGCTATCTTTCCCAGCTTACTTAGTCTTATATCTTTCCAATTATTGAGATCTTTTTTTATTTCATTCCAAGTTTTATTATAATTGTTTTTAAATAAGTCAGAATTTTTATTTGCAATCTCTATACCCAAATATTTTGCTTTTTAATTTATATTAAATCCTGAAATCTTACTCTGTTCTTTTTCTTCAGTCTCTGCCATATTTTTGTTATAACACTAGTTATACTAGTCTTCCCTTTATTTTAAAGCCAGAAACCTGTTTTAAATTCTCTAACTGTTTCTATAGTTGTTTAATGCTTTCTAAAGGGTCTTCTAATGGCACCATTATGTCATCTGCATATGTTGTTGTTACCAAATTTTCTCCTCTAATTTTTGCTCCTCTTATCTTTCTGTCCTTCCTAACATTATTCAAAAAATTTTCTAGACATCATAAAAAGAAGAGGAGAAAGGGAGCAACCCTATCTTGTGCCCTTATATATTCGTATAGGGTTTGTCCTTATACCATTGATTTTTACTCTCGCTGTCTGATCTTCATATATTGCAGCGATCCAATTTAAATTTTTTGTACCAAACTGCATCCATTTTAGTACTCCAATCATGAATTCCCAATGTAAACTGTCGAAGGCTTTCTCCATATCTAATAGTATAATTGCAAATTTATTGTCTATACAGAAATCAAAGTGCTCTATTAAATTAACTATGTATCTTATGTTATCTTTTAACTGCCTCTCCAGCAGAAAGCCACATTGTTCCTCTGATATGTAATTGACTAGAACTTTTTTGAGCCTATCTGCTAATATGGATGCAAACAATTTATAATCAGAGTTTAGAAGGGAAATTGGCCTCTAACTATTAGGGTTTTGGTCATCTTTCCCTTCTTTCAAAATTAAATTACATTAGCTTCTCTCCAGGTCAATGGAATCTTCCCTTTGTTGATATTATTTATTAGTTCCAAAAATGGTAATTTTAGTTCCTCCTTAAAGATTTTATAATATCTGGCATTTAAGCCATCTGGACACGGCATTTTATCTTTTTTAGCTCTCTTAATTGCCTCTTCTAACTCTGATAATGTTATTGGTTTATCCAACTCATTTATATGGGTTTCTTTTAATTCTGGGGTGGAGCTCTCTTTAAAGTAGTTTTCTATATTTTCTTTGTTTTCTTTATCCAATTGGAATAGTTTCCTGAAATGGTCTTGAAAAATTTCTTTAATCTTATTTTGTTCAATAATTGTTTTATTCCCAATTCTAATTTTTGTAATTAGTCTATTATTTTTCTCTTTTCTTAGTTTCCATGAGAGCCATTTGCCGATTTTGTTTGCGTTTTGAAAATGTTTGACTTTGACACTCTTCATTAGCCTTGCCATTTTCTCTATATTTTCCATGGAATACTGTTTTTGTAGGATTTTAATCTCTTTATTTATCTTTGTTCTTATTTTCCATTAATTCCATTAATTCCCTTTCTTTATTAGCTATTTCCTCTGTAATTAATTTCATTCTTTCTTTTTTCTCTTTTTGTAGTTTTCGATGTTTTTGAATGAAGACACCCCATATAACAGTTTTGCTTGCATCCCATACTGTATTAATATCAGTGCCTTTATTTAAGTTTTCATTAAAATAATTTATAAGTGGTTGCTTTTTGTTTTTTGGCTTCTTCCACATTTTTTTTATCTTTTAATAAGTAGTCTTTTAACTGCAAAGGAATTATGTTTCTATAAATTTAAAGGTCATTTTAACTGGGTTATTGTCTGAGTATGTTCTAGCTAGAATTTCTATCTTTTTGATTTTGTTACATAATTATTTTGAAACAAAAAACATGTCCAGTCAAGCCACCGATCTATGTCTACTGGAATAAAAGGTAAATTTTCTTCTGTCACCGTGTATATATCTCCATGTTTCTACTAGATTTTAGTTCCTTATCATTGAGAAAAAAAAATTGGGCAGTTTACCTTGTTTTTCTTTGAATTTTTTTTACTGCAAAGTCTATCCATCTGTGGATTTATAACAGTATTAAAATCTCCTCCAAGAATGCTCTCACTTTCATCATACTCTGATATCTTTTTCATAAATTTGCTTTTAAAACTTTGTTTTATTTTCTTGTGGCACATAAATTGCCACTAGAATTAGTTTTTTCCCTTGAATTATTAGTTCAATTCCCATATAGTGTCCTTTGTTATCATTAAATAACTCTCTCAACTGTATATTTTTCGATATATACACTACTATACCCTTTCTTTTCTGTTTAGAGGCAGATATATATTCTTTCCCTAATTTGGGATTTCTTAGAAGTCTTTTATCTTTAAAACGAATGTGTTTTTGTTGAAGAATCACCACATTGTATTTCTCATGGTTTATCAAATGGAATATTTCATTTCTTTTAGCTTTATTGTTTAAACCTTTAACATTCCAAGGGAAAAAATTTATATCTTTAAAACTCATCCTTGATGTTAGTTTTTATTTCCAAAAAGAGGGAGAGGGAAATAAGAGAGAAGAAAACAATGAACAAGAACTATATTCTTAGTATAAAAATAATAGAATGATCAACAAGTTTATGAATTATAACACAAAGCCTTCTATTCAATTTTCTTTCTCTGATGTCTTCTTCTTTCTCCTTCAATGGAAGGTCTTCTTCCTCACTGATCTCTCCATCCTCTTCCCGTTGTTCTTCCTATGTCTCCACCATTGAATTGTTTAGATCTTCTCCCAAGTTATCATTATTCCTCTTATCTTCTCTCACTGCAGATCTTAATTTTTCCTTATAATATTGGTTTCCTTGTTTCTCCACTCCCTTTCTTATGTCTTTACTGGTTCTGTTCCAGAAATCTTTCAATTTCTGGGGTGTATTTAATTTATGCCATTTCTGCTTACAAAATACTGAAATTCTTTCTATTTTCTCCCATCTGTAAAAGACCTCGTTCTTAGATAAAAAATGCTAGAAATTTGTAACTCTCTCTTTTTCTCAAAATTCTGCTAAATATCTTGGCCTCTTCTCCATCAATTTTCAAGATTTTCCTGTAGCTTAGTTCTAATATTTTGTCTCTAGTTTTTTTCCTCAGAAAATAAATTACTATATCCTGTAGCCAGTTTTTTTCTCTAGCTGTCCAGGAATTTATTCGGAACATTTTATTTATTTTCCATTGTAATTCTTGGATTGTAGTTTCCATAAATTCTGCTAGAATTGAGGTCACACATTCATATAAATTCTCTTCTTTTGTCTCTCATATGCCACAGATTTTTAGACAGTTCTCTCTTGCTTTTAAATCTTCCATAACTCTTTCATCTAGTTTTCTTTCTCTTTCCAATTCCTCCTCTTTTTTAAAACTTGTGAGATTTTCTTCCAAATTTGTTGCTTTTTCTTCCAATTTTTCTATTTTTTCCTTTGCTTTACTCAGGTCTTTTGTTACTTCCTCCAATAAGTGTCTGATATCTCTCAGCTCTGTCTTTAAATAATAATAATAATAATAATAATAATAATAATAATAATAA
>JAIPUX010001232.1:52863245-52880555 GCA_020142125.1 Phrynosoma platyrhinos | reverse complement strand
CCGGCCCAGGGCGTCCTGGACGCCCTCGTCTGCTTCCCCCCTCAGTGGCACAAGAACTCTGTAACATCTTGCTTTTCTGTTAGCAGTACGGTGAAATAGTCCAGAAGCACAACAGGTTAAGGAAAGTGATCAAGGAGGGCACATTTCCTGTGGCTCTTCAAGCCATTCAGCTAAACAATGAATTTTACTTTCTGTAATAATGTGGGAAAGGAGAATAAAGGCTCCTATGGGGATATATCCAAGGCAGCTTAATAACTAACCTGTTGTGTTCATCAATTTGCAAAATACAGAAACTTAAAAATGCAAATGTTAAGAAGATATTTAGAAGGCGTTTAGCGTCACAAGGACAAAAATATCCCATAATGTAAGCATACATGACTTACCAAAGTCTCTGACAAAAAAAGTTCCTTTGTACAAAGTCTTTGTACTCCTCATCAGCTCCTACCTTTTCCTCCCAATGCTGGGAGTTTCGTTAACAGTACTGGTGCCAGGAGAATGGTGAAGGAGGGCTGGAATAATGTAAGTCTGTGATGGTGAACCTATGGCATGCGTGCCAAAGATGGCATACAAAGCCATTTCCCCCGGCATACAGAGAGCGGGGAGGAGGAGGAAGAGGTACGCGCCTGTTCCTCCTCCTTCCTGGCCATTCCAGGCCTTCAGCTGCCTCTCCGGAGGCAGTTGGCCAGGAACAGTGTGGAGAGAGGAGGAGGAAGAGGTGTGTGCCTGTTCCTCTTCTTCCCCCTCACCCCCCTGCGTCTTCAGCTGTCTCTGGAGAGGCAGCTGAAGGCCCAGGAGGGTGGGGAAAAGAAGTCCCACCCCAGAAGTCCCACCCCCAGCACCGGGTAACACCCAGTGCCAGACGGCCTTTTAGTTTGGGCACTCGGTCCCTAAAAGGTTTACCATCACTGACATAAGTGAAGGACGAACTAAACTCTGGATGCATTTTGGAAGAGGCATTCATGTAGTCTCTGGAAGGTTCAAAATATTCTTACTTGTGCAAAGCTTACCTGACTTGGTTGTTTCATTTCACACACATTGTTAGTTTTGAATAAAAACTTTGGTGAGAAATGTTGAACTACTACTCTTCTTTTTTTTTTTGTGGGGTAAGAACCTATCCCTATTCTTTTCATGTTTTTTCTGCCTCTGTTGCCAAATTTTCTGTTAAAGAAGTAATATGCATGAGCACATTTACTTTATCAGCTGAGGTATATCAGTCTATAGTAAAAATACAAATTACTCTACAATAAAATGTTGATTGGAATATTTGCTTTTAATACCCCAAGTATTGAATATATTTTCCTGTTGAAACAATAATCTCTAGAAGCATTGTAGGTACAAGAAACAACATAACAACCAAGTTTATGCCTTCTAAAACACAAAGTAAAGTGAGTACACACAGCAGTACAAAATTTTCAAGTGAGAAAGTACATAAAAATACAAAACTGAAAAGGCTGGGATCAGATAAAACAGACAAAGGCACTAACATAACAAGAGGATTCCCTATAACTATCTTAAACAGGCTTCAATAAATACTTTCTAAAAACTTAGTAAGATCAAAACCTTGGTGACAGGCTTCCTCTAATTTCTTACATCTATAAAATATATAGTGGCTCCAGCATTAGACAACAAAAATGATAAACTTTTAGGATGGACGTTCTGTTTAAATCTATCCACAGAGAAAACCAGGGCAACCATCTTGTGGCATTGCAGATATGTTATTTGCTAGTTGCCATGATACGAAGAACCTCCATGACACAAATAACAAAGGAATGATTGCAGAAGTACAGAATTATAGACATGTGATGTCTGCTTTTGAAGTGCCACTGAACAATCCAGCACAAGATCAACACCATTTGATCCAATGATATTACCAAACAGTATACTAAAGACATTTCAGTTAGTAGTTTTACAAGCTTCAAGCCTCAAGGCAAAATAAATTAACACTTCTTACATTAATGCAAATTAGGAAAGAAATAACAGTTGTTATTCAATTCCATCATGTTTATTCAAAGGACAGGAAAGTATACAGCTATGTTTGCAGCTGAAAGTTTTATCTAGTAGATTCCTTCTCCCCTGCCCTCCCTTTATGGGGCTGCAATAGTAATAGCATACATGGTATTCTACACATCTTTGACTGCAAGCAATAATTACATGGCCAAGATATGAACCGAAATGAAACAAACCTATATATAATCACTTGGGCTATTTCCAGAAAGGCACCTTTAAGTGATAATAAATAATTGCCCTTCTGCTGTGACCTACAAGTGGAACAGCAATTCACTTTCCATCACATTGAGGAATGTTATGCATTTTTTAAGTGTACGTTCCACAGACGTTTCATCTTTATCAGTTACCTTTTTACAAAGCACTGACATATACAAATACTGACATATTAGGCAACTGGATTGATCAGAGCTCAAAACATATTTGCTATATTCTTTGTGGCTGATGCTATTTTTTTAAAAAATCAACCATTTATTTATTTACTAGATCTTTCAAGTAGCAGCTAAACACCTAGGGTAGGATCAAAGATTATACATCTGCTGGGTCCTGCTGCTTTTGCCAGAATTAGTGTGCACACACACACACACAAGTTGCATCCTAAAATTCATCTCAGCAAGGCTGGGAAACCCTTTGGAACAAATATTTTTCCCCAGGGAGGGCTGAAGCAGGATGGGGAGGGAAGGAAAGTCCCAATTCTGCAGTTACTGGATAACAAAACAGAGAGTTTTGCCCTTCCAGCCACATTTAAACAAACATTAATAGCAAACCACTCACTATAGTGCTATCAACCTCTCTGTGCACCTATCTATCTGCAGAACAAAAAGAAAGTATCTTTCACCAGTTTTAGCATAACGATTAATGTCAGTGATCAGAGGGTTGCTGTTAATTTAATTAGCAAGTTAAAATAATTAGGAGTGAAGTGCTACATCTCTGTTAACACTAAGTTTTAAAAATCTGCCATTGAACACCTTGCTAAAATGGTGAAAGGATTTAGCCCCCAGCCATCAGCTTTCCACAACCTGCAGTCCTCCTCAAATCAAGCAGTATTGGTAAAGGTCTGCAATGATGTGAGTTGTGATATAAAAATCTATCTGGACCACATCATCTCGTAAAATTGCACATTGATGCTTGTTTGTAGCAAAATACAGAGTACTAAGTGTCACTGAGATACACTTAAGACAAATAGGATGTGCAGTACAGTTGGCCCTCTATATCCACAGATTCTGCATTCATGGCTTGAAAATATATATTTTTTAAAAACCTAAAAAACAAACCTTGATTTTGCCATTTTATATAAGGGATGCCATTTTACTATACAGTTGTATATAACAGGACTTGAGCATGCACAGGTTTTAGTATCCAGAGGGAGTCCTGGAACCAAACCCCAGTGGATACCAACTACTATATTCTTTTTCCCCCTAGATTTTCTATAGAACTACTGTACAGGTTTTTTTTCTGGATTAATTATTTTATTTGCCATGCAAGGCAGTAAATAAATAAAGGGGGACAAAATTTGGATGAAATTAAAATTACTGTTTACCAAGAAAACAACGGAAAAACAATTGAAAAGCACATTAGAGAAGACAACAACTATGTTAAAAGTTCCCTTTCTTGTCAGTCAGATGACTCCTTGAATAAAAGGGTCTTTGCCTTCTCGCAGAAGATCAACAAAGAGAAGAGGCAAACCTACAGTTGTAGGAATTCTACAGTTAGAAAGGAGTCACCTAGAAGGCCCTTTCTCTTGTCTTCACCAAACATGCCTGTGAGGGTAGTGGGATCAAGAGAAGGGCTTCTCCTGAAGCTCTTGACACCTGGGCAGATTCATATGAGCAGATGCTGTCTTTGAGAAAGTTTCATCCCAAGTCTTATAGAGTTTTATCAACACCTCGAAATGTGCCCAGAATTTTGCCAAGGGCCACTGAAGTTGTCGTAATAAAGAACTTCTGTTCTTCCTGTAAGTAGCCTCAGTGAACTGTGACTGCAGCATTTTGAACCCACAGAAGTTTCTGCATACTGTTGAAGGGCACAAAAGTCATCCAAATGAGATGTAATGAGGGCATACCTCTATGTGACTCGATCAGATATCCCCAGGAATAGAAGCAGCTGGCCCACAAGCTTTAACTATGCAAGCAGACTCACAGGCTGCATTAGTACTGCAGAAATAATGCAGCTTGACACCACTTTAAGTGCCATGGCTCAATGCTATGGGATTCTGGGATTTGTAGTTTTGTGAGATATTTAGCCTTCTCTGTCAGAGTGCTACAGAGAACTAGAAATCCCAGGATTCCATAGCATGGAGCCATGCCAGTTAAAGTGAAGTTTTGCAGTGAAGATACATCCATTGCCATAACAGAAACTGGAGCATCCAGGATCAGGGCAGGAGTACACCCAACTTTCAAACCTTTGGGTGTGTACAGAAGTGTAACCCCATCAAACATTGGTTGCACCCCTATTCCTCAACCCACCTTTCAGTTGCATAGGAACATCTCTCTCTTGTCTGGTTTAAGCTTCAGTTTGTTAATCCTCATCATTAGATACAGATCCTCATCATTACATACAGATCCTCATCATTAGATACAGATGTCATTAGATACAGATGTAGAATCAAAACAGTTTCCTTGGATTTAGATAGAAAGAAGATATAAAACCAAGTCTCATTCCCATACTGGTGGCACTAAAACCCAACATTCCAGGCAACCTCACCCGCTGGCTGCATATATATGTTAAACAGCATGAAGGACTGGAAAGAAGAACCCTGTGCAAACCCACAGTCCAGTTGGGAAATAGAAGAAAGGAAGAAAAGGGAAAACACTGAGTAAAAAAAGAAAAGAAAAATAGAAATAACAGTATAGAATGGCTGCAAAATCTGGGCCATTTACCCTAGGAAAACAACATCTCTAAATATTTCCTTATATTGACATGCACATTCATTGTGTTTCTGTGCTGAATGTTTGCTTATAAATATTTTCAGACTAAACACTGCATTCAATGAAGCTGGAAGGGCTTCACAAAACACACACCTCATTTTTAAGCTTCTGTAACACTGTCCAGAGCAGTTGTCAATCAATGTTTTTCCAAGAGTAGTGATCATACTGGACAAGAGAACTTCACATTTAATATATGATTTCTTAATCATCTCTTATGGACACCATTTTAGCCCTTTGTGGAACAATTCCCACCACATAAGTGATCTCTCATTGAGTCTGATGGCATATCGTCAAATATAGCTGACTTTGGAAGAAAGTTATGACTGCTTCCCAGCAACTTCTTGAAAGAAAACAAACCAAACCCCTGATTTTTCTTACTAGTGCCAGCAAGGATAGAAATTACTTATCAGTACAGACATGCAAATGGATGAGCATGCCACAAATGGATAGAATATGGCAGATAGTTTTACGTGAAAAACTGACCTGCAATTTGAAATGAATACTGTGTAATAAGGACAACAATTTCATTGAAACCTTGTATTCTTTTATTACTGTCTGTGGGCATAGTGGTTTGAGTGCTGGACTATGACTCTGGAGACCAGGGTACAATTCCCTTTTGGCCATGAAGCCCACTGGGTTACCTTGGGCAAGTCACACACTCTCAGCCTCAGGGGAAGGCAATGGCAAAACCTCCTCTGAACAAATCCTGACAAGAAAACCCCATTATAAGCTTGCCTTGGGGTCGCCGTCAGTCGGGAATGATTTGAAGGCACACAACAACAACATTCTTATATTGCATTTTTAACATAGAACACTCTCCCATCTAAACCACCACCCATATGGCTAAGTTTTGGCTTAATGCTTTTTTAACAATATAGCTGGACTGATGAGTTAAACAACCAACTGAATGGATCATCCAACTGATCTAAGTGCTGTTGAGATTTGATGACTCTCAGTGTACCAACTGTGATTTACTGTTCTGTTGTTATTGTCATTATATCTTTTCTAGAAAACTTAAAACATTTTTTTTAAAAAACTATGGCTCTTTCTAGGACTGTTTATGGGATCTTACCAGCTAAGAAACAGGGCCTAAATACCCTAAAGACACCACATTGCATCTGATCTTGGAAGCTAAGCAGGATCCACTCTGGTTAGTACTAGGATGGGAGACTGCCAATGAATACCAGGTGCTGCAGGCAATATTTCAGAGGAAGGCAAAACTACCTCTGAATATTCTTTGCCTAAGAAAATCCTATGAAATTCATGGGGTACCTTAAGTCCACAGGCAACCTGAAGGCACATACACACATATCCAATTAGGAATATATTGCCAATCAGCCAAAGCATTTGGAAAATGATAAGATGTGGGAAGGGATTATAGTGAGCTTCATGCTGGGGGTTGCTTCATTTAAATCAGCAAAGTGGTTGTAATTTGCAGTTTGAAAGGTCAGATCAGGGTGTGATTCCTCCTTCTCTTTTAGCAAGCTGCTAGGTGACTGGGTATATGTATAAGGGACTAAACTGTGAACATTTCTGCCCAAAGAGAGAACCAAAAGGCAATAATTTTCCATACCAAACAGAAATGCTTTTGAAATCCTCTTTCTTTGCTCAGACCTGTTTTTCAGTACAGTTGGTACGCCATACCCACAGATTCTGCATCCACAGATTAAACCAACCACGGTTCAAAAATATTCGCAAATCCCCACCCCACCCCCTGCTGAAAGCAAACCTTGATTTTGCCATTTTATATGAGGGGTGCTATTTTCCTATGCCAATGGAATGGGACTTGAACACAAATTTTGGTATCCACAGAGGGTGTCCTAGAACCAAACTCTAGCAGCCCACTGTATACATAATTTTAAAAAGATGTGATTCTACTACCATTGATTTAGTGTGTGCGTACATGCGCATATGTGTTTGTGTTTATGTGTGCATATGCCTAGCTGGATACTGCTCCCTCTGGCTACAGACTGATTGAACTTTATTTCTGAGGACACATGCATAAAACTGCATTATTATTCTTATATTTCTAGAATAACAGCAGACTCTTAAAGGAAAATCATGAACAGCACATAGCATATAAAATGTACTGCATATGCCACAGAAAAAGGAAGCATAATCACTAAAAGTAGTAGCTTTTAAAAAAAATCATTCTTATTTTTTTGTGAGTGTATCTATATATATTTCCAAGAACTACTATGGATTCAAGAAAATGACCATTTAAATGATTCTCTATTATTGCTACTAACTGAGAGTTCAGCAGAATCTCAAGAACAATTTTAAAAGGATATTCTCCCATGTAGCCATTGTTATGAAGCATGAATTAAATACAGACCTTCTGGCAGCTGAACTTGGAGCAGAAAGACATTAATAACTCCTGCAGGGTTTTGCTTTCTTGGGTCATGGCAACTTTCACAAGGATTCTTTCTACCTCTTACCTTTTCTCAGTAATAATTGCACCCCTGGTAAAAATCTAGAAATTTACTGCCAAACAAGAACAAATTGCTCTGACCCAGGACACTCTTCGATCTAAAATTCTTCAGCAGCAGGAGGGTCTCATAGACAACCTTTGCCTGAGCTTTCTGGTTCATTTCTTACACAGACACTGTAAAATGTTATTTCTCTTATATACAATCCAATCTGTTTAATTCAAATTGGGTACAATGCAACAGACATCAGAGTGCAGGAGGCTTGCTGATCAAGTAGCTCCTGTCCCATGAGATCCATTACAGTAACTTCTCTCTTCCCATATTACACAGCTCATGTAAGACCACGGTTCTCATTCAATAAAAGACCACACTGCTGTGGTGCAACCATTACATTGAAAACATTCCCTACACTGTAGTGCTTATGTAATAAGTTGCTGTTGTTGTTGTTATTGTTGTGTGCCTTCAAACCATTTCCAACTTATGGGGACACTAAGGCGACCCTATCATGGGGTTTTCTTGACAAGTTTCTTCAGAGGGGGGTTGCCATTGCCATCCTCTGAGGCTGAGAGAGTTTGTCTTGCCCAAAGTCACCCAGTGGGTTGATATGGCCAAGCTGGGATTAGAACTTTTGTCTCCAGAGTCACAGTCCAATGTTCAAACTGCTACATCATGCTGACTCTCTTGCAAGAACTCTGGCTAGTTATTTAGAGGAATAAGCTTTGTAGTTTGTACACAAGGTGTATGATGTGTACATTCCATTAATTTCAGTGGCTTTATTCTGGTAAAGTAACTTGTCAACTGTAACTCATTTTCTTACAATGAGAACTTTTGCACACAGATCTGAAAACAACACAAAAACAGGCTCAGGTTTGGTACAGGTGATTTCTAAAAACTAGACCTATTCTGCAAAATACACTAGATCTTAAATTGGTATACCCCAAAGACCTAAGAAATCTGAATGGTCCCCTTGGGGAGTTTCCACCTGATATAGCTGGAACTCCTGTTCCAGATCTTACTTTGGAACAAATGGAATAAACTCTTAGCATAGTTCTTTCCAGACACTCTGTAAAGTATGGACTGCAGAACACAAGTGACTCCCTGGTTTTCCTAGGGAGATAGGTGCAATGAAGCAGGTCAGGAAACAACTAAACACAAGGAGTATAAGTTGTAAGATGTAGTACAACTCAACACAAGTAGAAATTAATTATCAGACCTACTTAGTGGTAATAATGACAGTAAATAATTATTACACACTTGGCACTATTGCATCCTGAAGTAGTTATCCAAACAGCGTTTTTTCCAAGTAATCCAAACTTTATTTCCAATAAACTGCAGAACAGATTATTGGGATTCTCAGAGGCGTGCTGTGGTAGGTTTGTACTTTTGAGAATAAAACTGGTCTTTTCTGACCTAAATGACACTAATTGACAAGTTCCTAGCTGAGAATGCATCCAGAGTGCTACCTGATCAAATGATATATGAGATCAAATTTACTCAAGGATGCAGATAAGGTAAATGAAGGTGTTTACAGATCCAGATGTGCTTTTGACCACAGCTCATCTTGGCTAATTACATCTCACTGTAGGAGGACAGATGAGAGAGAGGAAATTGTGGTCTGGTTCCATGAGGTGATAAATACTTATAGAAAGCAGAATGGACCTGGCTTCCTTGAAAGGGAGTTGTGTGATCATGCTTTAAGTAGCCATATCCAGATCCAGAAGACTGGCAAAGAGTTCAAGATTATGATTAGAATCAATATGAGGTACTCTTGGATAAAACTGACTATCAGAATTGAATGGCAATTCAGGTTCAGGTCTGATTTTGGCACAGAACAGCCTTGGTTGTCCCGCTGGATTACTTCTTGATCTGTCAGCAACATTTGGCACTAGTGTCTCTTGCTGGTTGATTTCTGGGATTTGGTATAGGGAGGTAAAGTGATAAGTCAGTTCTAATTCAATCTGCAGGTTGAGATAGCCCTCATTGTAAATATAAGAATTAGCATTTCAAGATGTTAGGTTTTCTTTTGAAGAGAGTTGGACCCACTGAATAGTACAAGAAGCTGGTAACACACTAGCCCTATATAGATGTGTTCAGAACTTCAAGCATGGAGGTTGCATATGCTGGCCCTTTCCTGCATCCTTTCTCAGTGAGATGGCCTTTTCAGTCAGTGAGAAGGCCTGAAAGGAGTTGAGCAAAGTCATACTCCTCCCTGTGACTGGGAGGACTGGGTGGAGGGGCTGAGGCTGGTTTACATGTACCATCCATACTTAGAATTTGTAATGTTTGCTACTGTATAAATTAGAATAGCTGTTCGTGAGTACAGTCTCAATGAAAGCATGTAAATAATATGTTAAAAGTAATAAGTAAAACTATTCGCTTTATAATGATGTAGTGAGACTACTGTAAATGTTATTTTTAAATAATGAGTAGCATTTACAAAACACTACAAACTGAACACTACTGCAAACATGTTACTTTGGAGGAATTTTGATGGGTTGGCCATTTTAAATCACTGTTTCCTTTGTTAAAAGAATAATGCTGTCAGTAAGATATCAATTATTAATAACTAATGAGTCAATTTTGTTATTGCTGTTGGGTGCCTTCAAGTAATTTCTGATTTATGGCAACCCTAAGGCAAACCTATCACAGCATTTTCTTCTTTGCCTTCTTTTGAGGCTGAGAGAGTGTGAATTGCCCAAGATTACCCAGCAAGTTTCCATAGCTGAGCAGGGATTCAAACATTAGTCTCCAGAGACCTAGTCCAACGTCCAAATCAAATCACTACACCACACTGGCTTTCTGAGTAATATGTTACTCTGAGTAATTATCAGAACAAAAGTAGCTAATGAATGAATGTTAGTTTTTTAGAGTAACATCCCAAACTCTGCTCTCGATATACCTCCTACAAAAGATACAGGATATTATGTAGTATCGAATTTAATTTCACACCAACATTCACAAACGTGGAATAAGAATAACACAAGAGCGTACCCAGGGTGTCTCCACTGTCTACAAGTAAGAATGGACAAAGAATGAGCACAAATCTTCCAGGACTGGGATAATGGGATTGGAATAATGGGATAAACAGTACAACACACCCCAGAATAGCAGCTCCAAATAAAACCTAGCATCTCTGCAGCTGTTTTCAAGTTGAAAACACAAAACTCAAACAATGTAGCCAAACAAATCTGGGAAATCCAATCACTGGTCTACAGGGCCAGGGTATTATGGATCTCCCTAGATGCTGCTCAGACTTCTTAAATATTCTAAAGGTACCAGATCCTGTCTAATCTTGGAAGCTGTGCAAGCTCAATTCTGGTCAGTACTAGGATGGGAGACTGCCAATGAATGCAGTAGGCTGTATTTCAGAGGAAGAAACTGGCAAAACCATCTCTCCGTATTGGTTGCCTTAGAAATTCATGGAGTCTCTATAAGTGGAGAGGTGATCTGAAGGCACATACACACAGATGCTGCTCTCATGAAAGTTTGAGAAAAGGCTAGCTAAAACTCCCTCTGCCACATGATCCCAAGAATCCTGCCTCCCTTTGCAACCCAGTCACTCCACTTGTGACTCCTAGCCACTCTCTCTTTTTTCCGATTGTTAATATGCTTTGTTTTAATAATCTGTGGATGTTTAAAAAAATCTTATATCCTAATTTGCCTTAACTGGCATCTCATCTTTCTAGCACAGAAATATTATACCACAACTTAAGATATGCTTTGTCTTTTCCCTATATCTAAAATGAACTCTGTTGGCTTGTGAATGAAAACTTTCTCTGTTTCTTTAACACACACATAAGGAATCGATTTGCTTACAAAAACACAGAACCCTTTGGAAGAACTACATCTTGATCTCTTCCCCTGCCGATATCAGAAAATGTATATTGACATTGTATAAGATTAACAATGGAGACTATATATAGCATTGTATGATCCCTTGATGTAATTATTATATATATATCAGGAGTTATTGTGGTAACTCCATTTTGGCCTCCATTTTGTGTTGCACAGTTTATTCTCCGTACCATTGGATAAACACATGTTATCTGATCATTGATCTGATACACATTCCCAAAACCAGAAGGGAGAAAAACAGCTTGCGTTTAATCAAATTTCTTACATCATTGAGTAAATCTGCCTTTATGTTTGGTTTTGTTTAATTATAGGTTGTTGGTTTTATTCTGCTATTTTAATATTGTTCTAGTTTAGTTTATTTTTAAGGGATAGGTGGGTTAGGGAAATTAATGCTGTTTTATCCATGTACTGTTTTTAATTTGTTGTACGCTGCCCCGGTTGCCTAGCAGAGGGGTGGGTTAAAAATTATTATTATTATTATTATTATTATTATTATTATTATTTTCTTCTGGAAGTGTACTATCTTTCATCCAATTTACATTAAATGTTACACCCACACTAACATGGCTATGTCTTTGAATTAAATAACTGTATCACTGTTTAAATTTTATTGATTTCAACTTTTTAATAAGTCAAAAGAGATTAGATGTAAAATAATTAAATAATTACCTATTTAAAAAACATTTATTTTAATTTAATAAACATAATTGGTAAAACTACAGCTTACATCTTTGCAGACTGTCAAAAATAGTGTGAATTCAGTCCACTTTTAGGGTTAGGGTTAAGGTTAGGGAATCATGGGAACTGAATTTTATTGTGGCACTAGAGTTCTCTGACAGAAAAGGTTCAATGTCTCAGAAAAATAACAATTCCCATGATTCCCTAGCACTAACCCTAACCCTAAAAGTGGACTGAATTCACACTATTTTTGACAATCTGCAACCCCCCTTAGTGTCAGTGGATCAAATAAGCAGGCTTGGGATCACATCCCCATCTAGTAAACATTTGCTAATTGCTCTGTTTTGTTCTACAGCAAGCTACATTTTAAAAATTGAGAGTATTTGGCTATTCATCAAAATGTGATCTCACTGAATTCCAAAGTTTTTCCCAAGGCAAAGAATAGTTTTAGTTGGTCCAGTTTACAGTAGTTGCTTTTGACTATCTGGAGTCTGCTAAGCTATTTGTTGTCATTGTTAGGTGCCCTCAAAAGTTGTCTCCAATTTATCATGGGGTTTTCTTGGCAAGTTTAGTCAGAGAAGGTTTGCCATGTCTTCCTCCTAAGCTGAGAGAATGTGACTTGCCCATGGCCAAGTCCAACACTCAAACTAGTACATACCACACACTGGCTCCTGCTAAACCATAGCTATGTGCTTTCTTATTCCTAAGTGTTACCTGGGGCAGATCTTTCAAAGTGACCTGCTTTGCTTCAGTAATTATGTAGCAAACTGTGCAATCCAGATACAGCTTCCAAAGAGACACCCTGAGCTTCCCTTTCTGCTATTAAACTTGACCTATTTCTTATATCAACAAAGACAATTGTGAAATAACAACTACTTTGTTAAAGCCACAAGCAAACACATAAAGTATATGTTGTTGAAAGATTTTTCTCTCTGCTCTTAAACAAAGGTGAGTCCAAATGAACTTGGATTCTACAAAGTTACAACCTACAACCGTTAACATGGATATATGTCACAAGTTAAAAATAATCCAAAGGTTCAGGTTTGTAAGTCTATAATAAAACATTTGTTTACCTAACTGCACAAATCACATGCAGCCTTGATCAAGGAAATACAGGCAGAGCGCAGCAAATTCTATACACATTATCTTCATAAATGTTTGCTAATCAGATGGTTCCTATACACTACAGTCTTTTTTCATGTTATCCTTATGGACTCCATAAAAATAGCTCATTCAGGCTGTAATCTAATCCCTTGGGTGCCTACTTGGGACTTACTTCTGAATATGCACAGAGTTGCAAAATTAGTGCAGCAAAGGCGCTAAGGGCAAGCTAACCATAATACTAAATGTGCTTTTAGAAATGTAAAATGTGCCTTTTAGAAATGTGAAAATTTCCATCCCTGCCCATCACCTCTATGAGTCTGAATTTAATCCTCTCTTCCTTGTTCTCATACCAAAAACAAGAAATGTAAAAAAAAACCCCAAGACCAACAAAACCCACCACACATGCATGGGGTGGGGCGAGAGTTTAGAAAATAGTTTGGCCCTAAGATACCTAGATCCATGAATCAGAAGGCCCTGCTAGAAGTCTAGCTTCTGTCATTTATTTATTTGGGGGTCTTAACCCATTATCTATCAGCTTTCCACAGTTTCACTGACTTGTTCTAGAATTGTGGGCCTTTGCAGACTACCAGAAATAGTGCAAATTGAGTCCACTTTAAAGGTTAGGGTTAGCGCTAGGGAATCATGGGAATTGTTGTTTTTTTTCTGAGACATTGAGCCTTCTCTGTCAGAGAGCTCTGGTGCCACAATAAAATACAGTTCCCATGATTCCCTAACCCTAATCCTAACCCTTAAAGTGGACTCAATTTGCATTATTTCTAGCAGTCTGCAAAGGCCCGTTGTTATATTGACATTTCTTATCTTTCCACAAACAGGTAACCCTTTTTATTTTTACTATACAGAAAACATTCAGGGGTAGCTGTGTTGGCCATTTAGCAAATTCAAACAAAAATACACCAGTGATACCTTTACTGACCAACCAAAATGCACAATATACTTGTTGCAAGCTTTTGAAGCTCCATGGACTTCTTCATCATCAGGCAAGATGTTACAAACCAAACAGGAGAAAAACAATTGGAGATGTTGCTTTTCTCCTCTTTGGTTTGTAACATCTTGCCTGATGAAGAAGCCCATGGAGCTTCAAAAGCTTGCAACAAGTATATTGTGCATTTTGGTTGGCCAATAAAGGTATCTCTGGTGACCTTTTTATTCTGGCAGGCTTTTGAGAATTGATTTTTCAGAAGAAACAGGCCTTGTATAATGTACTGGACTTTTCTTTGTTGTTATTGTTTTAATTTGTTTTAACTGGTTTCAGTTTAGGATGGTTTGTTTTACAAACTTTTTATACTGTTAATTTTTAACAGCCATAGCTAATGGATGCTTCTGCGTTGCAGAAATAAAGCAGTTTGACACCACTTTAACTCCCACAGCTCAATGCTATAGAATTCTGGGATCTGTAGTTTTGTTATTTAGCCTTCTCTGTCAACAAACTCTGGTGCCACAACAAACTACAAATCCCAGAATTCCACAGCATTGACCCATGGCAGTTAAAAATGTTGTCAAACTGCATTATTTCCGCAGTACAGATGCAGCCTTTTGTTTTAACAGTTGCAAGGGGCCTTGAATCCCATATTGGAGAAATTGATGGAAATAATATTATAACAACAACAACAACAATAGTAATGGCTGGATCCTGTTGGTTAGTCCCAGCCACTGAATCAACTGCTGAATGGTAAGACAACACAAAGGTAAATCTGACAGAATCAATGGGTTTACTTTGGTCAGGAGGAACAATAGGATTTCAGCCAATAATAACAACAATAAATCAGTTACTGTTTTTATCCCACCTTTCCTCCAATGAATTTAAGGTGAAGAACAAGGCTCTCTCCTCCACTTTTATTTTCATGACAATCCTGCAAGGTAATTCTTTTGGTAATAATAAGGCTGAAAGAAATTATTTAGGTGCATTTTTGGGGCCATCGCTAATCTGAAACTTGGACTGGGACTTTCCAGAGTCCCAGTCCAACACTTTAATCACTTTGGCTCCAACGGATCAACATTTGATATAACTATTCACATTATAATATTAACATTGTGTAGCAATGAAAAGGGCTTCAAGCTTAAGAAAGTTAAGAAAACATTTTAAAGAAGCAGCTTTGTGCATTTGACTATTTTATCTTTCACAGCCTTCAAAGAGTGTATACATAAATGCACTGTATTAATTGAAGGCATGTATTCCTCCTACAGCATGCCTGATCAAGACGCAGGCACAGAGACTCTGAAAATGCCAGTTTCAAAGACCATCAGGGTTATTTTCTGAGTGGCACGTTTCTAAACATTTCATCATTGATTTGAATATATGTCAACACATTCTGCTGGTGTGCTATAAAATATGAACTGTGTCAACAGCAGGGGGGAAAAGTGACACACTTGGGACCTGGAGCTTTTGTGGCAACACACTGTAATAATATCATTTTTTTTAAAAAAAAAAATTATCATCTCTTTGGCTGAAAGCAACAACAAATCTTTTTATACAGTGTTTTAGATAGCACCCACAGAAGCAAAAACACCTCCAAAGTGTTATTTGTTGCCTTTCAGATGTCGTTGGCTTAAAATTCCTAAAATGCAACACACAATAAATTTTGCCGTTAGGGTGAAAACATGAGCTAACAATATTTATTTCCCCTTTCCTCAGTTAATAAAATTACTTAACTCTAAACCTACAAGTGAAAAGAAACCCTGGGAGTACTGCAAACCTCAGAGGATTAATTTCACTTCCATGAAATGACATTTTATTCCCAAATCATTTAACCTCTGACTTTTCATAACTAGACACACAGCCCCTTGAACTATGATTTAGTGACTCAAAAGTGGTACAGCAGCCCTGTCATTTAAGGGATATTTAACAGCTGTTTCCCTTCCCCAAGCTGTAAAAGAGGTGATGGCTGAAATTCATTTAGATTTATTTTTATTTTCTAGAATGTGTCCTGATGTCCTACAATGAAAAGTCAACATTTGTTTGTAGCATCATCTTCTATGAAGCATAAATTTTGCATTATTTCATTTGCAAGTATTCATTCCTACCCTGTCTCTGGTCTAGCAAATTGTTAACTTAGGCTGGTCACAGGGAGCATACAACACCCTTGTTGCAACAGCTTTGTGAGCTGCCTGTTTCAGGACACAATTCAATGGCATGAAAAAGCTGTATACAGCTCAGATCCCAGTTATCTGAAGGGCCATCTGTCTCGATATGAGCCTGACCGTGTTTTGAAATCTTCTGGGGAGGTCCTTCTTTCTGTCCTGCCACTCACACAGGTGCATTTGGTGGGAACACCAGAGAGGTCTATAGCTTTTTTGTGGGTTTTTCGGGCTGTGTGGCCATGTTCTAGAAGAGTTTCTTTCTGACGTTTCGCCAGCATCTGTGGCTGGCATCTTCAGAGAGGGCCTTTTCAGTGGCTGCCCCCAGGATCTGGAGCTCTCTCTAAGGAAGGCAGACTGGCATCCTCTTTGCTAGCCCTTTGTTTCGCACAAAGGTCTTTAAATTGTTTATATTTGTTGTTGCTCTTTTAATGGTCTGCTTTTAAAACTGCTTTCAATTTATTGATAGTTTAATTATATTAAGTTTTGTAGATTGTAATTTTTTTAGCTGTAACATTTGTAAACCCTCTTGAGTCCCAAACTGGGAAAATGATGGTATATAAAGGGCACAAGACCACTGTGAAAGTGGGAAAAATGCAAATAAAAAACCCCACTTTTTAAACCTGAAATAACACTTCTCTAGGCATTTGTAGGTCCTCCAGTGCAACTTTTAGATCAACATCTGCCAGAAATTGGCTATAGAATTGCACTGGAGGGCCTACAAATTTCTAGAGAAGTGTTATCTCTAGGAATCTTCAGGTCTTCCAGCATAATTTCTGCAGATGTTGCCCACATCACTTTAACTACCATGCTATAGAATTCTAGGATCTGTAGTTTTGTGAAATATTTAGCCTTTCCTGTCAGGGAGCTCTGGTGCCCCACCAAACTACAAATTCCAGAATTCTATATCATTGAGCCATGGTTGTTATTAAGTCTTTTATTAAGTCTGCAGTGTGGATACAGGCCTTCTTTCAGCACCATGTTAACACTTGGCTTTTCTTGCAGGCTTTTTGAATCTAGTAAGTGGACCATTTCTGAGCAACTGGGTTGTAGGTGGGGTTTTTTTGGGGGGGGGGTGCCTATATGCTTTCTTCTTCAACTATTTATTGGCACTCAATATTAGGAAACATGAGGTGAGATGTCTCAATTGTACAATGGGTTAATCAATGATCAAAATAGCATTATGCATGGTTTCAGGCTAGCATGGGAGGGAGATC
>JAIPUX010001232.1:52850943-52863145 GCA_020142125.1 Phrynosoma platyrhinos | reverse complement strand
TTGGAAAACAAAATGGCGGCCACGGCATGCACGCAGCGGGGAGCACGCGTGCGCACCGCCTTTTTCCCCACCACCACCATCGGCCCGCGGAAGACCCAGGGATCCCCGGACCAGCCCCAGGTAAGGGGAACTTGCTGACTCCTGATCTACATCAACACTCACAGGAGAAAATGTGTTAAAATTGCACACAAGTGGCATTTTATGCCAAGTAGATTTATTCAGACTGAAAATCAGATCTTGCCATTAAGCCAGAATTAGTATTAAAAACATGGATTACTAAGGTACGGCTAAAATGCTCTAAGGTGGATAATTTCTAGAATATGATAGTAGAAGAAACTGAAGACATAATATGTCAAAAACTGGGGGGAAATGTGAACTCACTTTACTGTTGCTATTTAAACACAGGGTTAACACTGTGAAAGAATACTTGTTTTCTCCCCCAGTGAAGCAAAAATGATTAATTGTTGCACGTGAGGACAAAATAGTGGTTGATTTCCAGTCCTAGAGATGACTGGGATCATAAGGACAGTGACAGAGGGTATTGATGGAATAAAGTAAGAAGCAATGATAAACTGTATCAAAGGTGGCTGAAACTCAGGAATTATGAGGACTGTACCCATTATGCATTAATCACAATATGTCTCCCCACTACTCCATTACCTACAATTAAAATGCTAAGCATGGACTGAATCTATAATAAACAACCTTTCCCTCATTTGTTATTTTTGAAATGCTTTTATACTATTTTCAATTCAGTAGTGCTGTTTTTAATATGATCATTTATTTAAGCATTTGCAATCATTTTTTAAAAAAGCTATATTCTGGTTTAATCTTCACTCTTTTATGGGAAAAAGGCTGGATGACAACTGGAAAAATAAACAATGGCTGTATAAATACAGAATGTATATTACAAATGTGTGTGGGGGAGGGATGCTGGGCATAGTGTCAAACAAACTAGAAATTTCAAGAAGGCTAGACTCCTCCACAAAATTACTGTCTGTGATTATCCTAGACCTACAAAGTATTGGAGACATACTATCATTCCTCTGATTAAAATATTCTTGCAATGAAGAATAAAATTGGGGAGGCATTCACTGGTGGAAGTGATGGGGAAGATCAGTTTCTTCACATCAACTGGATTAAAGTGGGCTGTACCCATTATTAAAAATAGTACCGGTAAATTTCTTGATACTCTGAATGACCATGCCATAGAACAACTGGTCACAGTAACCATCAGGGAACTCTAGACATAATTCTGAGTGGTGCTGAGAACCTAGTGTTTTTGTAAGATGCACATGTTTTTGAACTGAGTGGAAACAGTAACTAAACTGCTATTAAATATAGTTTATATGTAAGCAGGAAATGGCCAAGAAAGTCCAATATATATGACTTCAGAAGAGGTCGTGTCTCAAAAATCAGGATACTGAAGGTAAAAGGATAAATCAAGAGGAGCAGATCTCTCCACATCACTCAAAAATTACAGAGAAATATAGTAATAGATACTGAGCTACAAAGTATGCCTAAGGTCAGGAAAGATACCATAACCAAGAGGATACCAGCATGATTACCAAGTAGTATTAAGTATTACCAAGCGGTACTATTACCGAAAAGAAGGCTTCCTTCAGAAAAGGGAAGTCATGCTCAAATGTGGAGAATAAAAAAAAATACAAACATGTACAAAATAATTGAAATAGATAATAAGGGATGAACAAAGGGATTTTGAGATACACATTGTTAGTAACATTAAGACCAATAAAAACATTTCTTAAATACATAGGAAGCAGAAAAACATCTAGGAAGATATTTGGAGTATTGGGTAACATAGGTTTTATAAGTATTAAAAGAGCATTAAAGGAGCAAAAGGGGATTGCAAAAAAGTTGAGTTAATTCTTTACATCTGCCTTCATTATGAGTCTTCTGGTTACCTCTCAATGTCAGTTGTTTGGGAACATGAACAGGAGGGTGCTACTGCACTCATATTTGTGAGTTTCACACAGGCATTTAGTGTGTCACCATCAGAACACAGTGCTCCACACAGAAATATAACAACAACAACAACAGTAGTAGTGATGATGATGACGATGACGATGAAAACTGAGATGTACAACATGTGTTCAGCCTCTACTTTGCTGTGCCCATGTGTGATGCAGAGTCATAATAAGCTATTGACCAATGTATTACTTCTGGTCATAAACCGGCTCAGTCTATCAGCTATTAGCTTATCCATGAACACTTCCCATTTGGATGCCAGGTAGTAATATGATCCCAACCTCCAACTAGTTTTCCCTGTGGTTACAAACTGATAAGTCATATTCTCTGATTCAATAGAATACGACTCTTATTAGAACATTCCCAAGTGAACTGCAACATTTACAGAATGTAACAAGCTCATGATGCACCCAAGCACCCACAAAATAAACACACAATCAGCGAATTACATGCAAATCCATTTGAACAGCTGAAATGGCAATTCCCAGTTGAGCTGATTATCATAAAAGGTAATAATGTTCAGTGCATATGTGGGAGATTAAAAAAATCTCTTAAAATGTGTTTAATTAAAGGGAGATCCTCACAGCGTGAAATGGGGACACGTGTTCCTTGAAAAGCAATTTTAATTTTATAGCATGCTCTTAACTAATTACAACATCAAGCTTGGGAACTGCAGTTATAAAAAAAAGGACATGGGAGAGATGACTGTGCACAGAAGAGAAATGATGTTTGTACATGGTATTAAGGGAGAAAATCTTGGGCGAACAGGAATGTGCTAAGCGAACAACAACACTGTTGGATAGAGGACTGCATGGATGCTTAGTGGATGACATTTTTGCCCCTTGCTTCATGGCTGAAGCCTGAGGGAGGAAAAAAATCATGATGGCCATCTGTTAGATTTGCAGATATTTCCATTCTTATCACCAGGAAAATTCCTGTGGAAGCTGCAAGGAACGTGCACAAGAAACTGATTGTTTGTACCAGATATTTTCAGGGAAACTGAACCAAAGCAACGGGAAGCATGTGTGTCTTTTCCGCTTGCCTACGCATTCCAATTTTAATTCAAGAATCCTGTAGGACATGAGGAGTGGTGACTAACACCAGGAGCAAAAGAGAACCCTAGCATGACAAATGAAGTGCTCACAATGTGCAGGAAGAAGGAGCTGGAAATAACTCTCGATGTAGGTTTTAAATTGTCCCTAAGTCGGGTTTAGCTTCCTTCCATTTACCTTTTTTTTACTGCATTAACATTTCTTTTGTGGCAGCTGCTGCTGAGAACCTATTGTAAATTTGGGCAATTAGGACTTTTGTTCCATATGTCCCTCCCCTCAGTCAACACTATAGCATCAAAGGAAGCTAATTCAGGGTAGGTTGGCTCTGACTCTAAAATCCAGACAGAAAAAAAAGATGTTAGAATTCACCACTGTTGTCTGTGTAAAGGATTTTTAAGTGGGTTTTTTTAAAATGCTGTTTCAGGCTGGTACAGTTCTTAAAATAATCGGTTTCAAACCTCCCACACAATGCTCACAAGTGAGACCATAATAATAGACTCTGGTGTAAGTCATCTCTCTCCTTAAATCCAAACTAAATAGATGTTAAAATCGTTACCATGCTGTGTCAAAGGCTGACTCGAGCTATTATCAAAAATATGCTGCTTTGGGGTTTCTTAGAAAATAATCTTCTTTAAAGCTTCTGCATTAGCTAAGGCATGGTAGTTCATAATAGTTCATAAAAATGTAATAAAAACAGAAAAATCAGGAGCCTTGAAGCCAGTTCAACCAATGAGCAGAATCAAGAGCTTCTCCGAGGAGCTTATTGCATAAAGCGTCTTACCTCTCTGACTTAAATTTTAATTCGGGTGGTATCCTTATACTATCGCAGTGATTTTACTGCTAAATCTGCCACCTGAATACAGCCCGGGTCCATCCTTGCTCCCAGGAGTGCTCCGGCGGACATTTTCTTAAGCTGAAAAACTCCTGATTTCGAAAAGAGGTGCACTGAGAGCCCCTGGGAGTAAGGATGAACCTGGGCTGTATTCGGGCTGCAGATTTGGCGGCAAAATCACTGTGATAGTATCAGGATGGCACCTGAATTAAAATTTAAGTTGAGAGAGGTAAGACGCTTTAATAGGCCATGCAATAAGCTCCCTAGATTCTATTATTTTATGTTGCAGGAGGAAGGTTTTAGGAATTGCTTTCTTGCAGTGAAAAGATTCCATGACATTAATACTGGTATGTCATGGAGAAAGATAGGTTGAACTTGCCCTGGTCATGCAATGGAGGGGGAACAGACAGTATTCAAACCTGCACTCTGAAGCTTAGGAAAAGCTGATGGTTTTGCACTTTGTATAAATTGCTCCACATTTACAGAGACTACAGTACAACCAAAACCTGAGTACAATTCAATCAAAACCTTCTTCAAAGTACAGTACTCCATTTCCTAGAGGTAGTTCTGGATCCCAGTTCAACATTAGAGAGAGAGAGATTTCATAGTTACATATGCTGGCAAGAGATGGAGAGGAGCACAGAAACAGAAGGAATCCTGTTCTCCATGTACACTCTTAATATGAATGCACAACTTCTACTTTCCATGGCACTTCAAAACTGAAATATTACCAGTAAAGTTTATTTCAGCTAATATGACATCACAGAATGACTATTAACATTCCTAATGATCAAAAACAAAAGTGTTTTGGTTTTTTTTGTAATTAAGTGTAAATTACTTTTATACTTTGAACTCAGCTTGCAGCACTTGAACTAGGGTGAGGACAAAGAGGAGCAGGGAGAGAAGGAGAGAGAAACCAAAACATTTTAAAATCTGAAAAAAAGCTGAAAAAGCTGAAAAAACAGGACTGCCCTTGTAGGAGGAAAGCCAAAAGTGAGGAAGGGTATGCAGGGGTAGGCAACCTTTCCCCTTTAAGGGTGAGGGACTTCAGCTCCCAGAAACCTCAGCCATATTGGCCAATAGTCCCATGTTGGCCAATAGCTCCTGGGATTCTGGGAGCTGAAGTCCCTCAGCCCTTAAAGGGGAAAGGTTGCCTACCCCTGGATGGAAAGAAAAACCAGGAGAGTTGAAGGAAACAAACAGGAGACAAGGAACTGAGGCAGGATAGTTGAAGCCAATGTAAAAGTGATCACTAAAGAAACCGCACACCCCTAGAAGTTAAGAAAGACTTTATATTATACCTGCAGGCTTGTGACATGGATTTTGTTACTTTAAGCAGGCAATGGAGGCCAAAAAAACAGTGGCCAAAATATGTGTATGTATGTGTCTGCCCACACACATGCACTGAGGATAGAGAAAATAGAGACATGCTTTCACTTATTTAATCTGATTAAAAATTCAGATTTTTAGAGGCAGGCTTCCATAGCAAGCAAAACATTCAGCCCTAACCTTAAAACATGAGTAGGCTGCTGGAAGTATCTGCCACAGGTGAATAAGTGCCTTGAAGTAACAGCATGCAAGGTACATTTTGCTGTGGTAAATGATGACCACACCAGCCAGCTAGGACAGAGTCAGAAGCAGAATAGTGCTAAGGGAAGTACCAGTAATAAACCATATTTAAGTGAAAGAATGCATTTGTATTCCTACCACTCTCCCCAAACCCTAACACAAAAGGAAAATATCAGAAACATGTGATTTGGTTTTAAGTAGCATCCACCCTATTAAAACAAAAAGGACCTGTTCTGAAGAAATTGCACTATAAACCTTGGAATTTTACAAGCAAAGTTTATATTAATTCTTTAGAAGCTCTTTGTGCTTATAGTTACAGACAGAGTCTGAAATACACCAAATAAACATCAGCACAAAATTGCATGCAGCTGTTAGATAGTCTTAATCATTTCCAAACCATTATGATAAATTTTAGTGGACCTACAATATTAAGCTCTTCAAACCACAAGGAAGTTGCCCTCAGATTCTATCTTGTCCCACAAGTTGTGCAAAATGAAACAGCTGCTAAATTCTTTGTAAACATTTTTTTAAAAAAGCAAGATTATTCTGGGTGGCAGCAATACTTCTGAGAAAACTCCACTTGTAATATCTTAAAAGAAAGCAATGGCATGGGAAGACTGGTTTTTGGTATCCATTGCAGGAGGATAATGAAATAAATAAAAACAACTCACATAAAACAGGAAATTAATTCATATTGTGTACAGCAGAATATATAGAAAGAGGTTAAACTGAGGGGTTCAACACCTCCTCCGAGGCAGTATTTGCTTACTAGACTTCCACTGGTTAGAATAACAAAAAGAACAGGGATATCTAACACCCAAGAAATGCTCTTCCAGAAGCTAAGTAGGTGGCAGGATCAAAGAAAGCCCTCTTTTGAGAAAGGAAATGGAAAGAAGACTTCTGAACACATGTTTATGAAAGGAGGCTGTAAAATGTTTAAAAGCTTTTGAATACTGTGAATGTTCAAGGAGTCATAAGAGGTATACTGAATAAAAAGTAAGCATTCTTCCATCCTGTTTTGGAATCCATGCTCAGCTGTGGAGACACTTTCAAATCTGTCTCATCTTCTGAACAGAAAACTTCACAAGGTGGTAATGGCAAGGATTTGGGTAGTTAAAAGGTTGTATCCAATGGAATAATTCCACTACTTAAAAGCTTCTTCTGTTTGTGAAAACCTAATTGTTCTTGTGAAAGGGTCAAAGCCAAACCATTTTTTTTACTCCACAAAAAGATGTAGCAAAAGCATTCAGTGTTTACATTGCAAAATCAAACTGAATCATTTCAGTAAGGTTCCATGATAAACCTATGAATATTTCCATAATTCAATATATGCACCAACCACAGAGGCAGAACAGGAAAAAACTGTACAGGAAGAAATTGACAGCATACCAACACAGGATGTTAAGCTGATCCTTGGAGATTGGAACATTGGAGATTGGAGGTAAAGAAGAATCAAAAACAGTAGGCAGATTTGGATTAGGCAAAACAAATAAAGCAGGTGAGCGTCTGATAAGATTTTTGTGAAGCCAATAACCTATTCATTACAAACACATTCTTCATACAACCAGAAAGAAGGCTATACATATGGGCATCACCAGATGGTGAACACAAAAATCAAATAGACTATGTAATTGGAAGCAAAAGATGGCGAAACTCTATACTGGTGGCCAAGACTAGACCAGGTACCAACTGTGACACAGATCACGAAGTACTCTGATCAAAGATAAGAGTAAGACTCAAGAAGAAAACAAAAACAGTGATTATATCAAAATATGATCTAAATAATATCTCAAGAGAATTTACTGACAACATAAGAAACAGATTTGCACTACTAAGCATAATAGACCGAGAACCAGAGGAACTATGGTCTGAAGCCAGGGACATAATAAAAGAAGAATGCAGACAAACACTTTAAATAAACAAAAAGAAAGAGAAAAAACATAGATGACAGAAAAAACACTACAAGCAATAAAAGAAAAGAAGAAAAACAAAAAGGAGATAGGAACAAACTAAGAATTATGAATACAACAGTATAATAGCTTGTGAGGAAAGATAAAGAAAATTAGTACAACAACCAATGCAGAGAAATAGAAGACAACAACAAAAAGGGAAGAACAAGAGACCTATTTCACAAGATCCAGGAAATCAAAGGAAAATTCAAACCAAGAACTGGGACAATCTATGACAATAAAAATAACATAATTCAAGATTAAGAAGGAATAAAAAGATGTTGGATGCAATACACAGAAGAATTATATAAAAGAGATGACAAAATGAAGGACACATGGCATGAAGAGCCATATGAAGATGAACCCCAAATTCTAAAAAGTGGGGAGGAAACTGCAATAAGAGAAATAGTGAAAAACAAATCACCAGGAACAGATGATATTCCAATTGAACTTCTGCAATTCACATTGACAGTCAACTCTAGCTAACCAATATATGTCAACAGATATGAAAAACAAAACAATGGCCAACAGATTGGAAGCGATCAATATACAAAATACAAAAAAGGAGACACAAGAGACTGCAGCAACTATAGAACCATAGCACTGATCACCCATGCAAGCAAAATCATGCTCAAAATTCTGCAACATTGACTCCAACCATACATGAAGAGAGAAATCCCAGAGGTTCAAGTGGGGTTTAGGAAAGGAAGAAGCACAAGGGACCACACTGCAAACATATGATGGCTAATGGAGTGCACCATGGAATTCCAAAAGAAAATCAGCATGTGCTTTATAGACTATAGCAAAGCCTTTGACTGCATAAATCATGAAAGGCTGTGGAATGCCCTCAAATACATGGGAGTGCCAACACATCTGATAGTTCTGATGAGGAAGCTGTACTCAGGACAGGAGGCTACTGTCTGAACAGAACATGGAGAAACAGAATGGTTCCCAATTGGCAATGAGGTCAGAGAAGGCTGTATCTTCTCACAATATCTGTTAAACTTGTAGGCAGAACATATTATAAGAAAAGCAAGCTTGGACATAGAAGGCAGAGTGAAAATGGGAGGAAGGAATATCAACAATCTAATATATGCAGATGACACCATAGTACTAGCAGAAAACCTCACAGTCCTAGAACACCTACTAATGAAGATCAAAGAAGAAAGTGCTAAGGCAGGCTTAATGTTGAACATAAAGAAAACAAAAATAATGACCAGTGAGGACCTTCACAAGTTCAACCTAGACAATGAAAAAATAGAAATAGTAAAAGAATTACCATACCTAGGATCAAACATTGATAGAAATAGGGACTGCAGTCAGGAAATCAGAAGAAGACTAAGAATGGGAAGGATGGCTATGAAAGAACTAGAAAAGATTCTAAAATGCAAAGATATACAACTCAGCACAAAAGTTAGACTCATACAAGCCATCATATTCCATATTACCATGTATGGATAGGAGATCTGGAGAGTTAAGAAGGATGATAGGAAGAAAATCAATGCATATGAGATGTGGTGCTGGAGAAGAGTGCTGAGGATCCCATGGACAGCCAAAAGGACAAACAAGTGGGTCCTAGAGCAGATCAAGCCGGAAACCTCACTGGAAGGCAAGATGACCAAATTAAGGCTGTCGCACTTTGGACACATCATGAGAAGGGAGAACTCTTTGGGGAAAAAAATAATGCTGGGGAAGGTGGAGGGAAGTAGGAAGACAGGAAGGCCACATGCCAGATGGATGGACTCTATTAAGGAGGTCATGGATATGGAGTTGCACGAATTAAGCAGAGCAGTGCAGAACAGAGGATCTTGGAGATGTCTCATCCATAGGGTTGCCATGAGTCGAGACTGACTTAAGGGCAGTTAACAACAACAACAACAACAAGTGTAAACCATTACACAGTGGTTGTACAACCCTAGCTATAGGTGGCGAAATCTTCCTTCAGTTCTATTCTAATTAAAGTAACACTGATTTGCTGTGGAAAACCCTGAGAATGAGTGTCATTTGAAAGACCTAATTCAAACTTCACCTAAAGTTCAGATTTCCTTGGTGCACATATATACAGATGCATGCAGATGAACACACACACACACACACACACACACGAGAGAGAGAGAGAGAGAGAAAGAGACCTTCCCCTCCATCCATTTCAAGCATATGCACATATATCCAAACCCACATGCTCCTCAGTACCCAAGACTGAGATAGTTCAAACCTCTCCTTCGTCTGTGTTCCCCACATGACAATCAGTGGTGATGGTGAGCATGTGTATGAATGTGCAATTGGAAATTGTAATGTTGTAAGCCGCCCCGATTGCTCTGCAGAGGGGCGGGATATAAATCAAAATTATTATTATTATTATTATTATTATTATTATTATTATTATTAAATAGGAAAACTGTGGGCAAAGATGACTTTCCTATAAGACTTGTATCCATTTAATTTTTTTAATTAGTATTTTAAAGAACAGTATCAAACAAGATCACAAGCAAATGCTTTACAGCTGGATGAAAGATTCAGTGAGGCACAGAAATGTGTGAACAAGCTAAAACAATGAGTGCATTTTCAAGCAATCACCTCTTTCCATAAAATATAATAAAACAATGATAGGCAGAAATTGTTTCTACTTGTGTTGGCATACTCAACAAATAGAAACAAAACTGCATAGAATACACTGTTGTCATGGTTATTTTTTAAAAATAACATTATTGCATTGTTAGCTTCTCCATTAATGCTATGTCCCACACACTGCATTTCCATTTTGCAAATGAGAGACCTTGGGCCTCCTTCCATAGATATGCAATTTCTACTCTGATAGCCAAACAGAGGAAAGTAATCAAAAAGTGTTTATTGTGAAGAAGGATTGCATGTCCTTCCAAAAACACAGAAAAAAGGTCAACCTCTGGATGGTTAATGCTCCTAATTACTTTGTGAAAGATTTCATGGCAAAACTGTAAGCTATACAGAAATAATCACTGCATACAAATGCATGGTCTACCATATAGGAATGTAAGGTCCACCTGCAATAATGGGTACTCATCTCATAGGTTGTGCATGCTCCTGTCCATTTAAACTAGGCTCCCCCTTCAGCCCAGTTTAACTAAATGCACATTGTTGGAGGCATCATGTTTAACTTCTGCCAATGTAAATTAGGCTCCAAACAGCTTGGAAATGCAATGTGCTCCATGATCTCTATATATATGTGTTGTCTTTCCCAGCCCATCTTGCAGTAATGTGTGTCTGTAGGATCTGGTAATAGTGGCACCTGCAGTAGACTGCCCAGAAGGCAAACAATGGGTGTATGCAACCCATGGGTTACTTCCACATTTAGGACAGTAAATGAAGAAGTGCTAATGCACTATATTGCACAGAAGAATCTTTTTAAAAATGTACACTTATTATGTTGATAGGGGAATGTTTATTCTGTTTACATTAATACTAAATTTGTGCTTATGTTACATATTGTTGTTGTGTGCCTTCAAGTGGTTTCTAACTTATGGCAACCCTAAGGCAAATCCATGATGGGGTTTTCTGGGGCTGAGAGTGTGGACTCACCGAAGGTCACCCAGTGGGTTTCCACGGCTAAGCAGGGATTTGAACCCTGGCCTCCAGAGTCGTAGTCCAATGCTCAAACCATTACACCACATACTAATACTGATAACAAAACAAATGTGAAAAATCCCACACAACCCCCTCTCCTCCCTCCCTTCCTCAGTGATTGCTCCTCAAACTGTGGAAGTCTCTCCCATGGAAGGATAGGTTGGCCCTCTCTGTGATCCCTTTCAGCCAGCAGGCAAAGATAGCTTTTCTTTAAATACAATCTTGGTCTTTAATTGGATATGATAGAAGGGTCTTTTAATAAGGTATGCTGTTCTTTGACCTTGTGTTTTATATGCATTTTCAAGTGTTTTAAGTATTTTAACATGCTTGTTTATTTCATAGCTTTAAACTTTCATAACATATATTGTTTTAATTGTATTTTGTTTTTGTTTTCAGTTTTTAACAGATTTTATTAATAGTTTTGCAAACAAGCAATATAATAAGCACAAAATACATTCTGTGAGCCTTGGGGGTCAACAGAATGAGTTTTACAGAAAGGTGATTTATCCTGGGATAGCGGAAACAGTCGGAGTTCAAGCTGTCATCTCACTCCACGGCAGCTGGTGGAACCGAGTCCAGAATGTCTTTCCAAAAGATAGTCTAATGGTTGGAGGTCCAATATTGTTCATGTTGTTATTAATATATTCAATGAAAATAGACCAATCCTCAAAAAATGTATGTGCCTTTTTTGTCCATTTCAAAAGTTGAGGGTATAGGAGAGTTTTTCTGACAACTGTGTGTCCCAAATCCTCTTCCACCAGTTGCTCAGTTGAAATCTCCTGTTTTCTAACATCTCGCAATTTCAGCTCTGGCCACTGAGATGAGGAATGTGACAAGTTTTCAATTATTGAGGTGGCTATTGTCCTTGCTGTAAATCAATAGCATTAGAAGACCTGGGCAAAATCATACAGGTTGTTTTACCATATCAGAAATTTGGGTTAAAACAACATTCCAGAAAGCTCTAATCTTGAGACAATCCAACCACATATGTAAACAGGAACCAAGAGCCTTACAACCTCTCCAGCATTTTGGGGAGGCGTCTTTTGCCATTTGTTTATAATTGTATGGGTGTTAAATATCATCTGTGTATGGCCTTTAAGGTTCCCTCCCTCATAAATGCTGAATGTGATTTATATGAGGATGAAGTCCAAATATGTGACCAAGTGGTTTCAGAGATATCCATGTTTATATCAGATTGCTAAATTATCCTG
>JAIPUX010001232.1:52835867-52849103 GCA_020142125.1 Phrynosoma platyrhinos | reverse complement strand
ATAGAAATTAAGAGTTTTTCTTGCTGCATATGGTATATAATAGCAGTGAACTGGCACCACAGGTATTCTGTTCCTGTTCCTCGCTCCCTCATACCTGTTCTTGATGTTGCCCATTGTTTTTTCCACTACTCGCTGCCACAACTATCCACCATGAAGTAAAAAACTCCAGTGCAGACTGCACAGGAGGCAGTGAGAATGGGTAATAGCAATGCAAACTAAAATTTCCATAATGATTGCAGGAAAAGCATCTTAAAATGACATTAAGGTAAAGGAATTTGTGTTGTAACAAGGATTTTTTTTAAAAAAAATGTATTCCCTAACATAAATGATGTACTCCATAATTAATATTGACACATAGGCTTCAATCTCTGGTCACTTCACACTTTATCTACTGAAAATGGATTTTCTGTAAAATGTCAGCCTTGACTGATGCTAACTAGTTGAAGGAAATTCATGGAGTTGGCTAGGGAAGTGATTAGAGATTACTAGGGAGTAGGGACAATTTTTGCTCACCATCCTGAGGTAATAAATATGGAACCTATAATATTAATTCTCCTGTTCATGTTTTTGTGAGTAGGTTGAGGAATTTATGCTTTCTAACAATTGCCTGGCAAATGGAGGCAACTTATCTTACAAGAGACATTCACGAGTAATCTAACCTTCATTGCTCATGCAATTTTTTCCCTGTCCCTCAAGGTTTGCGTATCATTCATGATAGATAACAGGCTGTGCTTTCCAGCCAGTCAATGATGTACAGCAATGGCCTGGGAAACTGATATTACTTAAAGTGCTAACACAATGATTCAAGATATCGTGAAATGGCAAAGACATTTAAAATATTTCCTGAATTGGCAGCATATTAGTCAAAGTGGAAGGCTGGATAACTTATGACACGCTACACTGTAAACTGCTTAAACTTTAATTGGTTGTTGTCTTATATTGTTGAGGGACATTTGCTGCTCTAACTCAGTCGGGAAAATATCTTGGGCTAGCCTTGGAGAAAAGTTATTTTTGCTTTCTTTGGGTCTATCCTGACACTGTGGAACATTGCACATTCTCCCCCTGCATTTGGACAGAGCAAGACGATGAAAAAGTATAACACACTCTCTCTTTCTCTTTCCAATTCCTCCTTAGGATTTTTCTAAAAATTCCTCCAATTTCCTCCTCAGAAATCAAAGCAACCCATTGTGCAGTTTTCTTAATCAGCAGCCACCCTGCTTCCCATCATTTCCCTTCCTCTTTCCATCTTTAAAGTCTCCATTAACCATTAATTTGCCATTTACTTCTCAGGAAAATTCTGACCCTGTCTGACCTCATAATGGAGGATCCGCTATTACTTAAACTAAGCAAACCAAAATCTTCATGTTGTGCTTCTCTGCATTTGGAAAATGTCCATATATTGGGGCTACCTGTCCCAGACAGAAAGCAGCCTGTCCAAAGCAAGAATCCTAGTGGGAAATGGATACAGAGGAGGGTGACCAATTGGTAAACAATCTTCAAACTATGCCCTATGAGGAGCAGTTAAGGAGCTGGGTATGTTTAGCTTGAAGAAGAGAAGGTTAAGAGGTGCCACTATAGCCATGCTTAAATATTTGAAGGGATGTCGTATTGAGGATGGGGCAAGCTTGTTTTCTGCTGCTCCAGAAATCAGGACACGGAGCAATGGATTCAAACCTAAGGAAAAGAGATTCCACCTCAACATTAGGAAGAAGATGGTAAGAGCTGTTTGACAGTGAAATATGCTGCCTTGAAGAGTGGTAGAGTCTCCTTCTTTGGAAGTTTTTAAACAGAGGCTGGATGGGCATTTGTCAGGAAGCTTTGATTCTGTACTCTTGTATGGCAAGGGACTAGACTGGATATCCCTTTGTAGTCTCTTATGATTTTATGACATTAAAGAACTAATTCTGAACAAAAATGATGGTTTGCACCAATGGGCTCAGAAGGTGACAAGTAGGACAGACTGTGGCCTCTGGACTCAGTAGTCACTACCGTAGCCAATCTAGCTGTTGGAATGAGTAGATCATTGTACTGGTATTTTGTCTGCTCCCTCCACCCGTTATCTGTGCCTGGGATATGGATTGATGGTTTCATGGAAAATATACCTGGAAAGTATGACAGTTGGTATGGGGCAGATGGAGATTGACACTTCTAGAGATTGACATCACTAGAGTACTCTATGTTCAGAAGGAAATGGTTTTGCTCATTGCATCTGAAGACATTTATTTGGAGTAAAGTTATATTTTGTGGAATATAACAGCCAAATTCTAAACAGCACTCTTATTACAAAGTTACTGCACTCTGGGAAGTATTAGAAATGTTATTAACTTTTTAAAAAAACTAACAACCACCATATCTTCAGCCACTTACCAACAACAACAACAAAAATGAAATGGGAGATATATTCCACATGTACATTACATCAATATTTCACACTTGGAGGTTGGTACAAAAACAAGATAAACAATTTTTAAAATTTAATCTGATTTAGTCCATTGATGGTTATGGGACTCAAGTGGTTTTAATCCAGACATTCTGGCCTGAATAAAACTCTGGCATTGAGTGCAAAACAGTAAACATGGCCTAGCAGATTGCCCCAAACTTATATGCTTACTACGCTACCAGACATTCAGGAGACAATATAACAAGAAATAAATTAAAACAAAATGTGAGTCAGAATAGAGAAACCCTGGGTTTTAGTCTTAATATTAAAAATACGTTTCTCTCTCTCCCACTCTGTTTTAAAACAAATTAAAGTGTATATATATAATTAAGGAAAGATTACTGCTTTAGACAGATTGAGATTTTTTTTCTGTCTCTAGCTGCTCAGATATGCTGTATTTCCTCATTATCACCTTTAAAGGGCCATCTGGGCCCCATTCCTCACCATTGGGGGCAATTCCATTTGCATTGTTTGTAGGCTTAGTAGCCTGGTGGAAAAGTTCATTAGAAATTTGAAGAGATGCATTAAACCTACCATAGCAAATCAACTAACTGATACCTAGATACCCACAGGAGAGATAAGCATCTAATAGCTATTTGCACATAACTTAACAAGTCAACCATGGGCTCTAATGTTTATTCACCAAAACTGCTTCAAGAAACATTTAGGCTAGTCGCATGCAGGCAAGGGGAGAGGGAAAGAACCTGACTCCCTTGCCCCCAACTACAAGAAGTGTATCAATCACTATTATATCTTTAAGTCTAATTGAAACTAATTTCATTCTTCTCTTGCACAGGACAGATGTGAATTTCCCTAATGGTTTCAGCTATAAACTGAAAACCCACTGGTTATTAATCTAGTAGCTACAAAAAATGACCACCAGCAGTGTCATCAACCTCCCCCCTCCGCTGCCGCACCCAATGCCTATGTGGTATTTGCAGGCATCATGCATTACGTGGATGAGATAATAAAAATAAATCTTTACAGCTTGAGGATGACTGGGCAGTCTGAGGAAAGTTCCAATCATCTGTAGCACATAAGACATGTTTTTCTTGATTTGTATGGCAATAAGGAGAAATATGGGATGGTGCCTTATATTGAGTTGGTCGCAGAAATTGTTTATTTACAAATATTTTTAAACTGCTCACCTAAATAGCCCGAAGGCACCAGACCATGTATGATTTTGGAACTAAACAGGATTAGACCTTATTAGTGCTTGCACAGGGGACTACCAGGGAATAGCAGGTGTTGCAAGTTATATTTTTAGGAAAAGGCAATGGCAAATCACCTCTGAGCACCTCATGTAAGAAAATCCTAATTCATGAAATCACCATAATCCAACAGAGGAAGGTGAATGTACACATTTATAAGGCACATATATTTGGAGATTACAAAATAATGGGCAATAACAGCAGACACAGAATTTGCACTGTCCATAAGAACCGCCTTGAGTCCCTCCGGGGAGAAAGACAGCATATAAATAAATAAATAAATAAATAGATAAATAAATATGGCAGGCTGGACTACCAGGCCTACAGAAATAGGTATGTTTTCAACACGCATCTAAATTACTGGAGCTTGTCAAATTTCTGAGGCATGGGTAGTCCACAAAGTAGGTGCCACCATATTAAATGCTCTGTTCTAAACAACTACAGAGTGGAACTCAGAAATTTAGAACTCAAAAACATGTGACATTATTAAGAGGGTCTTTTGTTATAATTTCAAGAATGAAATGGGTTTATAAGGAAGAAAGTAGTCTCCCAGAAAGTTTAAAGCAATTGGTTACAATTTTTAAAGTTATTTCTCAGTAACTCTGGTACAAGACATTACATTACTATATAACTATAACTTAATTAGGAATAAATTGTTTTTTCAACATAGCTGCAACTTCTTATTACTTCTATAGTTATGAGAGTAGCCTCATTAAACACTGGCACAGGAATAACACATGGTTCAGATGATGGCTCCTGTTGTGCCTCTTGCTGCTGGATTATAATTTGAAAAAGTAACAGAAAGACAATGTTTCTATTTACTTGAAAACAAAAAAGTAAAGAGGTTTTGTTTTGTTTTGTTTTGTTAAAATTGTAACAAACTATTTTCCAGACTTTGATCTATAGTTATAATTAATTACTTAAAATAAGTTTTTTTAAATTCTGGGCAGATAATTGGCCCATCGGGCTCAACATTTCTAACAATGAGTAGCAGTGGGTCTCCAGGTTTCATGCAAGAACATGTGCTTTGCATGGAGAGCCTAAAGATTGGGACTTTCTGCATGCAAAACATGTACTAGTGACTAACATAACCGGTTAACCCCCCCAAACCAAGAAAGATGTGTAGAGAGGGAACACCAAAAGGACAAGAATCTTTAAACAGCAACCTTGAAAATGATGCTCAAAAGACACTTTATTCAAAAGCATGGCTCATCCCATTAGCAAACTATCCTAATAAGGCAGCAGATTAAGACTGTCTTGACCCAACATACAATAATGAATCATTTAGAGATTAACTCCAAAATTATCCTTGATCCCCCCTCAAAATCAGCAAGAACTAGAATAATACTCTAAGCCAGGCCTGTACAACATACGGCCCGGGGGTTGCATGTGGCCCACCAAAGGACTTTTGGGCGGCCCTCAAAGATGTGGAACATCTTCAATGCTCTTCTACTACACAGCCTTCTCCTGAGGAGAGGGCCATGTGGAGGAGAAAGAAGAAGTGCAGATGCTTGCCCTACAAAGCGTCTCTGCTGCTTGGCTTTCTCCTGAGAAGGCCGGATGGAGGAAGAGGATGGGCAAACATTCGCCCCTCAAGGCTCCTTCACTATCCAGCTTTATCTCAAGGAGAAGGCCAGCTGGAGGAGGAGGAGGATGGGAAAACACTTGTCCAACAAGCCTACTCCACCATCTAATTTTATTCTGAGGAAAAGGCCTGGTGACAGTGGAGGAAGATGGGAGAATGCTCACCCTGCAAGGTTCCTCCACTGCTTGGCTTTCTCCCAAGGAGAAGGTCGGGTGAAGGAGGAGGATGGGCAAACACTCACCCTGAGGGCAGTGCAGGAGGAAGAGGAGCAAACGCTCACCCCACATGGCTCCTCTGTTGCTCAGCCTTCTCCCGAAAAGAAGTCAAGATAGAGGAAGAGAAGGACGGGCAAGGCTCCTCCACCACTTGGCTTTCTCCTGAGGAGAGGTCCAGGCAAAGGAGGATGAGGATGGAAATAATATTAATAATATTAATTATTAATAATTAATTAATATTTAATTAAAACCTATCTGCGGCCCAAAGAAGTTTAGCCTATTTTAATTTTGATCCCTTTCTACTGCCAAGCTCTAAGAAGCTGATCCAAACAGCTTAACCAGGGACAGCTCTTGTAGCAGCCCATTAGCAAAGAAGAAAGTCCATTCTATTTCAGGTTTGTCCTGAATGCCCTTGAGAAAAACCAAGGTGAAAGTCCACACATTATGGGGCATCTTTGGGGCAAGATGATTGCCAGGGAAGCCTTTGGTACCACCACCCCAAAAAGCAACAGAAATTCTTACAGGTTGCTTTGCTTGAAGAATGCCTTGAAGAGATGACTCCAGGAAATGTGGGGCTGGGCAGGGGCAAAAGATCTTTAGGATGAGGGTGTTTTACATGGAGCTATTTTTTCCATCCCAGACTGAGTTTTCCTGCAGCCATTTCTCAAAGGAGGATTTTAATTTCAGGGATTTGAAGTGATCTTTATTAACATCCCAAAGTTCATTTGTAGAACTAAGGCTGACAAACTTTGCCAGTCTTTCTACTCATAACATGCTGGGTGTGCCAAGTAGCATAATAAATTTCATTTGACTCTAAGTATTGCTTTGAAAAATAACCTCTCTCTTTTGGAGCTCTTTTGTTAAACTTCCTGGGTTACTGTCACTTTCGTGATTGAGGGGAGAGTTGAATTCATGCCTTTCTATTCTAAACTAAACATTTAAGTATATGCTTAAAACAATGTTTTCATGCAGGATACTGCAAGAAATATTTTAAGAGAAGGGGGGGAAATCTCACAGAAACATACTGACAAATTTGGCAGGGAACCTTTTGGCCATTTGTCTTTAACACTGAGGTCTAGTCTCTTCAGAGCAATTGCTAGTATTTTAGATAAAATGTTTACCATATCTACTTACCCATTTTACATATGATCATACAGAAAATGCATACAAGTGGCTCTAACTTCTTTTGTGAAAACAAATTTTGCAACACAGGTCTCCATGTACCCAATTCCCATTCTGAGGTCATTCCTGTACCCTTGTTTTTCCTATCAGCGCATTCCCCTTGGATCTGCTAAAATTAATATTTACAAATCTGTTAAAACTAAGCAAATTAGCCATAAGACATTTAAAATGACCCTGTTTAGGAAAAGATAAATTAACAGAGTAGTGGTATGCATTTCTACTCAGATGTTCCACTAAGTTCAATGGGATTTATTCCTGAGTAAATGTGCATAGGATCACAATCCAACTGGTACTCCCTACTAGAGAATCATAGACTCCTAGAGTTGGCAGAAACCTCAAGGTCTATCCAGGCCAACCCCCTGCCATGCAGGAATACACAATCAAAGTACCCTCAACAGATGGCCATCCAGCCTCTCTTTAAAAACCTCCAAAGAAGAAGACTCCACTATGCTCCAAGGCAGCATGTTCCACGCTCGAACAGCTCTTACTATCATGAAGTTATTCCTAATGTTGAGGTGGAATCTCTTTTTCTGTAGCTTGAATCCTTTGCCCTGGGTCCTAGTCCCTGGAGCAGCAGAAAACAAGCATGCTCCATTCTCAAGATGATACCCCTTCAAATATTTATACATGTCTATAATGTTAACCTTCTCTTTTTCATGCTAAAAATACCCTGATCTGCTCCTCAATGGGCATGGTTTCCAGACCCTTAACCATTCTGGTTGCCTTCTTTGGACATGCTCCAGCTTGTCAACATCCTTGAATTGTGGTGCCCAGAATGGGACACAGTATTGCAGGGGAGGTCTGATCAAAGCAGAATAGAGTGGCACTATTACTTCCCTTGATCTAAACACTATATCCCTACTAAAGCAGACTAGAATTGCATTGGTTTTATTAGCTGCCACATCACATTGCTTACTGAGAGGACTTACTAAATCAACAGATGAATAGTAAACCAACTCTTATGTAAATCCCACTGATTCAACAGGCCTATTCTAGGACTACCAATAATAATAATAATAATAATAATAATAATAATAATAATAATAATAATAATTTATTTATATTTCCCGCCTCTCCCTGCGGATCAAGGCGGGAGCACAAAGATAAAAGAAAAAGAAAAATACAGCAAGGCTAAAAACATAACAATAAAAACACAGCAAAATAAAAAGTGATTAAAACAGTAAAAAACCACAGTGAAAATTGATACAATTGAATTTTAAAATTACAATAAAAAATTATAAAATTAAAAATTACAAATAGAATTTAATAGAATTTAAGCCAATAATATTCGACATGAATTAGTATTCTATATAATTACCTTGGTTGCAAATGTTCCCTTTTGTAAATTATTACTATGTATTTGTACCACACTGTTTCATTTTAAATTACTGCAGCAATTAGTATGACTTGTTGGGAAAATTCCCATTGTTCTCTAAACATGTTTTTCCATTGTTTTGCTTCTTTCAAAGTGAGAGTGATTAGATAATCAATAACCCTATGTGCTGACTCTGTGAGTGCTCTACTGTTGGCATTGTCCACCTATTCCTCTCCAAATTGTCAGGATGTCCAAGCTGTATGATACCTTACTAGCTTGATGTAATTGTTCTTATTTAGAATAAAACTTACCGTACTTTTCTCTGTTTCACATTCAAATGCTTATTTCTCAATGAGGCCTAGCCACTACAATCCAACACAGGTTTACTCTAAGTAAGCCCAACTACCTTTGATGGAACTTATTGCTGGGTAAATATGCATAAACATTCATACATACACACTCAGAAGGAAACTTCAAGGGGGTTATGGTGAGGTGGTGGTGAAACCAGGATGTGCTATTGCTTCTGTATGATAGGTCGCACAAGCTATGTGCACAATGTCAACCAGAAAATGTGGCCAATGAATGTAGTCAGGGGAACAACAGGAGTCAGGACTTGCCTAATGAGGCAGAACATCAGTAATATGAGAAAAGACAAAACGGGTGAGACACCCTAAAGAAGCAACTGCAGTTGGGACTAATTCAAATTGACGTTTTTAAAACACAAATGAGAAGGTAATGGTGGGATTGTTACCGATGGTTTCAAATGTGTGTGTTGCATTGTGTGATCAAGAATTTCAATCCATGCATACTGGTACATTTTCAAACATAGAGAAAACGTCACCTTTTTTGTGGAGTTTGAACACTGAATTCCAAATATCATATATTCTCTTTTGATTTGGGGCATCCACGCCAGAGTATATAACACAAAGTGGAGTATAACACAAAGTGGAGCTGACCAGGAAAAAGAAGTGAAGCCCAGAAGCTCAGATAAATAGAAAGAGGTGGTGTGTGTGTGTGTGTGTGTGTGTGTGAGAGAGAGAGAGAGAGAGAGAGAGAGAGAGAGAGGTCCTACAACAGTCGTGCATTTCCCATAACATCTTGTCTCGGAATTTGTAAACTTTAGTTTTTTGGACTACAGCCCCCAGAATCCCCCAGCTAGAAGGACCACTGTTTAGCTCTAGCCTGAGACATGGCCCTTAGGCTTCCTAATTTTTTGCCAGCATTTCACCGGAATGGGTTAAATGTAGATAAAGAAATATAAAATAAATTGCTTTTTTCATTAATCTATACCATATAGTGGTTTAATGTATTGCACTATTCTTTGTCAACTCAAAAACAGACAGACATTAGTGATTTTTCATTATTAATACACAGGATAGACAAAAAAGGGTAACCAGGTTGAGATACATATATAGGCAAGAAATACTCCAGATTCCACTAATATATCTGGAAAATCACATCACTGCTTACCATCTCACCAGGAATATGTTTTGTGGCTTTACCTACATGGCTCCTACTGACTTTAATGGGCATCACACAGCTAAATCTCCATGCTTCACTTTGACACTTCAGAATAATTGTTCACTTCCATAAGAGGGTCAAAGAAAGGTTGAAGAACTAAAAGAATTCACAGAGGAGTGTAGATTATGTGTACACAGTTGCATCTGCTTTTGAAAAATGATTGACCAAATGTATATAATGCATGCTAATGAATTCACTACTAAGCCTTGATTTCCTTAGTTAAATATAGCATATCAATGATATTTGCAAAGCAACAGAAAGCACAAAAAAGTACATGTATTGTAAGGTTTTCCAAATTAGTGATTTTCCTAATGGCGAATGGGATTTTTTCCTCCATAACATTTGAAGTACACGAGACTGGGGAAAGCCAACATAAAATACATAACCCTACAAAAAAGAAGAAGACAGAAATAGCTTTTCAAGAGTTTTAAGTGAAGTTACATGTGGGACCAACTGTATCTCCCAAGCCGTCTTCAGAAATGAATAACAGAGATGTTTCCACCAACAGTGCTTTCAAAACACTGTTGGAAACTTTTTGTGGCCCTGGAGACTAAGCTCAATTGAGAACGATTCCAAGGGCTACATTACAGAAAGTGGGCCTTGACTAAGGGCTATGACTTTATGGGCTGCAAGCCAGAGCTCAATCTCATGCAATTCTTTCCCGTTCTTTAAGCAGCCCCCTATCTCTGCACAGTGACTGAAGAATACAGTAGAAGCAACTAATGAACCAGATGGGAAGAGTTCACTGGCTCCATTCAACCTCTGGACCAGAGTTCCCCATCCCTGCTCCAAGAACAGCACTGTTTTCATGCCTGACATAAAGTGGACTCTTGGTACCCACTGAGGTTTGGTTCTAGGACCCTTGCGGATACCAAAATCCGTGGATCTTGAAGTCCCAATGGCATAGTAAAATGGTGTCCTTTATTTAAAAAATGGCAAAATCAAGGTTTGCTTTTTGGAAATATATTTTTGGAATATTTTCAAGCTGTGGATGGTTGAATTATTGGATAAAGTATCATTGAATATGGAGAACCAACTGTACTTCAGCCACAGTTCAACCAGTGCAAAAAAGAATGGAAAGGAAAATCTTAGAAGAAACAAAGAAAGAATGGGAGATGAAGTGGAGGGGTGGATAGACAAGCTTCCCATTTGGTATTGTTGTGGGCATTGCCATGTTGAAAATTCTTCCACTGGCAAATCAGTTTCAAACTGGCATCACGGAAGAAAACAGCAGACAGTAAAAACTGAAAATATGCTTGTATTGCTTTCAGCAGAAGCTGCAAAAGCCAAACATTTTAGGCACAAGTACAGAAAAATGAAAACTGAGCATTCCTATCTTTTTAAAAGGCTGCACAGAAATGATGCACAAATAGTAAAACTCAAATTTAATTTTCATATTAAGCCCCCACAAGGTGTTTCTATTAAGCCATTAATACAAATGCTCCAGTGTTCAGAAATTATTGGTCTGTTCAACCATTTATTTTCAACAGGCATTGGAAACAATGTAGTGCCTTTTGAAGCCTGAGAATTTTCATTTAAACTAGGGGTAGGCAACCTTTCCCCTTTAAGGGCCGAGGGACTTCATCTCCCAGAAGCCTCAGCCATGTTGGCCAATAGTCCCATGTTGGCCAATAGCTCCTGGGATTCTGGGACCTGAAGTCCCTCGGCCCTTAAAGGGGAAAGGTTGCCTACCCCTGATTTAAACCTTCAAATCAACGGCTGGGTTTACTATCTGGAGATTCGACAACATGAATGTCCAAGAGGCTACCTGTGTAGTGAAAGATCTACAGTAGCTTTTATCACAACAGCAGCATGTACAAGAGTACTTTTTAAAAAAGCATGAAAAAGTTTATATCTGCATAGCATGGATATTTTCTTCTATTAAATGCAAATATTACAATATGTGATTGCAGACATACTGGCTAGATTACCACACTACACTCTTAAAGTGTTGCTATTCCACTTTTAACTGCTCTGGCTGCCTCTTGTTGCATTCTGGGATTTGCAATTTAAGGAGGAGCATTGAGAAATCTCAGCCAGAGAGCTCTTAGGCCTCACTGAACTAAGATCTCAGAATGCAACAGGAGGCAGCCAGGGCAGTAATAGTGGAATAGCAGCACTATAAGAGTGTAATGTGGTAATCTACTGGATCTCTGTATTACATCTAACCATTTGCAACATTTTCATCTGGAAATCTAGAGAAAGCTTTAAAAGATTAATACCACTGATGTTCAAATTGCTGTTGAATTCCTGGTTGAATTAAAAGTTTATAATTTCTTTAAAAAAGTGAGTTCAAGGGGAAAAAGCAAGAGTCCAACAAATCTCAGGGTTCCAAAAAACACTGCTGGTAAATTTCCTCAGCCAAACCCAGGGAGAATTTAGATACATTTTGCAACACAAAAACTACATCTCTGATGCTCAACTGAGAGCACAAGCCAATCCTGGCTCTCCAATAAATGTATCTGTATGGTTAAAATCTTTGTCAGGCTCACACTTTTTGCATTTGAGGTACACAACTGACCATCATAAGAATGCATCTAAAAAATACATTTATGAAATATTCCAGATATTTGTAGGACTCTCATGTTTACTCTAATGCAGGGGAAGGCAACCTTTTTAAGACCTGGGCCGGTCTCCCATAGCCCAGGTCTCGGCTGGGCCGAGGGGGGGAATGGCGGCGCGCGTACTCACGCGCGCATGCGCCCTCCACCGCCGCGCACAACCCCCCTGCGCACGCTGCTGCTGCCGCCGCAGCAAACACGGCCGCCATTTTGGAAATCATAATGGCGGTCGCGATGCGTTTGCGCATGTGCAAGAGTACTGTGCATGCGCAAACATGTTGTGACCGCCATTTTGATTTCCAAAATGGCGGTCGCGACATGCGCAGCCGCAGAGCGGCAAAAACGTGCGGCGGCGGCACACGGCAGTGGCAACCTTCGGCCTGGGCCAGTAAGTCCAGGGACCGGGGCTTTAAACAGCCCTCGGGCCGTAGTTTGCCGGTCCCTGCTCTAATGCATTTAAAGGTTTCCAATATCTTTGTCTCTTGTTGTTGTTAACGGCCCTGAAGTTGGTATCGACCCATGGCAACCCTGTGGATGAGACATCTCCAAGATTTCCTGTCCTCCACTGTTCTGTTTAGTTCCTTTGTCTATCCATCTAGCATGCAGCCTTCCTCTCTTTCAACTTCCCTCCATCTTTCCTAGCATTATTTTTTTTACATTGAGTTGTGCCTTCTCATGATTTGTCCAAAGTATGACTGTCAGTTTTGTCATCTTGGCTTCCAGGGAGATTTCTGGCTTGATCTGCTCTAGGATCCAGTTATTTGTCTTTTTGGCTGTCCACAGAATCCTCAGCACTCTTCTTCAGCACCACATCTCAAATGGATTGATTTTCTTCCTGTCTTCTTTCTTAACTGTCCAGCTCTCACATCCATACATGGTAATGCTTGTATGGGTTTAACTTTTGTGCTCAGTTGTGTATCATTGCATTTTAGGATCTTTCCTAGTTCTTTCATAGCCAATCTCCCCATTCTTACCCTTCTTCTGATTTCCTGAGTGTGGTCCATGTTCCTGTTTATATTTGATTCCAAGTATAAGAACTCTTTTACTACTTCTATTTCTTCATTTTCTAGGTTGAATTTATGTAGATTCTTCATGGTCATTATTTTTTCCTTCTTTATGTTCAACAGTAAGCCTGCCTTTGCACTTTATTCCTTGATCTTTCTTAGGACGTTATCACACGTGGGCCAGTTTCGTTGTTAAAGAGAT
>JAIPUX010001232.1:52793238-52827397 GCA_020142125.1 Phrynosoma platyrhinos | reverse complement strand
TCCTGGTGCCCATAACTGAAATAAATTATTTGGCATCCTGGTTAAGGAGAGCTAAGATGGGGAAGGATTTAGTTTCGGGGCTATCCTCTTTTGTTTTAGGAACTGGGATTATTTGGGTTCTGTGCCACGACATGGAAACAGGATCTCAATTCAGCATTGAATTGAACAAATTTAGGAGATGAAGCACAAGATGATTGTAAAGGAGCTTGTAAAGTTCACCTGAAAATCCATCTGGGCCCAGTGATTTGGCTAGTTTCATTTTATTGATTGCTTCTTTAGCCTCATCTGTTTGGATAGGTTTGTTCAGGAGGATTTGGTGAGGTTCTTTGATTTTTCCTAGATTCAGTGATTTCACAAAGCTATCCATCGGAGTACCTTGAGGCAACTCCAAAGTGTATAATTTGGAATAAAAAGCTCTAAATTCCTCTAGTATGAGTTTGAGACTGTTAACACAGTTTTTTGTGGGAAGTAAGAGTAGGAACAATACTTTTCCTACCTTTGCATTTAACCACTCTAGCAGGAGGCATGAGTTTTTGTTATTAAACTCATAATAATACGCCTTAGAGTACTGTAGGGCAGTATGTATTTTCCTAGCATCTAACGCCACTAGCTCTGCCCTTTTCATTTGGAGTTGGTGAAAGATCTTAGAATCAAGTGATTCTTTGTGGTTATGTGACAACTCTGCTATGTCTTGAAGGAGTTGGTTTTGGTGGCATCTCTGAGCATTTTCTGTGTGGCTCCCTCTTTAATTAATAGGCCCCAGAGGATGACTTTCAAGGTATATCACAATAGGGCTTCCAAGGTTTCTGGTTTCCTATTTTCCAGGTAAGACTGCTTAATTTCATCTTGAATCTGGGCTTTGTACTTTTTGTTAGTAAAAAGGCTGGGGTTAAACCTCCAAATGCAAGGTTTCCGTGAGTTTAGGTTTAACTGCCAGGTCAGTACTGTGGCTGAATTATCGGAATAGACTATAGGTTCTATCTGGATATCAATGACACTGGAAAGGGAGGATCGCAAAACAAGAAGTAATCAATTCTAGAGTAGGTGTGGTGTGTGTGAATAGAAGGTGTAATATCTAGCTGCTGGGTATAATGTTCTCCATGGATCTAACATCCCTTCTTTAGATATAAGGTCCGAAATTGGGGATAGCTTTCTTTTAGTCTTGAAAAGATGGTGCGATTTGTCCATCTCATAGTCAAGCACCTCATTTGCGTCTCTCCCAATAATCCATTCTGTTGTCTCCCTCAAGGTTTGTATGAAGGATGACATAAAGGCCTGCAGATTAGAATTGGAAGAATAAAAGGCTGCCAACATAAGAGTGGTGTTGGGTATGGTTCCTTTCAAAATCAGAAAATGATCAGATGGGTTGCATATTATCATGTCAGGCTAGAATGGGCATGAATCCGGGAAAAGTATCACTACTCCCCTTGACTTATTTGAGTCACCTGTAGTGTATTGAGTTGCAAAGGGGGAATCTGGGGACGATATTTCCCATCCCTTTCCTATGTGTTTCTTGCAAGCAAACTATGCTTATTTAAGTTTTTTTCAAGTAACCATTAATGTAGATACATTTTGGTGGAGACCCCAGCCCCTTCATATTTAAATATACAATTCTGAGTCTATCCAGAGTTCAAGAAATTAAGCTGTAAATACATTATCTCTAGGACAGAACCACAAAGAAAACTGATATTCAAGTAACCCTTGTAACAAGACCCCTCTCCAGGATCAGCAATCATACATTGGGGGGTAGATATGCTGAGTGACTCAGGGTCTCATTTTGGGAGGATCACATCCTTATGACTAGCAGAAACATAATCTTGAATAAACAATCTTAACTGAAAAACTTTAACTAAAACCAGGAACAGACCAAAGGGAGGGAAGTGCAAGGCACACCCTGCACCCTAATCTAGCCATGCTCTGGCAATCTCACTTGGAGTGGGGGGTGGGGGAAAGAAGCCAAGATGGACGGGATTGAAAAAGTCATTAGATGAGAGGATCAAGAAGAGGATAGGCAATCAGTACTTTGATGTCAAGAGCCTAGCAAATATTGAGCATTTGGGTCTTGGTCGAAGCAGATATAACAGGGTCACCCTTGAATATAGTCACTTTGAAGGGAAATCCCCATCTGTATTTGATACCTGCCTGCTGTAGCAGTGCTGTTAGTGGTTTAAAGCTTTGGCACCTCCAGAGTGTCTGAGGTGAGTGTCCTGGAAGGTTGTGTCTTGGAAAGTGAGGTGCGGGATTCTGGTTTAGAACCAAAACCTTCTTCATGTGGTGTGTGAAACAGATGATGATGTTTCTGGGCATGGAGCCTCGATTCAGTTTCTTTGTGGGGATCCTATGCACCCATTTGATATCAAACAATTGTAAATGAAGGTCTGGACAGGTTGTGTTTAGCCAGTTAAGCAAGAAGGATATCATATCATTCTTTTCTGCTTGTTCCACAACCCCTCTCACTCTAATATTCAGTTTTGGTTTTCCCAATCCTCCACTTTGTTAGACAGGTATTCATCCATTTGTTCAAGGAGACACAAGCAGGATTCATGCTGTGCTTCATGTTCAACAGCCGCATTTGTGATGTCCTCTATTTTTTAAAGTAACAAAACATTCTAGGCATACAACAAGCTACTTTATAAAAACTGGGACAAGTAAAGAAAATTTACTTTTAAAGATAACAATGGATGGGGAATGGGACTAAATTAGTATTTAAAAGTAAATTTTCAAGCTCTGATTATAGAGACAACAGGGGCAGCAGAACCTCCTTCTTTTCCAGTGCTGCAAACACAGTGCAGCTGTTTCCCACCTCTCTAGCCAAGGGAAGAGTGGAAGGAAAGCACGTGACTAGAGTATCATGGAAAGGCACTGTCTGGTTACACTGAGGACTGTGGCATTGCTCCCAACTTGCCTTATCATCTCTCAGTGCCTTCCAGGATGCACAAACTGCAGTGTGAGGCTTTTCCCAAATTGTCGCACAGAAAAATCTGTCTAGGATTGGGAAAATGGTTTGTTAATTTCACTGCTGTGTTAAGCAGGAACTCAGTAGTACTGTTCCACTGAAAACAATGAAATCCAAAAGTACTTCATCATTGTGGAAGAATACTGCTCTTTGTCCTTTTCATGCTGTTATTTTTCATTGACATGCAACATAAAATTAAAATAAAATCTTGAGAAAATAAGCTGCAGAGGCCCTCACTCCCATTTGTTTATTTTATACCTTCTGGCACTTCTTGTACACTGTTTAGTTTTAGCATCTTTACTTTTTAAGAAATAAAAAAAACCAAACAGATATTTTAGTTCACAGTGTTAGCAACTGCTATTTAATTACACTGAGATTTCAGCCTGCATAAATATTCTTTTGCTGAGGTGTCCACCCATCCCCATCCTTGCAAAGGAAGGTATTACTTCTAAGCTCTGAAATAAATGTTCTGATATGTTTCTAGGTTTACCATTTTAAAGGCATTGAAACAGAAATAGTTTAGCATTATAAGAATGAGGTTAAGCAAACATCTTTCATCTTCTGTCATTTCTTCTCCCTCTCCACATTCAACTTGTCTTTAACAGGGTCTCTTTTTATCCACTTCCACTCTATTTGCAGCTGTTTATTATTGTTGTTATTAAATAAGAAACAATATAATTTTAAATATTTGATTTCTCTTCCTTTGTTTGCTTTTAATTCGATTTTGACTTATGATGTTCTTATGAATTAGGGAGCTGTTATCTGTTGAACCTGCTCAGGTCTTTTCTTTCTAATTCCCCATAAAGCCCTCAGAAAACAGAGAGCCTCTCTTTCTTCTCCCTGCAAACTTTTCTGTCTCCCAGCCACTTTTATTCGATTCTGTCTTCTTCCCCTCCTCAGCTACCCAAGCACACATTCTTACACCAATTTCCAAAATTTCTAGTACCACTTTCTGATGAGAAGTTGTTTTTGGTGTGTGTGCACGTGGGTCCTGCAGCCAGAAAGAGCAACCCAAATCCCATTTGTTTCTCTTTTCCCTATCGCTCAGTCATTGTTTTATATATTATTTATTTAAAATGTCTTATATTGCTTTTATAGGCCAAGCCTTAAGGTGATTTACAAAATACTTTTTTCATTGTTGTTGTTGTGTGCCTTAAAGTTATTTCCAAAATATGGGGACCCTAGGTGATCTAGGTAGTGCTTTCTGGAGCTGAGAGTATGTGACTTGCCAAAGTCACCCAGTGGGTTTCTAGAGGTTGGTAATCCAACCCTGGTCTCCACTCAAACCACTACTACTCTCTAAAAAATTTCATACAATAACAGATGAAAAATGGAATTAGCAATTAACACTTCCCTTTCTCTCTTGCCATTCTTTGCCATACACTTGGATTGCCATTTTATCTGTCTTGCTGACAACGTTCTTTGCCATTAATCCATTCCTCCTCTTCCCAATGTGCAGGAATTGGATGGTAGCCGCAGCTACCATCAGTCCGCTTAAAAGGCTAAGGTGCAGCCATGGTGCAAGGCAGTCAAGTACAGAGGTGATGGGCAGCCTGTTGCACTGAGATCCACCTAAAAGTAGGCTGGTGAAACTGATGAAGAAACTACAGACCCAGAGCTAAGAAAGGTTACTTTTGGGACTCTAACTCCCAAAATCCACCAGCCAGGAATTAGGGGAATATGATGGAAACAGTAAAAAACAGTAACTTGTTCAAGCTTCGGTTGGCCCAATGGGAAAATGTGGCATATAACCTTTGAGCAAAATTTCTCCAACAAATGTTAAGCAGTTAAGAAAAGAAGATTAATCCATCGCTGACAAGACTAGATGAGAATGAAGGGGGCTCAAGGGAAGGATACTCTATGGTGTGTACCCCTGAATCCAATTTCCCTTCCCATGATATTTTCAGCAGCAGAGGGAGAGGGACACATTGCTCACTGAAAATTATTTATAATTACTCATACACATCGTAAACAAAACAGAACAAGATTTGATTGTTTTTTGTCACAGGAAAGGTAAAGTGATGCATATTTAATAACTGACAGGCATAACATTCTTTTGCATCTTTTAATTGGTGTGAACTAGTTTAGAATTAAAATGTCTTTTATTTCACCTTTGGGGATTCCTGGCAATATGTCAAAGTTTTCCTCTCAATTAAACTTTTCAAATAAGAATTTCAGGCATATTTTGGAAACCCAAACTATAGTATTTGCAGTATACTGCTCCAGTTCAAATTTCAGGAAGAGCATTCTTGAAGAAAGAGGAAAAAGAGAAAGACCAAGGAATATTAAGACCAAGGAAAAGTCACCCTTTCTTAGAGCATGAGACCCAGAATGTTCCAGCCAGCATGGGGAGGATCTGAGAAGCTCCTATAACAAATCTGAATAAAAGATTTGGGGAATTACAATTAGTTTTCAAGGTAAGGGGCAGGCTTGTTAGCTCACCAAAAAATCACATATTCCAGTACTCCCTTATGTCTTCCCAATGCAGGAGAGGTTAGAAAGTAATAGCCAAGGTGCCTTTCTGAAACAAAGTGATTCCAAGGTTTCAAGGGAAATTGTGTGAAAACTACAGTTCTATGCAACAGTTAGCAGCTAAGGTAAAAGCCCTGTTTGGGCATGGGAAAATGACTTACTTTGACACATGAGTGTGACAGGACCATAGAATCACAGAATCATAGAGTTGGAAAAGACCCCAAGGGCCATCCAATCCAATCCCCTGCCATGCAGGAACTCACAATCAAAGCACCCCTGTCAGATGTACATCCAGCCTCTGTTTAAAAACCTCCAAAGAAGACCATGCTGGGCTGCCCTGTCCTTTGGCACTCTGTGCCACATTAGCTCATCCCCCTGGGTGCAGTGCAGACATCTGCAGGGAGGACTTTGCACACACAGTTATATGTATGGAGGTTTCCACTGAAGTCAAAACCCTGACACCAGAGTCTGCCTTCCCTGCATAGGGAGCAACTGAGAAACCAAAGGACTGAAAAACTCAGTATGGCTCTATCTTCCTCATGTATTGAGGTGATTAATTTTCCCTCCATATTTACTTAATTATAATTTTGCACATCACCACTTAACACCAAACACATGCTATTTATACAAATATATGATTACATCAAAACATTAACATAAGTGTTATAACTATAAATATCTAAATTATTCTTAATATAATATTCCCAATATTCCCAATACAGGACTGAATACACACACGAATGTACACGCATAAACACAATGTGTGTGTGTGTGTGTGTGTGTGTTAACATCAATATGTGTAGTAAGTAGCTCCCCCCCAAAAAAAGTCCTTGATTAGGACTACCTAAAAGAACTAAGGTTATTTTTTAAAAATGCTGCCTCATGAACCATTTGCTTAATATCCCACAGAAGGCCACTGATGGCCATTATCTCCCTATAAGCACTGTGACCTCCAATGTCAAAGGAATACATAAAATAAAACCAATGCCTACTCACATAGTATTACTACCATTGCCCCGATCTCCATTTGGTCATAGCCTGCCTCCCCGCTCCTGAAATTATTCTTAAACTTTGTACATCTAAACCCAGTAAAGAATCAAGGATGAAGCAGGGGTTGTCACACTGAGTGGCATTGAATCTGATCCAGGTCTGAATGTTAGAGTTATCCATATAGGTTAAACACTTTGGAAGTTCCTTTTCAGTTTATTTTAAACCCAGGACAGAATGAGTGCCTTGCTGACATGGAATCTACAGAAGAAACTGGCGACACATCTTGAAGTATTCAAAAGATGGTTACTGTATTAGTAAAAAAAACTTTAACTATTAATAAAATAATAATCTTTTGAGCATTTTGAGACATGTTGCCAGTTTCATCTGTAGATTCCATTGGATTTCCGTCCCCTCAACCCAGTTTCTGCTTATTCTGCTGATACTGAAGTTACCCACTGCCCCTGAAGCATGGGTGGATTTGGGGGATCATACAGCACAATCAGATGTCTTTTCACCACCAATCTGTCTGTATTATAAATGAGACCATGGCAGCGGTGTGCATGAGTCCAGATTCCTGGTGCTCTTACCTGCTGAGCAGGAGACAGGCCAAAGAGACACAACTGTCCAAATCAGTGTTGTGATGGACTGAGGATCCTGGATGGGAATAACAGGGCTGCATCAGAAAAGAGGTTCAGGACCATGGGCAGCTGAAAGTGGGGAAAACAAAAGGTGTCTCAGGTCTAGCATAATACAACCTGAGAGGCCCAAGTGTGAAGCCCTCAGGGTTGCAACATCCCACTTATACAAAGCCAGTGTTGTTTTGTGCAGCCATTAGGCTCCTAGCAGTTAGCAGACTATGGAGCTCCAAGGGCTTGGCCAGTGGAAGTTCTGCGTGGCAGTACTACTTCTTGGAGAAGTTGGGACATACAAGAATGTGGGCATAGGTTCTGCTCGTTGCAGAGTCTGCAAAAACCATATGTTTTTCACTACATAGTTATGTAGTAATAATATGGAAAGAATTCACATTTGTTGTCAGAAAGCATTATATTTTATCATACACACATAAGTCACATAAGTCAGGTGTGGGCAACTGTTCAAGCCTTAGAGACTGGAGTGCTTCCTGGCAAATGTATTGGGAGAGACAGGTGATGTCAGATCATGGAGCCATCTCTGCAAGCCCCACACTGGAACATCATTAAACAGTTTCCTCCATGGAGCATGCAAAAGGATGTTCCACACACACACACACATACAGTTTAGAGAGAAGGTTCATCTTCTTCTGTAAAGCACAAGACATTTGAGAGCCATTGGGTAGGATAGAGAGTTTGAAAAGACATAAGGAAAGTAGTAAGAAAGGTTTGACCTTTTCCATCCATGAAACCATGATTAGCTCTATTATACCTTTTATGAAGAAAAAAAATGATAACTCAAAAAATCACACTATTTATAAGGGTTACTCTACACATCCCACATTATAAACAGAACTTGGAAAAGATATATTTGGATTAAAAATCCTAGAACACCCAGAGAGCATGATCAATGACCATACTGGCTTGGGCATGCTAGGATGCAAAGTCCAAAACTTTTTTCCCCAAGCTCTAGTTACAAGAACTATAAAGAAGCAGTAAAAAGAGTTGCCAATCAAACATACACAGTGCAACATACTTACAATGGAAAAGCACTCCAAAGTGTAAAACATCTTATGTGAATTAACTTCTCAGTTTCATACACTTTTCCAAAAACACTATAAACCTTCCAAAATTGCTAATGTGTAGAATAAACCACAAAATACATTTAATATCTTTTATGGGAAGTTGGTCTGAAATAAAAAGTTATGTAGTTAAAAATATTTTGATAGTTCTTCATCCAATTTTCCCCCCTCTCTGTGGAGCAAGGATGATTGAAACCTGATGGCTACTGTACAAAAAAAAGGGTCATAAAATGTTTTATGCAGAAGTAAAACAGTAGCCATTAACATTATGCTCTGATGTTGGAGTCGATATGTAGCATGAAAACATGATAAACTACCATATAAGCAAAATGTGATCAAATGCCATTACAAAGGCTAGTCTCAAACGAATGACATATAGCCAAACACAGTCACAGTCTTTTTTGCAAAATTACTTTGGGCAAAGTACCAAGAAAACACCATATCTTCTCTGCTAAAGGCATTTTGCCAATGAAATTGCAAATATACAAGCTTTAATAACTATAGCAACAACAAAAAAACCACCCAAAAACAAAACAAACACCCCACTTGGAAACACATTACAAAAAATAAACCCAGCTCATGATAAGATTGTTTTCTTTCACAGATTATCACAACAACGTGAAGAGAGAAACATCAGGAAAGGAGGTGTGGGTGGCATTTAAAGGGGGTGGGGAGCTAAAGGAAGAAGAGGACAAGGTGAAATTTTGTTTACAAAACCAGCATGGTAAGAAAAACAATTCCCAAATTTTCCCTATAAAATCTTAATGGTATATTTGAATCATGGAAGGAATCATGAGAATAAAATACAGGAACCATCACTGCCTCTGGGGCGGGGAGGGGGGGCGGCGGTTTGCACTGTTTCTGCTTATCCTTTGGGGTAGTTTCTACACTGCACCGCAGTTTTGAGCTGGAATTGGGAATCCGTATGGCACAGCCATGCCAATAAACCACTATAATCTGTTTCAGGGGTTGAAGGGCTAACAGCATGGGTCCCTCCATGCCCCAACAAAATCCTCCTTTTGGAAGCAGAAAAATTGAGGTTCTGCAGACCAACAATGGAATGGCTTAATTAGTGAAGACTAATACCTTGTGGTCCCTCCCCTTCCTTCCTGCATGTCAATGGCCTGGTCAGCACATGCAACAGAATGGAGTGGAAATGGAGTTGCAGAGTCCTGGGGTGGGAGAAGAAAGAATGTGTAATTTCTGCAGACTGCTGATGTGCAGGTGGGAGGAAAAACAAACTTCTGAATACTCACCTGTGTTTAAAAAAAAAAACACAGAACACATTGCAAAATTTTAAAAAACTAGAAAAACAATGAACAGGCTGGGGCAGAAACTCTATTTCCATCTGCTAGGGATTGTTTGTTATTTATTGAAAGCTTCCTGCATATGGGGATGGACTGCCAACATTTCACTGGCAGAGTCACTTCTTTCCTCACATACATTGGCCCTTGGTATCCGCTAGGATTTGGTTCCAGGTCCCGCCACGGATCCCAAAATCCTTAGATGCTCAAGTCCCATTAAATAAAATGTCATGGTAAAATGATGTCCCTTACATAAAATGTATAGGTAAGGAATAGAAAGTTCATAGCCGAGCAGCAAACAAAGAGGAGACAAGCTCCATGTGCTAAAAGATGGTCAAGTGTTTATTAGTGTTTATAAAAGCCCAGCCTGGTGTAGCCAAAACACGTTGGGCTTTTAAAAACACTAATAAACAGTTGACCATCTTTTAGCACATGGAGCTTGTCTCCTCTTTGTTTGCCCCTGATTGTTCTCAGAGGGGTGGGGTACAAATTATTATTATTATTATTATTATTATTACATAAAATGGCAAAATCAAGGACTTTTCTGAATATATTCAAGCTGTGGATGCTTGAATCCATGGATAAGGAATCCATGGATACAGAGGACTAACTGTATGTCTCTGTCTTCCAGTTTAGTAAGTAAGGGGCAAACTGGTACCTCCGAAGAGGCTGGTTTTAGTTCTTGGGCCTCAAGTTTCTAATCTCAGCTTTATAATTTGTCTGGAGTTGGCTGCAGCTTGCATCCGCACGGGTGACTCCTTCACACAGTGTCTATACCATGCAGTGCGGCTTACGGGGTGGATCTTCCATATCCTATAGTCTCCATGGCAACACCACATCCTGGTGCAGACTCTCCATACTAAACAATAGGTTCCACATGGCAAGAAACACTACATGAGATTGGGTAGGCTTCAGGCTTGTGGGATTTCCTTTGCTTTTTACTAAAGCCAGAACAGAAATCACCAAATGGAGACAGATCCCCCACCTTAAATGATACATACTCTTAGAATTAAAAAGTAAGGATCAGTGATAGAATGGAATCAAAATTGAGAAATTCCTGTGCTGCAGAAAATGCCTTTTAAAAGTAACTTTAAAAAGTAATCAGAAGATGTAAAAGTATTAGAAAACTGATTACACCAATTAACAACTTCATTACCATTTGTTTTGTTGCTTTTGAAATGCAATTTTATTTTCCCCTGGTTACTGAAAGAAGAGAAACAGGTTACAGAGAACTAACTGTATTATATATAACTTGCTACTTTCAAGTGCTGCATTCAACTTAACCAGGCCATAAAATGATCATCATTATTTTACCTAATAAATAGATAACAGTAGTAGGCAACAACAAGACATAACTGTAAGGGAATACTGGAAGTCACAACCAAAAAAACCTGTGACACATTATACTTGACAATCTTTGGGCCAGAACAAATAGACAGGAAAAAGGGTCAATCCTGCTTTTTCCAAAAACAGGACAAACCCCTACAGCCCATTCCCAAGACGGGCCAAATACCCAGGGCCTGACCTGCACGGTACAGCATTAAGCCACGCCACTGGGTAATTTTTTTGTTGTCTCCGCATTATTGCATAAACACTCCACCTGCAACCTCCAAGTACCTTCCATGTTCACCCAGATGCCATCCCATTGTGTGGCCACACCTTTGATCGGCTACACAGTCGCATATGCGATGCTCCGCCGGTACAGGCATCGGTGTGCCAGTGATACATTGGCAAAGCACAATCATGGAGGCCCTCCATATATGCCACCTTCACACACACCCCTCATCCCATGCTCCCCTGTTGGATTGTCTGGTTTGTGTATATTGTAATTACATCCATTTGAGTTGTCACGCTTTCATTATTTTGCTTTGCCACAGCCCTACATTTGCGTCAGGGCATTTATATGTAGGCACAATGATGTACATTTTCTGCATTGAGTCGGCCTCTTTTTGCTCCGTTTTCTAGCTCCAGAGCATGGCTTTGGTCCAATTTCCAGACACTTTCGAGGCCTGTGTCATCTAAAAGCCCTGCCTTCAAAGTGGCTGGAAGCAGCTTTATTTTGCCCGTCTGTTTCACCCCTTAATTGCTAAGATGCTTTACAGAGCAATGTAAGCAAAATAGACAGGCTCTTCACTCAAGGCTCTTTTTAACACTAGCAAAAGACAGAGACATGGGTGACACACCACAGACAAAGCAGAGAAATGGAAAGGAAATGGTTAATAAGGTATTAACATTAGCCAATGCAGTCATTTCCTTACAGGTATATTTTGTACTATTTCCTCTATACTGGCCTGCCTTTACATGAAGTAAGTAGAACAGCAGTTTGTAAGCAAAGTGACAAGAGGTGGACCTTGCCAAACTGTAGCTGGACTTGCTGAGGAATGGCACAAAAGAACTTTAAAAGACAGTTTAATTATTACACTGTTGGACGTGGCAAATGGTGTCTTCCATTTCATGGGGGTGTGAATCCATTCTAAACTTAGTCCATAATGGAACTATCAAATGTGCTGCTGGGTAGTTTCTTTAACATTCAGTCTAAAACCTGGAGTGGATTCACTACCCACTAAAATGGAAGCCACAATTAACCACCCCAACAATTACTACTTTCACCAATGATCACAGAATATGGCTGTACAGGGACCAGAAAGGATAATTAAAATAATAATCAAAATATCTGAATTGCAATATTGATCCATTCTTCCTTCTTTGGATGAGATTTAAACTTTTAAAAAATGCTTGCCATATGGCTTTATTTTCTAATTCAGCTAAGACCTTCATTGTTCTAGCACGCTTCAGGCTATGAAGTTGAAGCAGCACTGAGAAAGCATTAGAGGAAGCTCTCTCTCCTCCTTCAGTCCTAGCTTGGATTCACTTTTGCAGTCTTTTCTCACGTAGTTTCTCATCTCTTTGGGGCGCATTCTGGTAAGTCACTGTACCAACAGACAGAACTGGATCAGTAATTAATGACTAAGAATTGCTCAATGTGTTTGGATATAAAATCAAAAAAGTAGGGTTGTTAAAAAACAACAACAGATTTAAGCACCATCTGGGCTTTCTGGTCACAGTGGCACAAATTCCAAAGAAAGGCTTAATGGTGCATGATCTGAGAATCCCATCTGTTTTATCTAAAAATGAATCAATCAGACACTTTAGCCATTTTTCTGTAACATGGGAGGGGGAAAACCCATTTCCTCAATGACAGGTTCTCATAAATTAAGTCTGAATTCTTACAAACATTTCTTTCTTTCTTTCTTTTACATTTACATAGTAATTATTTGAACATGGAGAGAGGAACTAGATGTTACAAGACAAACAGAGCTCCTGCCAACCCACGTCTTTTCCTTGCTTTTTCCTTCCAAGTAATGTCTAATGTGATATAAAAATCACTAAACCAAGTACTTCTACTCTCCCGCTTCATATCAGTGGCTGTTATGGGTGGCAAAAATGCATGCTGATGACTTTATAGGACTAATATTATATTATAAATTTGTACAAAAGAGAAGGTAAAAGGCATGGAGCAATGCTAGGTCTACTTCTTTTAACAAGTTTTTCCCTGAGAAAAGTGATGAGTCAGGGTTGGAATATTTTTAGAAGCATTCAGTACTTAGTATAACTTTCAAGGATAAAAAGAGAAGATGGATATTCAATTTTATTTATTTATTTATTTATTTATTTATTATGCTGTCTTTCTCCTAGACCCAAAGAAAGTCAATTAATTTTTTAAACCAATAAAATTTCTAAAAATAATTTAAAAATCCATGTAATTTTAAAATATACAAAATGATTTTTTTAAAAAAAAAATACATGTACCAGTAAGAAGCTCCTCTGCTTACCCATTAAAATCCTGGTTTAACAAACAAAAAAGTATTTGCCTCCTGCAAAAGTAAAGTAGGGTGGGCCAGCCTAACCTCCCACAGAAGGTAGTCAAAGAGGGTTTGAGCAGCCACTGAGAAGACTTTCTCTCATGTTCTCACCAAGCAAGATTGTGATGGTGGAGGGACCAAGAGAAAAGCCTTCCCCTGAAGATCTTACAATTCAGGAAGGTTTGCATGGGGACATATGGTCCTTTAGATAGTCAAAGATGGATCGAAAATCTAACACTGCAGTTAAGATCGCCACACTGACTCAACATCTCTGAATAATCAGATGGAGTAAATAACATTCATTTTTATGTTCCTTCTTGGAATTAAGCTCCTCTTCCACATCTCTCTTTTCATAAGGCCACATTCAAGTTTTGTTCTTTCCAAACAAAAATACATGCTGATGATCTTGAATTGTATTTCATGCTATATTGAACAAAAGGGACTTTTGGTGTAACATCTAAAGAATCTCAACTAATACAACAGGTACAAATGGAAAATATCAATACAGCTTGATTAATCAATAGAAAATCCTAATTCCCTGTAATAATGGAATAATTTTGCCATTCCTAAATATATCATCATTGCAGTGAAGAATCATGCATGTTATCGATTAGAAAATCCACTGCAAGCAAACTTGAGAAGAAAGGAAGCTCAAGGTGCATAAATTTAATATTCTTTCAACTGTGTAACCATCACCTCAAACACATGCTAGTGGCCTATAATTCAGTGTTGTTTGCCCTGAAAAATGGGAAAGCATTGAGGGTCTCTACAGAGGGTCAAAATAATTGATGCCATCTTTATCACAGTTAGCACTAATGAATGAGATCTGGCCTGGCTTCACTTGTCTAGGCTGGGCACTGGGTTGTCTTGGGCAAAAAGTTACTTTTCCGGCTGTACTATGCATGTGCAAAAAAGTTTACTGACATCTGCCATGTCTTGTAGTCACCGCCAAAAGATTGTATCGTTGTTGAGAGAGTTGTGTAGGAGCTTTTTGTTGAAACCTCCTCTCAGTCATAATACACTGGGGCCTAACTCTAGTTATTGTCCCCATTGGAATAGACTAACTGAATCAGATAACTTTATCTAGGTGTTGACTTACTAAGGGCATTACTACATGCAGCTTTTAAACCGTGAGTACACCAGGAAAGAAACAGGCAAACTCAATACACAATTATGCCTCCAACTCATAGCTGCCCTGTCACTGCCCTGTTCCTTTTCATTCACAGAGGAAAACCATGAATAACCTAATAATTGTGCAAGTTCACAAGTGCAAAATGTTGTTCCCGTGATAGTTGCACAATTGCCACGCACGTGGTCCCAGTGTCCCCTCCTCTCCCTGTCCCCCCTTCCTCTCGTTATTTCAAAGTGCCCTGATTACTTTTATTTTTATTTTCTGTTTCTTTCTTTCTTTCTTTTTGACTTAAGGCATCATTCGAGGCGACAGAACTCCAGAACTGCATGGAAATAAGCGAGGAAAACAAACAAAAACCTTCTAAAGGCATGCTGGGTGGGGCATAAAGCAGGATTAAGGGAGAGGTCAGGAAGAGAATGTGATAACGCAAATGAGAGAGGTGCAATGATGGCTGCCTGGAAAGCGGTATGTTACCATTTTATTTTACTTGTGTGACTGCTGAGAGAACAGGACTGATGCATTAAAGTCCCAAGTTCATATTGTTTCAATAGATGTGTTCTACTTGCTACTAAAAACTGCTTTTAGGCCTGAATGACATTGGTCATCCTCAGCCTACCCAGCCTGTGATTGTTGGGGTGGGAGAAATAATGTTTATATTTTCCATCAGAAATTATGAAGATCTCACCACTCGCCCCTTCTCAGCTGTTTTATTCTCCCTCACAGGAGAATGTTGAGCCAGCAAATGGAAATATCTGGAGATACCATCCAAAGAAGAATTGATATTAAAAACATTAGAGTTGGCAGACATGGGAGGGGGTAGCCATTATGATTAGACAACAATCAACAGACAAATGTTTGAATGATTGAGATCCATTTATTCAATTTCTTAAAAAGAAAGGAGGGGTGACAATACAAGCAGCTTTTGAGTTTTGAAAGATGTCTTTTTAGATTATAAGCCTGAGGGCAGGGAAATGTCTAATTAATTATCTGTAAGCTGCTCTGAGAGCCTTTCTGGCTGAAAAGCGGGATGAATATAAATACAGTAAGTAAGTAAATAAATAAATAAATAAATATGGAGGAAACTGTTTAACGTTGTAAACACATGGGAAGAAGTAAAGGCAGAAAATACTGATCAAGAAGTACACAAAAGATACATATTTATGTCTTAGGTATGGGGCTGCGGGAAGTCAAGTATATAATCAGGGGGGCTGAGTAACGGGGTTGTTGTATTAGCAAACAGGATAATGTTGAATCAAGGCTGAGGAAAACAATATTTCATGTGTAACTCTTATTAAAAAGGAGGGAAGTAAAATGAATAGTGATGCTTATTCATCCCTGCAGAAGCTGATTTCTCTGCTCATCAGCTGTTAACAGTACCAATGTTGACTGGTTTATTGTTTCACTGTTGTATAAACTGTTGTGTGGTTATTTTGCTTACTAGCTGGATTACTAATTCTACTTGGTTTGAAATATCCATGTTACTGCTTTAAAAGAATATGAACATTAATTTGTCTTTATTATATTGCTATACCATAGCCAATGTAGACAGAGGGAGAATTAATTCACAGTCATGCTTCGATGATGCATACTGTCTTTCTACTGTACTCTGCTGCCTCATGAACCATGTCATCCTAACCTATACATAGGTGTTGGTTTTTCACTTCAGGATTATCTTCCCATTGAAGACTATCCTTACAAACACACACAAACACACAGGTATTAGGCATCAGTGACTGTAAAACATTTGCTCCTCATAGCTTACACTACCCTGTATACCAGCTTCAAACTATTTTGCCTATAGAAGCAACAAGTCATACAAAGCCCACAAATGCAGAGCTCAGCTCAAGAGTGGCAACCCAAAATGAAATTATGGAAACCAACGGGGAAAACTTCCCAGATACTCTTCTGAAGTAGCAAATTTTCAAAAGCCACCATCAAATAATTCCAAAAGTGCATCACTGAACACTCTGAAAGATACATGGTTTATTTTGTTCCCTACACCATCAAGAGACTGTGGAATAGTTGTTTACCTTAAAGAGATTCTACATGACCAACTGAAACCTAGAAGTGAAAACTTCTATCAAATTTGTTAGCTTTGTAGAGTTTTTCCAGCACAAGCCCTTTGCAGTAGTGACTTGGCAACCTTTGCAAATATATCAAAATGTATGAACTTTGGGCTCAGGGCTACCATTCTGATTCTGGTCTGTTAGGGTATGGGACAGAAGGCATTCCTTTCTCTAAATAAAGTTATGATTCACCAGCATGGCCTGCTAATCTTTTCTGGTGCTGCTGGGAGAAACAATTCTATTTCAATTTGGTTCCCATATCAGGAAGGCCTAACTCCAATTTAAGAACAGACATATTAGGGAAGGTGGAAACCATTTCAGCCTGGTACCATCCTAGAGGTGAGAAGTCCTATTTACGTAAGAACCTCACTGCTGGGTAATTTTTCCTCTTTGCTGGCCATTTGCTCTTATGGTTGTTGGAACGCTTCTCTAACTAATCTGGTGTGTCAATGGATCAGCTTATTCTGTGTTTAGGGGGTTTGCCTGCATTTGGTTTCCTGGTCTTTGCTAATTTGGTGGTTGCTAAGTTTTTCCCTGTTGGTTGGGAGTTCCAAAAGTCAAGGGGTACCCTTCTGGCAGTTAAGAGGGGATATGCCACCAGCACTTCCCACTTACTTGAAGAAAGACTTATGTGACAGGGACTGGGAATTAAAGTACTGGATCAGCAGCAAGTACTGAAATTCTGCTGTCTGAAACTCTGTAAGGGACCCCCAAGATGCTCTTGAGTGAAGATGGATTCCCCTTGAGATACAGTAAACCAGCAATTTCTTTCTCTCTTTTTTTTTTCTTGGACCAGTTAGGTAGCCCTCTCCCTTCATCCTGCAAATTTCTAGGTAGGTACAAACTCCATGAAGCAATAAAGAGGGATGAGGATTTTGCTTGCAGGCTTTCCTGTCCTGTCTGGGTAGCAGGCTCCGTTTAATCCCTGTCAAGTTGCTGTTGTTTAATTGTAATTATGTGTTCTGTGTTTCAAGGATGTCGAGATACATTGGGATTTGATAAAAAAAAATCTATGGGTCAATATTCCAGTTGTCTCGATCCCAAACCCACTCTGGGCTATATATGTAAAACATAAGGTGCAAGGATGGGAGTGTGTGGGGGGGGAGACCTAGCAGTTAAGAGATTTAACTAAATTATGGAATGGATAAACTAGAAGGAATTCTTCCCCACAATTTTCAAGAAAGAAGGAAAAAGCTGCTGTGCACAAAAATATGCATAAGTCTGTCTTCAACAATGAATACAAAAAGGATGGATTTGCTTTCTATCGGTGTGATGAGAAGTGGGAAAGTAAGCCATGTTGGTTGTTAAGCCCAACAAAAAATGTGTGGGCCACTGTGCACAGCTCAAGAAATTAATACATCTACAGCCATGGAATTACTCTATACAGCATTACCATTTAGAACTTCCAGATTAACAATGGGTTCCTGCTTAAACACACACTGTTACAAGAAGGGATGATGCTGAGAAACAGGACTATGATAAAACTATGCCAGGAAAGGCAATATTCTCTCTCTCATACACACACACACATATACCACCATGAAATACACCACAACATGATTTTCAATATATGTGTGTGTGTGAGAGAGAGAGAGAGAGATTGTATGTGTGTGCAAGAACACAAAGATAAACCAATATATCTGTATGCACACACACAATTACCAATTAAATTTTTCACAATAAATCCCATTTTGCAAGAACAGCCAATGTCTACAAGTATCTTTGTCTTAGTTGGTAGCTTGTCACTTTTAGAACATATCTAAGTAATAATTTCAAATGTTTATGAGAACACATCTGTACAGTGGCATCTAAAAGCTGTTCTGTTACAACAATACTCTTAGATATAATGTTGCCTCCTTGGGGAACAATTTCTGCCAGCTACACTGAATTTGTTTTGTTTTTTTAAATGTTCAGATTGTGTGTGAGCTTGAGAAAAGTAGTCACATAATTAGCTGGGCAGTCTGACTAATATAACTCCCATTGATTTCAATGCAGCTGAAGTATTACTACTCTGGGCCCAATCCATTCTTTAAGACAATAATATGCATATTATATGTATAGAAAAAAACTTTTAATTTTTTAAGTACAAACATTTTTCTCAGGTCCTAACATATCTTCCTGCTCAAAAGGCACTTGAGATATCTAACAACAAATCAGATTTACAAAACAGTGTAGAACTCAGAGAGATCTACTTACAAATCACTATGTAATTGCAACTAACGCTTGTTCCAAAAAAACTAACTCATATCTATATTATATTACAACTGTAATTTAATAAGGCACATCATCATTCTTTTTGCAGTTTAGCTGTAACTTTGCTATTACTTTACTAAATAGTGGTAGAGAAATATTACATGGTTCAAGTGCTGGGTCGTGATGCCGGGACTGGAACTTCATGAGGCACTTTGATGTCTGGAGTGCCGTGCTAAAGAAAGAATCAAGCCTCTATAGTGGCAGGTTTAACCTTGCAAAAAGAATGAATGAGGCACTGCTATGCTTCAGTCTCTCCCACCACCCTGGATGAATGTGTGCTCATATGAGGAAGGGGGGAATCACAAAGATGGGATCCCTGAGTTATTGAGTGCCAAAACTGTAATATTCAGGTCTATCATTTCAATATGTTCATTTATGATTTACTTTTCATTGCTGATGCTTCTTATGTAAAACTTAAACAGAATGCCACAAGATGATGGCAATGTTGTTTTCATAGTGGCCTTCTGACATGTCAAAATTTATTGTAAGAAAGGGACTTGCAAGGACAAGGCATTGCTTCCAAAGATATCAATGCAATATTCAATTTCTCTCCTCCCCAACCACAGAACATTCTTCCATCCAAGTAGTCTTATTAACATTTCTTCATATTTTAGAATTCCCTTAGTTTTATGAGGAGAGAATCATTCTTGTATATACTACACTGCATTAGTGATAATTGGAAATAGCTTGGGGGTTCTTGAATGGAAACTACTGTAGGAATCAAAATTATCAATACCAGTATATGCAGAGCTATAAGGCTATTCTCTTCAACCCACCTCCTATCAGAACAGAGTTTTTGTACCGCACTGTACAGAATTCATACAAAATTAGACTACAAGGGAGTCATTTTATGTCTTTTTAAACATTTAAATGTGTAATTCAAATGTTTCATGTAGTATTGTATACATTTGTAGTTACACTCCCATTCAATTATTTATATCACCATCTCAAGAATTGTAAACAATGTCCCCATGTTTCAGCCATCTACTTTTTAATGAACAAAATCAGCTAAAACAAGAATTGCTCCAATAAACCTATTACATTTAGCTACTGATACATTTTTGGTCCATACAAAGCAACATATAGAGACAAAAAAAATCCTATATCATTTTGAGATTCAAGATGCAGAGAAGCCAATTTGAGTGCTTGTATTATTATTATTATTATTATTATTATTATTATTATTATTATTATTATTATTTCGAAAGAGGGATCCCTCTTCCTGCTCAAATGTGGGAGAGCTTTGAATGCACACTCACTTCATCCTGTCCAGGAAAGACCAAGAGGAGATACCAACGTCATGAGAAACAGGGATGGAAGCACTCGATACAGAGATCCGTAGACAGTTCACCATAGAGCAGCCAGAAACATCATTTGACAGTTCCTAGGGCTAAAGAAGGATGGAAACAAAGACAGTGCTAGACACTAAAGTGGTCTTTGCAGAAAGCATTCTTTCCTATATAATCCATGAAAGAAATAAAGAGGAAAGACATGTAGTGAAAGGCATGTACTCAGGGCCCTACTGGAAATCAAAGTGAGGAAGCTCCCCCAAAATACTGAGCTCAGTGCATACATTGGTCTACTGCTTCTGGCAAGACTGTATCATTCAGAATTTGGAGGAACTGCAGCATCACATGCTCAAGATGTAATGATGAACCTGAAGAGATTTTGTACACTTAAGTCAGGACCTGTGGATTGTATCTGCTGAGCAGCTTTAAATCTGGTACCCACCAGGAATGGATCTAACCATGGAGGAACATCCGATTGAGTTAAGAAAAATGCCTGTTCCGGAAGTACATTCCAAATAAATCAGGAAATGCAGCATAGAAGTGGTGTTGTTGCAATGAAAGACATTTTTCTAGGTGGGCATTCTGACACACCATGGGAAGTCCAGTTTGGTTGCAGCATAACCACACTTTTATTGTTGAACAGGTATGTCCATACTGGTTGGATATGGTGGTACACAATTATTTCACCAGTATAGAAGTGCACAAGTCTGATAATCAAAGAACATAGTGGCATCATTGAATAGAGTAAACCAAACCTCTTCCCTGCCACACAGACACATTACTTCTGCAGTAGGGGAGCAGATAAGAAAACCAGCAGGTACTATATGTGGGAAACTGGCTTACAAGGAGTATTGCCACATCCAAGTACACATGCTTTGGCTGACTGTAGAGTGGCTGGTAGGGAAAAAAAAAAAGGCCTTTCACTGGTGGAAAGTACAAAATTATTCCTATAATATTGTTAAAATAAGAGAGCCAGTGTGGTGTAGTGGTTTGAGCGTTGGACTACAACTCTGGAGGCCAGAGTTCAAATCATAGATTGGCCATGGCAACCCACTGGATGACTTTGGGCAAGTCACATTCTCTCAAGTAAATGTCTGAACAAATCTTGCCAGGAAAACCCTGTGACAGGGTCACCATAACTCAGAAATGATGGGAAGCCACACCACCACCACCATCATAGTTAACACTGTCATTCTGCTAATAACTAAAATGAGAGTCTTTCTTTCTGGGTTTATGTCCATTTCCTAACATTTTGAGTTTGCAACAATATTTTGGATGCTTCAGTTGGAAATTAGCGATAGTATTTAGGACTATGAAATTATTTTGGTTCCTCTTTTTTTTTCTTTTTTCCTTTTGCAGAAAAGGGGTTATGTTCCATCTCAGCACAACATGTGTTTTCTAGCTCTGGGGTGTTTGGGTACTGTAGAATATCCTTTATTTTACACCATCAAGTATTATTGTATACATAGGGCCTGAAAAGACACACTAGCATTCCCATGTGGTCAGAAAATACTCCTGTAGTCAGTCAATGCAAACTGTTTTATCCATATGGAGAAAGCCTAAAATAAAACTGTCTAAATAATGCTAAATTTTTTAAAAAAATCAAGATGTCAATTACATTGTATTATAAAACTATTGATAAATGGTTTTCAAATGCAATAGCATCATCCCAATGATTGTAAGTACAGGCGGAGCAAGATTTAAAGATAAACATAGTGTTGTTGGCAGGTGATATTTCTCTATTTTCCTGAATAAATTTTATGATTTTTTTTAAAGTTCCACACATTCACAAAGGTTTCTTTCCATGAACTGGGCCTAGATATAATCATTCAAATGCTGGAACAGAAAACACTCTACTGAAAAGTTTTTTTTTTCCCTATTGAAACGACTGGCAAAAATTCCAGTGGATTATACCCATTAACAACTTGCTAAATGTAAAAAAACGAAAACCAGGCTCTGTGTGTGCATGTGCATTCTTCTCCTTCCAAAACAGACTGAACATTTTAATCGGCATTCTTTGTCCTGCTACGTTCAATATCATTTCGTGACAGCAGACTTTCTAAAATCATGAAGATTAATAGAAATTTAAACTAAAATACATCTTAAAATAAACAAAACCTTTTGTTCTTTCACTGAAAGGACGACAAAAGTAAACTACAACATAGGAAAAGCCTTTTAAAACTGACAAAATGGCAAGTCAGAGGTCAGGGAGCCAAGCAGAACAAGAAAGACCTTCTTCAGAATGTGCAGGTCATTCTTCTAGCTCCTCTGTCTGGATTGGACTAATGATAAATTCCCCGTTAGCTCCACCCTTTAGATGGAGCAAAAAGGGGGCAGAGAGACAAAAACCCCACCACTTGAATTGCTGGCTGCCTCCACAGAAGTTTAGTTTGCTGATTGGACATGAAACAAAAGAAAAAACAGCAGGACACAATTTATAAGGGGGCAACGAAGGCTGACACGCTATTGTACTCTAGAGGTATCCACAAGCTGTTAATTCCATTTTAACATTGTTAATAAGACTGTTAACACATAGGACTTTGTTTAGAGAGACCTTGCAAATACCAACAAACTAGTGGAAGACCCTCCAGAAGTAAAAGATGATATTTTTTTAGAGAGACCTTGCAAATACCAACAAACTAGCGGTAGACCCTGCAGAAGTAAAATGTGATGATTTTTTTAGAATGACCTTGGTGCAAAAAAGCACCAAAGAACTGTGCTGTTGTGTTCTTAAAAGACGGGAGCTTTGTTTCACCTACATTGGGGGAAACAAGGGGAGGCTTAGGCGTGCTTAGTCATCCTGTGACCTGACCCATTCACCCACATATGTTATTCAGACCATAGTCTCCTTATCTTTTAAGCTGCAATATCACTTAAAATACACACAAATAAATGCAAATTGTTTCCCCCTGCTCACATACACCTTTCTCCTTTCCCTAGTCAGTTCCTCTCACTCAGTGTCTTTCCTTTTCTCTCTCACACACACAAATGTGCAGATTTAATCAGTGTGGAATGCTTTAAATGAATAAATTGGGTCTGACAGATTTATTGCAGTTAATTTTGCAATAGAATGGGAAAATGTTTGGATCTTAGCCTTTCAAGTATTAGGAAAACAATTAATCCATCACGTAACGGAAGTTCTTGCATTAAAACCCGCATGTCCAATTAAATAATGTCAAGTATTTTCATGTGGTAAAACAGCAAAGTCTCCAAACCTCATGGAGAGAAATTCCACGGCTTCAAAATAATTGTTTCTGAACATTAATTTTTAATAGCACTTTTTTGCTCTTTGTATTTAAAGAAAAAGAATCTTTTTCTAGAAGTGATTGGTATTCTTCTATTTCATAAAAGAAAAGTTGAGTCACCAAAGGAATAGTAAAAGTAGAAAATCAAAGTAAATTTTTTTAAAAAAAGCTATGTGAGAGAAGGACAAAATTTACTGTATTTTTAAAAACCTATGTAATCCAGGTATTTGGTGCAGATTGCTTATGCTTTCAAAAATTTAGTTCAAATGAGTAAAAAAATGAAGTACGTCCCACAGTATATAAATATGAATTAGTCTAACTTTTATTTTAAGTAATACCATTTAATTTGCTTATTTAAAATTTCATGATTATGGATGCTTGCACGCACATGCACACACAAACGTGCACTACATGTAGTGTTCACAGAGAGAGAGAGATTTTGTAACACTGTTTGTAGCATCAACTTCCAAGTCTAAAAAAAATAATACTTCACTGAACTGCTACAAACTTCCCTTCTCAGTTAGTGTCAAAGGTGTTACAAGATCCCTGTGTAATAATTTGTAATAAACAGTAACATAACTTGTTTGGAGGGGAAAAACACAACACATTTCCAAAAATATCTGTGAAAATCTTCACCCCAATCTATTCCCTGTGCTATACTTGCAAGATTTATATTGGTATATTAGCAGCCCCATCCTATTTACTCATGTCACAGGAGTGCCACTTAAACATGGAACTTGCTGTTAAGTAACAGTAAGGTGTTAGTGAAACTGCAACTAATGTTTGGTGGCTTACAAAACTGAACTTGCTAAGCAACAATTAACAATAATCTTTCATACATTTTACGCTGCTTTCATCACCATGATCCATGTTGACGTTTCTACGGGTAACAGAAAGCGTGGGTATGAGGCTAAGTTATGAGATGATTAGGACTATGTTTTGAAGGGTATCTGATCCTTTAATTGTATATAAAAGAAGAAAAAAATCCACCCTAAAAATCAAAGGGTGGGTGGGGAATCATCACATATCAATCTCATCCATGCAGACAGTTTAAACAAAACCGAAACACAACACTGAGAGCAAAAATAAATTTTACTGCATTAATTGTAAACGAAAAATACAATGGGTTCAGGGCACCGTTTTTCCATTTATTTCCTCTGACTATAGTGCAGTGACTGTTTCACTGGTTTTTTACAATCTTATGTTCAAGATACACACATTCCACCCCAAGTAGTTCAGTTGCCATAACAACCTTGTAAGTTTGTTCTCCATTCTTTCATAAAAATCATTTGTAAATTCTATGGCAGTGAGTACAGTTTCTGAAACAATTTAATTCTCACTTTGCTCTTGAGATGTCTGTTTCTGTTCCTCTGTTCCTCTTAAAAAAAAACACAACCCTCCGCATTCTCAAAATAATGGAATTGCCTTCCATTTCTCCTCACCAAAAACAAATATGTTATTATCAGCTATCTCCTTTACACTCATTTGTGAGCATGTTTCCAAACATTACGTAACTTTCCAGGACCTGTCATCAAACTGCTATTTTTGTTTTTTTTTGTTTTTCAAAATAGAAGAGAGGAACAGTGGAGAAACGTTGTTGTAAACAAATTACCAAATGAAATGCAATAAATTTCAACTGCTAAATATTTTAAGGGTTTTTCCAGTTCCGTTATCATGTGATAATAAATTGTTGTTGTATTCATGTACCTTGCTCTGATAAGCAAAAAAAGGATCACAGGGACGATCAGGTAACTTTAAAAAAGTGAACTACATGATTTGCAAAGTTTTATTATAAAAAGGGGAAACACTAACACTCTTCACTGCAGATAGATTAACATTCCTCTCCACCAAACAACAAAACAGTGGATGACAGGATGTGACTAACAAATGCTGGGGAAAAGTCAAGCTGTGCTTTTAGCATATGCACTGAAAATGCAGACTCTTCTTGCTTCTTAACATGCTTGTGCATCTCAATGAGGCTGGGTTATGGGGAAACCCACAGTGGATTTATTTCAAAAGTTGCAAATCATTCTCAGTGTACTTCAAGGCGGGAAAGGAAACAGTGATATACATAACAGAGAACGAAGAGACAGAGAGAAAGAAAATTTAAGATGCAATCTTAAAGTTAAAAAGTAACTGAATGCAGTGGGACTTTCTTCTCTGTTTTGGTCATTCTTATGATTTCAGAAGCACAACAGGTAAAATCCGGCCAGAACTATGCACTTGTAAATATCACTGATTTATTTGGAAGAGCAAAGTATATCGGCCAACCCTCTCACAACAATAAGAAGGATTTAAAAGTGCTCAACTATGGCCAAATCAAGTGCAGTTACATGACAACCGTTACAGAAAAAAGTAATACAAAAGCTATATTGATAGGATTAAAGACAAGTAATGTTAGAAGAGAAACTTATAAGGCTGGAATATGCCCTTTGAGTGTGCATCTATTCATTTGAGTATGTTTGCTCACAAATCAAATATTTTAAAAATTAGTATATGTTAATACTTGAAAACTGCCTGTATTCCCTACCAAAAAATAAGACAAAATAAAAAGCAGAACAAAAAAAATCCATGGTTGAACTTTTTTTAAAAAACGACCCTTTTAAAAACCTTCATGCTCTCAAAAAGATTACAATGGAAAATTGCAAATATAATTTCTTTGTCCTGGAATGTAGGCTGACACTATATCTAAGTGACAGGGGTCCTTCACTTTACCTGGATTATTTATATATATATATATATATATATATACACACACACACACACACACACACACACACACACACACACACACATATATTTTTTCCTCCAGACTTGATCAGTGTGCTGCAATATTTGGGCAGTACATACTACAAACAGAGGCTGACACCCACTGTTCTCTGCACAAAATGCAATGGCGCTTTGTTCTGGGGCTTTCCTGAGAGTTTTCTCCCCAGCCCCAAAGACACCCCAGTTCTCCCTTGTCTGGTTTCTGTGTCAATACCACCACCCACCGGCCACAATGAGAGAGTGCCATTGGGTTGCAATCTGGGCACCACAAAGCCTCCTCCAAGAAGACCTTTTCTCATCTTGGTGATCCAAAGGGGGAGGGGAGCACAAGAGAGGAAGGCAGCATCACCTCAGCATTCATTCATCGGGTTCCTTTAGATCTTTAGAGTTGTTGTTTTTGCCCCTTCTGTCCTGGAGGGCCTAGGAGAGAAAACAGCCACTTCAAAGGAGGAACTTTCGGGCTGCTTGATGTAAAGACAAGAGTTGTTTTCCTACTGTCACCATTATTATTTATTAATTTTTTTCCATATTAAACATCTTCTCTCATTCTTTCTGTCAGCTTGTTAATGAAGCTGTCATTATTACTGCACAAACCGAGGAAAGAGTACATGGCGGGGGAGGCGTTCACACACTAGCAGCTCCCTTTCCAATTTGTTTCCCTCTGAAGAAAATGAAAAATATCTATGGCACAGAAAATTACAATGAACAGCCTTCTGCTGTCTCCATTTTCATTCCCCACCCTGTGGTTTGTGCACATTATAAAATGCTGGCTCGCTCTATTCAATACCAGAATGCTTTCCACTTAGCTACCTCCCATCTGTAGGTTTCAATTGCAACATGCAAAGTGTATGTGTGTTTGTGTGTGGGCACTCAACAGCACCATTAAGTGAAGAAATTGTTCCTTCATATTAAAGATGTATAATTGCAGGGCCAGAGACCAAAGTGACTTGGTAGGACCAAGCTGAATATCAAAAGAAAATTCAGCAGTAAGACTGCAGAGCAACTTAAGTATAAAGTAACTTGAATGAAATACCAATTTGAGGAGTGCATGCTTATTCATCTTTTAAAATTTACACCCAAGAATTCTGGTACTTTCATGCTAGCCACAAGAACAAGTTTACTCTCTGGGGTGGCCATACCTTCTGGTGTTATTTGTTTTAACTATCTGCACTGTTTTTAGGGATATGTCATCACAAGGCTTTTTTCAACAGAGGATTAAAAATAATACCATAAAAACTCAAAATACAAATTAAAAGTAAATGTGAGGTTAAAATCAACAACATGAAGCCAACATAAAAGAGCAGATCAGCAGAAAAAAAAATGGTTCAAATTATAATGGTTATAATAAGACTGCCAGAACAAAATAAAATAAAATAAAATAAGTGACTTCTAAATGGCTAGGATCATTTCTTTGCCTACGGAACTCGGAAAAGAACATGATAATGCTGCACACTCTTTGCATCCCATATCTAAGCCTGCAGTGAACAGTGTTTTCTGGATGAACTACTGCACAGAAGGCACTGTAGAAACATACAATCCAATCACAGAATTACAGTGTGTTTGAAAGTAGCTGCTACAAGCAGAAAGTAGCTGCTACAAGCAGATGAGGTGCTAATATTTAAGGAATGTCCAGTTTTTTTTAAGGTGAGGTTGGCAGTGCCATCCAGAAACAAAATTAGAAATTGTTCAATGAATGGATACAGATGACTAGTTCCCTGCAGGGAAAGAGAAGAGAAGGCAAATGTTGCCATGCATACATTTGAAAATGTCTTATAGCTTGATCTATCCCACAATAGTAATCTACTATGACTCTCCAAGATTTCAGGCAGCCCTACTGAATAATATTTAAAATTTAACTGAAAATGCTAGCAATTTCTCCTATGAACTTCTTGCAAAGCATGTGCTCTACACCACTCAGCACTGGCCTCATCCAAACGTATTCTAAAGCTATATAGGAATGCATAATCGTCAGCCTCAAAGCAAAAACGGTGAGATAAAACCTGATATACACTTGGGAAGAGTTGAAATAAAATGTAGATATTTCAGAAGAAAAGAATTGCTTGAATAAAGAAGGACTATACCAGTATGATTACATAATGATTTGACAAGGAATTTAAAGGAGGATCCTAAAAACCCTCCAAGGACACTTTACAAAACAATAATGTGTCTGAATTCTTTCTCAAACTTTTCTAATCATGCCTGTATTACTTCCTTTTACTTAATTTAGGCAGTGATCATTCTATTAATCATGTAAAACCAGGAGGGGTGCAGGGTGTCAATCACTTTCATTAACTTCAAAACTTTATGTGGGAGTGGAGGAGAAGATAAAGACTTCAGTAAACACTGATGTAATCCAAAGGGATTCTGAAGAGATCCATCTAAACCAATATTTATAAAAGAATTTCAACCTGAGTAGCTAAACTGACACAGCAAAACCTTTGTCTTTTTTGTTGTTGTTTTGCTATAGACAGCTGTGTTTTTACAGATGCATAGCCATGTGTCTCCTGCAAAAAGGGGCTACTTTTCCCTTCAGATGTGAAAGAAGATCAAAGGTTTAAAACACAGAAATACAAGATCCTTTTCCCTTTGGAACAAGTGTGTGTGTGCGCGTGCAAGCACACTGGCAGCACACCAACATTTCCATCTGTTATCCTTATTCGGTGCACAGGTTAGCCTTTGCAGTAGGCATGGAAGGCTGTTATCACAGCTGAGAAACACAAAGAGGAATTGGGTTCACGTGTATACTCCAAGCATTTTACCAAGAGGCTGAAGCAAACCTCCATCAGACAAGAATCAAATTTATCTTCACAGAAGTGGTGGCTGAAACCTTGCCATTAGGCTTCCTTAGTAAAACACAAGGCCAGATTAAATTTAGTATGCACATGAGGGTTTCTTAGCATGAACTATGTGAAACAGTCAGTTCTTCCATAGAGTTATTAATACATTAGTGGGCAACGTGGTGGGAAGGAAGAGCTCCACTCATTTGATACAAATAGAAATGGGAACACTTGCAACAGCAAGACAGATTCTCCCATTGTTTGTTCCTTTATTGGGAGATGTTCTTGCCTTGGCAAACAGGAGGGTCACGCTAGGCATAACAGTAACAGTTCTCTCGCCTTCGGTATATGCTATAAAGAATTTGGATATCACGAATTACATCTCCTTTTATGGTAAAAGTCAGGCTTTTTAAAAAAAAATTGGAAACACAGCTTTTTGTGCTGGCTCTGCTATCTTGAGTAAGCAATGTGGGACGATCCAAGAGATAACATGCTGAGGTACTGTGAGATCTCTTGATGGTGGTACAGTAAGAAGAGCCAAGTGTCTCCAGGCAATATTCACCACAAATGTCACTGTTCCTTACACACCTGAAAGGGTTCAAAATTTAGGAGACCAGCTAGAGAATGCAAACAAGAGATCCCAAAACTGCCATAGTCACTTTTCATGACTGTCATCATTCCAGCTGTTCACCAGATACATTCTTGACTATGAGCATCCATTCACTCATGGTGGCTGATGGGTTCATTCACCTTGGGACATCTCACTGTGACATTCACAAGCATACATAATTATGGTAACTTAAAACTTTAATCAACATCAAGAAAATCAACATAGGCATCCTTTTCATTGTCTGCATTTAAGATGCTGATAGCAGAAAAGAAAAACATGCTCCTTTGCCAGATCAGCTGCTTTCTATATTTATCAATTCCTATTTAAATGTTTATTGCGACTCAAAATAATATATTTTACACAAAATGGGAGAAAGATGAAAACATGTTGTATTATTTTTCCATTCCCCCCCCCCCCATTTTGAGGGCATTACACAGAGACACATGACCTATGTGTATTTCAATCAATATGTGGTTTTTATTGATGATCAAAAGCATCATCTTTATGCTTACTAGGAAATCTGCAGTGGTCTCCAGTTTACCTTGACCAACCTAGCTCTAACGGAAAGGTGCGACTGCCATCTAGTGGATGATGCTAAATCATGATTTCTGATATTAAATAGCTCAGCATTTGGAAATGCTAACGAGTATTTATGTCTTTAAGTAACATCAGTATGCCCCTCTTAGGAATTTCTTAGGATTACTAAAATGAACACTGTTTCAAATCAAAGAAGACCTAGTGGCGTATTACAATCACATTTCAGCTATTTGTTTTACAGTATGTGATGATCTGATATGATGATTCAGAAGCTAACTAACAGTTTTATCCATCAAGTACAATTTGGGCAGGTTGTACTGCTTGGCCCCACTTGAACAATAGATTATTCCACCCAATTTTTGTGCAGAACTGGCCCGATGTCTTTTGCTCGAGCCTCATTTTGTGTTCCCACCCATCATCCAAAAACCACAAGCATTATCCTCTGTATGCATTAGTAAATCCTAGGGATTACTAAAAAGATAAATTTATACTATAAACTTGCAGGAGTGTCAAGACAATCTCTATGAGAGAAAGGGACCATTAGCAGAGCTGTGACAAGTGTCTTGCTTCAGCTAAGAAAACACAACCAAATCAGTAATTTCTCAAGAATGCAAAATGGATGGGTGGATAGATGGCTACCATACCTTCAGCATACTTGTGTGGATGGACTGGCTCATGGTTCATGATTTCCTGAATATGAGACAACATAAATCACTCTCTACAGATGGGAAACCACAAGTTCCGGATCCCATACTACCCCCCTCCAACAAGAAGGCTCCTGAGCACTTCTCTGAAAATGAATTTGGCCCTTGGGCTGGAAGAGATTCCTCACACAAGCTCTTTATATGTTTTTTCCTTGAATCATAAAAAGAAGTGAGCACTATTTGGCATTCTTGATTATTGTTTTCATCAATTAGGAGATGAAACATGTGAGCATATTTAAATTAAAGTGAGCCTATATGGACTCACAATTGGGTCTATATTCTATATTACTTTTTAAGTGTTATGTACCCAACAATGGCACTACTATTGTGTGGTGGTAGGATTGCACCTGTGAGGTGAGATGGAAGCTGATGCTGAAGCAGTGCCATTGGCAAGGTTTCCCATGTTAGACAGGCTTTTCCTCAGGAGCCAGACTAAATGTACCAAGCAACTAAGGGACAGCAGCAGTAGTGGAGAGTGACACTAGAGGAGGATCTCAAATATACAACGACAGTAACACCATAGCTAAAGCATGTTAGTACTGCACAGACGGAGACACTAATAAACCTCTTTATGAATGACTTGACTCATGAAAAGCCTAAGATAAGATATTCCAAAATATCTTGAAACAAGAGGTAGTGTCAGAATATGAGACTCCCAGGTTGGAAGGCACTCAATGAGCCAAAGCAGAGGAAATCTATGAGTAGCACTGTGGCTAATAACCCAACTGGATTCAAGCCAAAAGGATGTTCAGCTGTTAATGTGCTCAGAGGTGAAAGGAAAGTCCAAAGCTGCACTGCACATGTTATAGGAACATGGAATGTGAGAAGCATGAATCAGGGGAAGCCAGATATAGCAAAACAAGTGGAACATATAAACATTGCAATATTTGGGGTGAGCAAGCTAAAGTGACAAGAATGGGACATTTTCAGGCATAGAATTAGATATTACTTTACTCAGAAAATGGAAATCTTAGAAGAAATTGAGTGGCATTAATAGTGAGGAGAGTTGCAGCAAAAGCAGTAAAAGGATATAATGCCAAGTCTGACCAAATAATATCAACAAGACTTCAGGGGAAACCCATCAATATAACCATAATCCAAGTTTATGCTTCAGCTATAGAAGCAGAAGACACTGACTGATTCTATGCTGGAGTGCAGGCAGAAATTGGCCAAACACCAAAACAGGACTTCCTGTCAATCACTAATAGGCAATTTGAAAGCAAAAGTAAGAAGCTGAGCAGAATCAACGATTGTAAGAAAATCTGGCCTAGGATCAAGACATGAATAGGAGACGTTTGCAAGGCCAATAGTTTGTCCATCGTAAACACATTCTTCAAGCAGCCCAAGCAAAAGACGGAGAAGCTCCATTCTCTTTCCAAAAACAAGACCAACAACTGCTAATATAAAAAAGGAGGGCAAAACTAAAGAACACTGAATCAGCATTTGTGACAAAATTTAAACTGAGGTAAATCCATGAAGAATTCTATATTCATATAAAAACAGATTTACATAATTAAGCCCAATTGACTAGGAGCCAAAAGAACTTTGGACTGAAGTCAGGGACATTGTCAGGGAGCAATGGATGAAAGATTAAATTCTTCAAACAGTTAAGGGCAGACAAGATGTCAATGGTGACAGAATTAGAATCAGAACCCTGAATGCAATTGTTCAGCAAGTGTTGAGTGCAGAAACAAAGAGAACTATTATAATAAGCAATGCAGAGAAATAGAAGTCCACAAAAAACAGAAGAACAAGAGATCTCTTCCACAAGATCTGACATATCAAAGGAAAATTTGAACCAAGAGTGGGAATGTTATATGGCCAATAGGGGAACACATTACATGACCAAGTAGAAATAAAAAAGCCTGATGGAAACAATAAACTGAAGAACTATATAAAAGAACCTTAAAAGAATTTTAGAAAGTGAAGTGAAAGCTGCACTCAGAGCCCTTGAAAGACTCAAATCACCAGGAATCCATGGTATACCAATAAAGCTGCTTAAAGCAGAGACAGAATGCTTCAAGCAGAGATATAATCTACTCTAATTCTAACTAAAATCTGTCAACAAATATGAAAAACAAAACAATGGCCCACAGATGGGAAATGCTCAATATACATTTCAGTATCCAAGAAAAGGGAAACCAGTGATTGCAGTAACCACAGAACCATTGTGTTAATTTCCCATGCAAGCAAAGTGAAGCTCAAATTTCTACAACAAAGGAGCAGGAAATGGCAGATTTCCAACCTGGTTTAGAAAAGGAAAAGGCACTGCAAACATATATTGGAGGCACCAAAGATTATAGCAAAGATGTTGTTTCTGTAAAAGTATGAATTGCTCTTAAAGAAATGGGTGTGTTGCACATTTGACTGACCTGATATGTAGAGACTACTGTCAAGACAGAATATCGAGAAACTGAATGGTTTCCAATTGACAAATGGGTCAGGCAAGGCTGCATTTTATCACAGTAAGTAATACACTGAACATATATAGAAAGCAGGATTAGACTCTGAAGAAAGGAGATATGAAAATTGGAGGAAAGATCATTAAAGATTTAAGATACACAGATACTATACTACTAGCAGAAAACAGCAAAGATTTGGAACAATTACTGAAGAAAGGCAAGGAAAAAATAAAAAGGCAGGTTTACAGTTGATCATTCGGAAAACAAAAATAATGGCCACAGATGATCTACATAACTTTAAAGTAGATGATGAAGACATTGAAACAGTTCAAGATATTCTATACCTTGGTTCAATCATTACTCAGAATGAAGATTGCAATCAAGAAATCAGAAGAAGTAGGACTTGGGAGGGCACCTATGAAGAAACCAGACAAGACTCTGAAGTGTAAAGATATATAATTGAATATATTGATTGTGCACACTGCCATATTTCCCATTTCTATGTATGGATGTGAAAACTGGACAGTGAAGAGCGATGACAGGAAGAACTTATTTGAAATATGATACTGGAGCAGAGTTCTATGGATACTGCAAAAAAGACACACAAAAATAATTCCTAGAGGAAATCAAATCTGAATTCTCCCTAGAAATCCAGATGACTAAACAGAGGCTGTCATACTTTGGACAAATCATGAAAAGATATGACTCACTAGAAAAAAATGCTTAATAAGATAGAAGGCAGCAGGAAACAAAGAACCCATTACAGATGGATAGACTCAATCAAGGAAGCCATGACTCTGCATCTGCAAGACCTGTGCAAGGCTGCTGATCAGAGGGTGACATGGAAGTCTCTCATTCATAAGATCACCATAAATCAAAGTCAGCCTGATGGTAGTTATAAACAACAGTCAGGATTTTACAAAAAGCCAAAAAACAATTATTGCATTGAGTAAGCTGTTAGGTATTTTCTAACCCCAATGAAATTGCTAGTAACATTAACGTTGTGGCTAGAGTTAGCAGTATTATTATTTTTATTATTATTATTATTAAGTATTTATACCCCGCTCTTCAGCCAAAAG
>JAIPUX010001232.1:52783024-52793138 GCA_020142125.1 Phrynosoma platyrhinos | reverse complement strand
GGGCACATGCGTAGGGTTACAATTAGGGTTAGGGTTTTAATATTAAAGTGCATTTGCACTGGTGCATCCACAGCTGACAGCATAGGGCACTTTAAATTAAAACCTGCATCATAGGGTTTAATATGTACTTCTTGTATTTCCTGTCACCACTGAGAAACTCAGTGTTCCCTCTAAATGGAGCAAGCCAGCTGACAGAATATGTAATATCTGTTTCTTCACATTTTGGTCCAGGCACAAATTGCACTGTCCCAATATACTGAATTCAGTGGAACAAAAAAAGCATCCAGTGGCAAAAAGCAATACGTTTGTTGCAGCCATTTTCTTTCCGTTAAAAAAAAAATGTACATGCCAAGGGGTGAAACTTGGAGTCATTGCTTACAACTCTTAAGGTGATAATGCCAGAGAATACCAGTTTGTAAGTGTCCTTTGTGGATTCTGCAAGACAACATCTCTGGCGGACTACGAGGTAATATCCTGCTGCGTAAAGACTTAATAATGATGTTTTACCATGTATTCATTATGAAATTGTTTTAATTTTTCTTTAGTGCAATTGGGATTATTATCACCATCATTATGCTTTCTAGTGAACCATTCTGACCATGTCATGCATGAACGATGTATATAGATTATATAGATATAATTTCAATTATATAACAACAAACATAATGAACCAGAGGAATTTCTCTGTCATTTTGCAAGTATCCCTTTGGATATTGATATAATAATGAGATTCTTTCCCACAAGGAGTCCCTGAGGCAGTTCACAGTGCTGCCCAATGCAAGTGTTCGTATAAATGGATCTGGAGAGAGTTCTTTACCAAAAGGCAGTAGTGATATCTCAACTGTATTAGACTCAGCTACCACCTCAGCCTTTCATGAGCTAGATTTATTCCTCTCATATTAAGGCAAGGTGGGACGGCATCTGTTTGCCCATTTCTTCTACTTCCTTCAACCATTTCAGAATATTGGTAGGAATCACTACAGTGAATATTTGCCTTCTGGTCCAGTGTAACAAAGATCTAACGTTGGTTAAGGCTAAAATGCTAGGTAAGTGAATTCATAAAAGACTTATATTTTATTATGAGCTATACTCAAGAGCTATACTGCTTACATGAGTGTTCTGACTGAGTGGACTTTTTCAAACAATTAATTTCCCCATGATTCTTCCTTTTGTAAAAGGAACAGCATGACAGGTACTTCAAATACTACTTGATCTTCCCCATATCCTGAAAAACTAACCATTTATTTGAATTTGTACTGCGCCCAATTCCAAAATTTCAGTACTGCACCAATCCATGCTAGTTGTACATTAACTGGTTAATAGGTAGTCTTGACATTCCTTTTTTCCTGTACAAATACATCTACTAAAATCTGCTACTACTGAAATCCTATGTGCTTTATTTAGCCATTTACATTGTTTTTAATTTTTTTTTATGCTGTATGGCTTTTAGAAAGGGTTGTGAATGTTCTAAAGAACAACTGATATTGGGCAGTATAAAAATGCAATAAATAACACATTATCTGTGATCAAATCTCTCAATGAACATATTAAGAACAGCCATGGGTTGCAACACATATACATATCAACTAGCAGCATCCCTTCAGCAGAGTAATTAATCACTTAGGAGGGAGATCTAGACAGAAAAAATTGCTTGGAGAAAAGGTTAAACAAGCATCCTCCATAACTGCTGCTTTCAACAAACTCAGTAAGCCCTTCTCTGGGATTCCTTTTAAGTAAAAATAACTGGTTCCTTCCCTTTATCCCCATCTCTGAGAAATATGTAGTTCAGGGATGTGGAGAGCCTGGAACCAAAGCCATGGCAACATGAACCCAGAAGACAATCTGATGTGTCACTTTAGATCTGTACTTGGGGAGATCAGTTTCACAGGAGAAATTTGGCACACCACTTGTTTAGATCTGTGAATAGTGTGAACAATAAGAAAATAAAACCTCTGTTGCACAAGTTCTAGCAGCAGAGTTCATGCAATGAGATAAAAGGTATGTTCAATAATTTTGCTCCATTAAGAGTTGGTGCATCCATAAGGGTATCTTGCAATTAAATTTCATTTTTCTCACATAGAATCACAGTGCATAGAATAAAACAAACTTTCTGCACTGTGAAGAACCCCTGTGGATCCAAACTAATATATCTATTTGACAACCAATTAGTAGGGTATCCATCTGTTCCACTTTACAGAGAACAATCCTCTGTTTGAAATGCTGTCTACTCGGAGTTTGCCTTATGAAAGATAAGTAACCATAAGAAGATGGAAGAGGAAGGTTTTGACCAGGGGTTGGCAACCTACGGCCCGCGGGCTGCACCCGGCCCACCGACCCCCGCAAACAGGCCCCCACCAACCACCGCCACCACCACCACCACACCTCCATGCGCGTCGCAGCCGCCATTTTGTTTTCCAAAATGGTGGCCGCGACTCGTTTGCGCATGCGCAGAAGTATTGTGCATGCGCAAACGAGTCGCGGCCACCATTTTGGAAAACAAAATGGCGGCCGTGGCATGTGTGGAGGTGCGGCAGCCACGGTGCGGTGGGGTCAGGGCCGGCAGCATGCGCAGGGGCGGCGGGGCACATACACGTGAGAGCAAGCACACCCATTCCCCCCCCCCGGCTTGCCGGAAGACCCAGGGACCAGCGACCAGTCGCAGGTAAAATAAGGTTGCCAACCCCTGGTTTTGACATTCCCTCAGCAGTCAGCACTTGGCTGAGGAAGATGAGACGGAGCAGTAGGCATACAGATCCTTCAGTCTTCCTCACTATAGTGAGAGGAATTGATTAAATGTTAGTAATTATTTTTAAATTTGCTTCTATGGGACCAGAGTACAACTACTCTCCTCTGGTCCTTGGTTTTAGTAACTGGACACAACACCTTTACATCTTCCTTCTCAGTGTGCCACATTTCCTGGAAGTGATTAATCAACCTATTTTTTTCCATTATGACTGAACTAGGAAACTACTTACCAGCTTCAGAGCAAGCCATGATCATAACCTAGTTTCAAGCCATGGTTTAAGATCCTGGCTTATTCCCAAAACTTTAATCATAATATTGTATTTTAGATACAGCAGAAAGCAATGATGAATTGAAGAATATTTCCTTTATAACAATACACTGAAAAGACAGGAAGTAACACACAGTGAAAGAGTTTATCCACATCTTTGCTTACAAAAATAGGCATTTAAAATGGGCCATCCAGTGTTTCATATGACTGCATTTTGTTTTGCTTCATTGAGCTTTCCAATGCAACAGCTATATTATTTATCTCCTTCCTCTTGTAATTGGGGTTTAAATGGACCTGTGTATGCATTTTATTTCATACTTCTATACATTTTACTAGTGGATATGTCCTATCTTTCCAAACCATTTTACATTTTCTGGAAAATCTGATTTCAATCTAGTGACAGACAATTTTGTTGAAAAATTAAAATCTGTTTCAATTTTGTTGAATTTTTCAAATTCTCCTGCAGTTTCTTCCCAACTCTGTTTTGTATTGTGTTGTAAAACTCAGTTTTCTTCCCGCCTTCAGTTCACTCAACTTATATTTTCCCTTTTTGTACAATTGACCTAATTTATGTGACTTTATATGTCTGTGTTTCTGTCTGTTCTTCCATTCATTTAGTCCCAATTTTCATATTCAGCTGTTCACAGTTTAAAATATGCACATTTGTCTCAAGAGAAACAAGCATTTTGCTTTCACTAAGACTGTCAAGTCCAACAAAATTTCTAGCTATCCGTCCTCATTTCAACCTAAATTTCACACATACTCCTTTTTCTGGTGCTAAAACAATTTGCTTGCTAAAAGGATGAAGAAAATAAGAATAAAATATTTTTTTTAAAAAATTGGGGGGGGGGTTGGGGGGGATATAGTGCATTTTAGAAGCTGCTAAACAATATTTTCACAGTCTTGGTTGGTTCCAGCACACCACTGTCTTGTGCCGGTAATAAACTGTCATGACTGTCTAAATTATGCTTTTAATAGTACAACACACGCATCAAAATTTTGAGTTGTATTTTGAAAAAATCCGTATGCTGTGCCCAGAAGAAAAGAGGACAGACTGTGAAGCATCTGTGGTATTGGGAGGGGGAATGGAAAGGGGTGGGGGAAATAGAGGGAGAATATGGAACTGTTAAGTAACTGCAGTTTTTACTGAGTAGATTACAGCTTAGCTTGCTTTATGCCTGGAAAAAAAAGGGGGGATGTATTGCTACTGATCCAGTGCTATGTTGTGGTTTCTTTCAATTTGCAGGCTTTAGCCCAATGAGACTGTATTTTATGATACATAGTAAATTTGGAAAAATTCAAAATAAAGTAAAAATGTAAGATGTTGTTTATACACATTAACACAAGACACCTTTAGAGCAGGAGCATACAACTTTTCCAAGCTGAAGGGCCACACACACACGTCAGTTGAGGGAAACCACATACAAAGCACACACACACATATGAACCGTAGAGGCATTTTGGTCCTTGGATTGAAGTTGAATAGACTTGTTTTATTAGATAAAACCATGGGAGCAGAAATCCAAAAGTGTGTGCCTTAGCTATGTCTTTTTCCCCTTACAAAGAACGTGTGTTTTCTCTAAACACAATGGAGAATACATGGTGAAAGACATTCAATTGGATCCAGACATAGCTAGTCTTAGAAGATACTCTTTGAAACGGGTGGGATTTCAGTTAGCCATAAGTAACTGAAGTGATAGTGATTTTAACAAGCTTACAAAAATATGACTAAGTCTGTGTCATATTTGTTATGAAGTATGTTCTTCTCTCTCCAGGATGACAGCTTCTGTTATAGACCTTTTTTAATAGTTATAAGCTTCCTTAATGTCAAAGCACATTTCTTCAGAATAACAGCCACTCTCTGTTCTTGTGACAACCAGGAGAGTGTACAATGATATGATTAAAATCATACAAAACACATTAAAATCACTAAACACACACACACACAAAGTCACAGTCAATTCTTGTTAACCACCACCTCTATACTTCAAGCTCAGATTAAAAATATAGGAGTTGGGCAGTGGGAACAGGGTTACACATTTTATGATTCAGACATATATAACCTAGAACGGGCACCACAACCACTTTCATGAGGGAAGCTATGCCTCATTTTTATTTGTTTAGTCTAAGCCAGAGGTAGGAGATGTGCTGCAGCTAAGGCCATTTGTGTTGCTTGCAGGACACTCTCAAGCCCAACCTCTGGAAAAAATATTTGGGGGGGGGAGGTAATACCTCCTGCTATAGCGGCGGGGTGGGTGGGTTATCACTCCTTTGTTTTTTCTCCTTCTAAACAATATGATGGGCCACTGTCAAATCTTGTGAGTTCAGGCGCAGTTGAGAATCAGTATCTAAATAAAGTGAAGTATGGGCCTTTGCAGACTGCCAGAAATAGTGCACATTAAATTGAGGCCCTGCCCTGGCTCAGTGCTAGGGAGTCATGGGGACTGTAATTTATTGTGGCACCAGAGCTCTCTGACAGAGAAGGTTCAGTGTCTCAGAAAAAAATACAATTCTCATGACTCCCTAGCACTGAGCCAGGGCAGTGCATCAATTTAATGTGCACTATTTCTGGCAGTCTGCTTAGGCCTTATGTTCTCTAGAGATAGGAAATTCGAACCAGAAATTTCATAACTTAGAAGTTCACGCTGTTAGCCACTGCACTATAGTACCTTTACAAGCTGCATATAACTGGTTCAAAATCAAATACAAAGAACTACAAATATTTCAGCACTGAACTGTAAGTACAGTTTTCAAAATGCAACCCTAGATTTCCCAGAGCTTTAGGGACCACAGCTTCCAAAACATGTCTTCCATGTACAGATACCTGGGATCCAATGCTTCAAACTAAGGTGAGGAAGGGAGGAACAGGAAGGAGTTTATTGATATGTGTGTGTTGCTTGCCTTCAAGTCATCTCCAACTTATAGCAACTCTAAAGTGTCCCTATCACAGATTTTTCTTGGAAAATTTCTTCAGAGTGGGTTTGCCACTGCTGTCATCTAAAGCCGGGAGCCTGTGATTTGTCCAAGGTCACTCAGTGGGTTTTCATGGTGGAGCAGGGATTCAAACTCTGCTTTCCAGAGTCATAGTCCAATGCTCAAACCACTACACCATGCTGTCTCTCCAAGGAATTTATGCCAGTGGGTTGATTATACTTTATTTCTGAAGAAAGCATTGGGGGACTCAGATGATTCTCCCTTCTCTCTGCCTGCTCCACTGAGGATTAGTGGAGCCACGCTGCCTCTCAGGAAAAACCCTGGACAAAGAGCGAGCCCTAAGCAGGAATGGAAAGATTAATCCTCCTAGATGATGCCATAAGAAAAATTCCTTTGCCCAAGCCAACAAAGAGCCTCCTTGGTGGTTGCTTTGGGGGCAAGAAAAGACTGAGCCCCTTCTTTTACCTCTCAAAAATGGTTTAGGGAAAAGTCTTAGCAAAAAAAGCCTGGGTACATACATTTTCTCCAATGGCAATTGCCTCAGGGCAATGAAGCTAAGCTTCTGTCTCACCAAAGCAATTGCAGCAAGTGGCGGGAGGGAAGAGGGTGAAACACTCTTTCGCAGTGTTGTGAGCCCAACCAATGCTATATGAAAGACAAAAATAATGTCACTCATGCACACACACACACACACTTCTTCCCATCGGTAGCAGTTGCTGGGACAAGACTGTTCCCTAAACCCATTAATGTTCATCAGTCTTGACCTCATATCAGGATTATGAGAATTATGTTGTTGTTGCTGCTAGTAAATGCCCTCCCTTGAAAATATTGGGTGCAAGAGAAACTAGTTTTCCTTACTCTTTTCACTATTCATTTATTTATTTGCACTTTTAGGCTTCTTAAGCCCACCACTGCCCTGCCCATTTTGGTAGCAGTGGAAAGAGGCAAGTTTGCAATCTTGTACCCTTATAGTACAATCCTAAGAATGTCTTATTCTCAGGTAAAAGTGTATAGGATTATATTTCTTAAATGTTTAAAAATTATATTTATCACCAGTATATCAAGCATACCATTTTGGGTGTCCAGCCGCTTAATCTATATTTAAAAAGTTATGCTTATTTTTGCCCCCACATGTAAAATGAAAGCATTTAATTCAATCACATACTAAAAATCATGCTTTAAAAGCTACTAAAATTCCTAAGTGTCTTCTAAAAGCAACTATTAACATCAAAAAGGATGCTCGTCATTCACCTGCATATACTTTTCTATTGAACAATTTTTATTTTTTGCTGATTGTAAGAATGAAAGACAAATGACATCCTCTGAAGAGCTGATCAAATGTTGGCTTCCATTTTTTATTAATGGCATTCCAGAGTTAACAAACTGTTTAACAAAATGCTCTGTAGACCCTAAGAAGACCAACAATATGAAAAACACATGTAGAACTTGCCCATCATAGCGAGTTCTAAACCGGCTCCAGGTAGACCTAGTGCAAGTGTGTGTGTTCATTTATAAAACCATTCATCCCACAGTCTTAAGATAAAGTGCCTCACAATGCCTACCACAAAATAAAAGCTAGTGGCCTCATATAAGAAACAACAGAAACTCACCAAACCTTCATATGTAAAAAGGCTGAAATGCATCCAGAAAGGGAGCGTTTTCAACAGTCAATTACTTTTCCATTTTGTCCCAGGACTTTAAAAGTTAAAGGCATCGTTCTGCCAATTGCGAGATGCCCCATCCAGCACAGACCACCCACAAGTACTGATTTTCCATCTGGTGAACAAAACAGACATCTTCCTAATTATTTTTTAAAAGGGGCTTTCCCCCCCTCCCCTTACATGCTTCCTTTATTTGTCTGTGACCTGGAACTTAATGGAAAACCTGGTAGATGCCAACCATATTTCTTGCAATGTAGCATCCTATTTTTCTCCCCTTAAAAAAAATGCTTATTTGAAGCTATTACATATGCTGCTTTCTAACAATCTGAATCATTACACAATTCAAGCCTGAGATTAGCACAGTTTTGCACTTAACACTGAATATTTTAATCAGTACATTAAAGTAGAACAGTACTCTCTTACGCTGAGCTCCCATATTGCCAATGTCAAAATTTATGCCTTTTTTCAGTAAGATTCTCTTCAGTGCCAGCAATACACTCAGAAATGCCAACAGTAATTAAAATCTGGCACTATATGCAGTCAGTAGCAGACTTTTTCAAAGCCCTCTTTAAAAACCATTTTCATTATTAATACTACTATTATTGTTATTAGGCAAAAAGACAAGATAAATTATATGTGCTTTCAAAAACTGACACAATGAATAACATGGTCACAAGTGCTCAGGAAACCAGACTTGAAAAAGGCCATACACTATGTTAATTGTGGAGTGTATGTGTGCAGAAAGAAATCCACATGCCAGGATCACAGATTTCAGTCCCACATAAAGTATCTATATGCTAATAAATCTGAACAAAATCCACATACTCTCCAATGTGTAAAACAGAAAACTATAGGCACAGGAGGCAAACAAGCTACTCAGCATGAAGTGAGGCATGATGCAAAACAGTTGTGTGTAGTTTGTTGTTGGGTTGGACAGCACTTCTCCTCCAAATAGTTTTGAAATATTTGAAATATTGAAATTAGGTTTACAGTTACATCTTGAAAAATCAAAATATTTGAAATATTGAAATTTAAATTTCCAGTTAGATCCTGAAAAATTGAGCAAAAGAATTTAATGCAAAGTTGGGAAACCTGTAGCAGCTTCAGACCTTCAACTACTAATCTCATCATCCCCTACTACTGGCCAAGCTGTGTCTGCCATTACTCCTTGGCTCTTCTAGTTTTCACCTATTTCCCTTCTATCAGCCCTATCTCTTTCCTACCTTGTTGCTGTTACAAACTGTGTACTTTTAAATAAGAAAAGGTACACAATTTTCCATTAGGATCAAGAGCACAGATGAAGTGTTTCAGCGGCAAAACAATTCTAAGTTCTCAGGGCCTTTAATTAAGACATTGTTTGTAGGAATGCCAGCCCACAGAAAATCATTACATGGCCTTTTAAAAAAAAGAAAGAAAGAAAAGATATCAGATTATGAGGACTCTGAAAAACTGCTGCAGAGAACGAACCTTTCCTAACACTAAGGACGTTTTCACATGGGGCTTTAGGCGGACGCTAGCCGGCGTCCGTCCGGCCCCACTCCGGCTCCATTTCCAACTTGTTCACACACGCGCGGCAGCAAACCCCGCCCCTTCCAGTGCCATCCCTGCGTCCGTCCGGCTTCTTGCTCCGTGTGTTCAGACGCACGGAGCCGTAAGTACGGCCTCACTCCAGCCAAAAGACCTGTAACTCCGGCTTCTGCGGCTTAAAGGTAATTCCAGCTGTCAACAGGAATTAGCCTTTCGGCGGCGGAGCCATTCCGGAATCGGCGGCACGACCCGTTCCGGAATGGCTCCACCCGGCTTTAGGGAGGGTGGTGTGAAAACGTCCTAAGACAGTGCAGTTTCACAGAAATCATTCATGACACCATTGGTGTTTACAACACAATATAGTACACTACAGCCCAACAGTTCCTACTGGAACAGTCACAGACTCTGTATGTGGTTGGAGAAATCAAGTAATGCTCAGATTTTTCAACAGACCTTCATCCATGCATTTATGTGGTAAGGACAAACTCACCAGCGTTCCCCTTCGCAACACTGTGCTCTTTCATCTTCTTAAGCCAGTGGCAGCCCGGGAAACCATTTCTGTTCCAAAGGGGCCCTTTTCCATTGCAAAGGGGCCTTTGAGTCGGCTCTCCCAGGTGAAGCAGTGAGGGACTTGCTAGCTGAAAGAGATTCACTCTTGGCTCAAAGGACAGGTGTAAGTGCTTTGGGGTAGGGGAGGAGGGCTCAAACGTCTCCTGGCAGTCCCTGTAGTGGCAGCACCAGGAAGACTTGCATGTAGCCCTTCTACTTTCTACTCGCAGGGTGCCACTGCCACTGCCCTAAGGACTGCATAACAGCCTTCCTGCTACTGTTCTTGCTGCTACCATCGCTGTTGCAGGAACCACCGTGAGAAGCCCAGGCCCTCCTATGAAGGTAAGCTGTGCAATTCTCACAAGCTCTCTCTAAATTAACCTTAGGCCTAAACAGACTGCCAGAAATAGTGCACATTAAATTGAGGCAC
>JAIPUX010001232.1:52756685-52773233 GCA_020142125.1 Phrynosoma platyrhinos | reverse complement strand
AAAAAAAAAAAAACCTGTTTCTATTAATTAGATCTAGCTGTCACTGACAAAAAGATTTTGCCCTAAATATCACTGTTAGTCTAGCGCAGGCATGCACAATTTGGCAGTAGGTGGGGGCCAAAATTAAAATAGGCTAAAAAATTTTCAGGCTGCAGATAGGTTTTAATTAAATATTAATTAATAATATTAATGAATAGCAATTATTAATATTAATATTAATTAACTGTTATCAATTCCATCCTCCTCTGCTCAACCCTCTCAGGAGAAAGCTGAGCAGCACAGCAGCCTTGCCTGTCCTCCTCTTCCACCTTTCCCCTGGGGAGAAAGCCAAGCAGTGGAGGAGCCTTGCAGGGTGGGTGTTCACCTACTGTCCTCCTCTGCCACAACCCAAACTTCTCTTCAGGACAAGGCAGGGTGGTGGAGGAGCCTTGCAGGGCAAGTGTTCACCTGTACTGCTCTTCTGCCTGTCCTTCTCCTCAAAAGAAAGCCAGGAGGTAGAGGAGTCTTACAGGGCAAACATTCACCCTTCCTCCTCTGCATGCCATCTCCTCAGGAGGAGGCTGAGCAGCAGAGGAGCCTTGAAGTTCTTCCACATCCTTAGGGGCTACCCAAAATCCCTTGGCAGGCTGTATGCGGGGCTCCGGTTGTATGCTGTGCAGGCCTAGTGGATCAGCACCACTGAATCAATGGGAATAGAGGTTATCACACAAGGGGAAAAAAGCTGAAGTTCAGTTGGATAGTAGTGCCTTTCTACGTCCCTTACTTCATGATGTCATTGTTCTTCAGTTCTCTACCCACAGCAGACAGTCATAAAAATGAGTTTTTAGAAGAACTACAACATCATGCAGTAAGACATGTGGAAAGGCACTACTATATGCTGAATTTCTGTTTTCTTTCCTTGTATGATAAATTCAGTTTAGGTGAGTACAACTGAGTCAATGGATCTACTACAGGTGGGACTAACAATATGATTCAAACCTTTGTTTCCAGAAGTAGCCCAAGACATGTATTTTTTTAATGAATCAGATACACATGTGTAAAATAAGTAGCACACAGAGTTGGTTGTGAGTGGAGATTAGGACAAAATTGAATGTGGTGGGAGGATGAATCTAATTTATGGTCTAATTATAGGTATAGGAAATACACTTTGTAGTGTGCATTTTATTCTCCCAACTGATCTTTCATTGCAAGGACTCAGCACTGGAGGACATAAGTTTGGTATAAAGCTCTCACCTGCTCTTAGCTGAAGAACTATATATCGATATGAATGAAGTCCAAGAAGACTGGGCCACATACATCTATTCCAGCACTGAGAAGAAATATATATTGATGGAGTAGCCATGGAAATCCACATTTTAAACATCTGCATGGAAATTAAACTAGATCCATTGACAAAATTATAGGAAGGATTTGTTGGGCTTTCAACTTTCCATTATTTTCAATGGCTTGTCTTTTCACTTTCTGTTTGAAGAAAGCATTTAAGTCAACTAGAGCAGAAAGGGTTTTAAGCAAATACTGTTTGTGGTATAAATTTTAGAAAAGGGGTCAACATGCAGAGCCTTTTTTTTTAATATCCTGAGCAATAAAGATCTTACAAGACCTTTTAAAAAAAGACGGAGGGGGGGGAAGGGGACCGGCCTCATAACTTATCAATTCCAGGCCCTGGCTTCCTAATTGACAACCTCAGGGCTACTTTCATCACTTGTCGACTTCAAATCCACACTCAATTTTTCTTTAAAGATGACAGTATGTTGGTAGTTCAGCAGTGTTTCTGGACATATTGCAGTATATAAGAAGATTTCCTCACTGCTTGTACTAGGAGGGGAATCAGACAGAGAGGTGTGGATAGAGGCTGAATTTTTCCACCTCCATCTATAGTACAAAAACACGAGTTTGAAAACTGTTGTTAAACTTTGGCCTTTGTTTTGCACACAATTGCTTTAAACTATCAACAAAACAAACATTGAAACTGCACAAAGGCCAGATGTATGCTGCATGTATTTAAAACTGTTTTAAATGAGTTACAAAATATTTAAAGCTATTATCTCTTGTTAAAACAAAAGGTAAAAAAAGCCTTTTTTCAAAGGATTATGTTACATAATATAAGTTGTAGGAAGTCGAAACTGTGGAGTGTCAGAGATTAGCCACAATATATAAACTATCAAACTGTGCCAGAAAGGTGAATTTCTAATGTCTATGTAATACAGCCATCCTTTGATATGAATCACAGATCAAAAGTACATACAAGAAAATTAGTCAGCCTTCCTTATCCACAGACATTTTATCCATGGATTCATGCATCCATGGTTTGAAAATATTCAAAAAAAGTACAAATTCCAAATAGCCATTTTGCCATTTTATATAAGGGACACCATTTTGCTATGCCACTTGTATTTAATGGGACTTGAACATCCACAGATTTTGTCATCCATGGGGGATCCTGGAACCAAACCCCAGTGGATAACAAGGGTCCACTGTAATTCACCTTTATAGAGATTTAAACCTCATATACATGGATTAAAAAAACCCATCTTGCACTGAGTTTTGAAGGACCTTCTTATCCCATGTTAAGTGTACTGCAGTGCATAAACCTTCCCCATCAGTGCTTGTGGGTACACAATCCAGGTTATTCTGTAACATATGAACTCCCAAAGACAGAAAACAAAGTTTACATGAGGTGGAACACTCATTGTGAGCCACTGTCAGCGTTCCCTTTTTGCAAATAATGTAACCAACACTATTTCTTTATTTTAAGGGGGGGGAAATCCTACAAAACAAAATATATATATTTTGAACCTCCTAAAATTTGGAAGCTAACATATACCCTAAGGAAGCTAGAGTTAATAGACTCATGGGGCAACTTTATATTCCAATAATAAAATAGTCTCTGCTGTGGGAAATAGCCCCCTAGTGAAGGATCATTCATTGTGCCAACCACCCTGGCAAGCAGAGCAACCTTTGCAAGCCAGTTTCCCAGAACTGGTACTCCATCAGCTGATTTTTCTTTCTATTACCCTGTACCTGAACAAAGTAACAGCATCCGTTGATATAGATGCTTGTTCAGGGGTAGGCAAAGGATGAGACACCCATGACCATCTGTGTATGGTCTGTGTACCTCCCATTGTATCTCAGAACAAATCTGTTTCCAAGACCTATCAGAAGAAGGGGAAATTTCTGTCCACCAGCAGTAGACTTCAGCTCTAGACCCACAGAATGTTGTTTTCCATTCAGACATACAGAGTTAGATAATACAAAGTAGAATTACTGTGAAATAAACTTGATAATGTTTTTAAAAAATGAAAATTAAGAATAATGACAGTGTGAGGCACAGCTTGACCACAGTGAATTGCAAAGTCCCTGCAATGGAAGAAATGTTAGTTTCCTCTGAATGGGGTCAAAAGAATGGATCTCTGAAAAAATGTGGCCAGGACAAAAAAAAGTACCCCAATGGCAAAAAACTATTGAGGGAGAAAATTTGGTTTTTGTCTGGAGAAAAAAAACTAACATAGTTACAACTTGATGATATTTTTTACAACTCTTCAGGTAACATAGAAGAACGTTCACTTCTATGTGAATTCAGCACCAGAATGTTACTCTGGGCTACTAAAATGTCTTGACGGTAGTTTACAAAATGATACTAGCTATCATGAACAAACCACTTAACTGAGTAAAGCTTTCTCAATTAATATTATTATTATTATTATTATTATTATTATTATTATTATTATTATTATTATTATTATTCCGCCTCTCCCTGTTGCTGATCGAGGCGGGTAACAGCAAAGATTAAAACAATTACAGAAATAATAATAATAAAATAATCCCTGAACCCCCCACCTCTTTGAACCCCCTTCAATAACAGTGGCAATGTCTAGGGGAGATAGATCAAATGGGCAGTTAGTTCAGATCAGGACAGAGGTCAGTCTGGGAAGGCCTCCCAGAAGATAATTGTTTTTATCACTTTTTTAAAAACGTCAAGGGATGTACTGGTAATCAATGTCCGAATGTTCATATTGCCTGAATGTTTTCACCAATCTGGACAAATACCACAGCAGGGTGTAGAAGGGAGATGAATTAACACCCTTGTACCCCAACCCCAATCTTACAAGATGGCTTTTCTTGTTAATTCATGAGAGAGATCACCTTCCTTTGACTCCAGATTTCAAATAACCTGGGGTAGAATCCAACATCCTTTAAAACGGGGGGTCCCCAAACTGTGTATCATGAAAAGTGATGCATGCATCAGGAGTTTAGCTTAGTACCTGGGAGTTCAGGGCAAGCGGTAGCGGCAGCCTCCTTCATTCCACAAGCCCTCTCTTAGGATTCAGGGTAAGAGGCAGCAGGTCATCTTGAAGACCTCAAGGGATGGGAAAGACTTGCTTGCTGCGCTAGAATGGAGGAGGTGAGACAGGGGTAGGCAACCTAAGGCCCGGGGGCCGGATGCGGCCCCCCAATGCCTTTGGACCGGCCCCAGGCCGGTCCTGTCGCCGCCGCCCCCCGCCATGATAATATTGATTATTGTTGTTATTACTTGTTCTTGGGGTTTTCTTGGCAAAATCTCCACAGGGGTTTTGCTATGGCTTTTCTGGGGCTGAGAGAGTGTGCATGCATATTTTTAAGATTTATTTATTTATTTATTTATTTATTTATTTTTGGTGCTTCGGCCCCCCAATTGTCTGAGGGACAGCAACCCGGGCCCCGGGTTGCCTACCCCTGAGGTGAGAGAAGGTGCTGAGGAAGGGAGGAACGAGAGACAACAAGAGTACACAGGGATGTATAGTACTTGAGCATGGATGGCTAGGTACAGACTAGGGACCAAGAGGTCTCTGCAGCATAGCTCTGACCTGGTGTGGCTTTTAAAAAGTTAAGAAAAGTATTGAATGTATCTACTTATCTATGCCCACTGAAGCACACAGGCCCCTGCAGGAAATGGCAGTATCTCCATCACAAGGGAGGAGAATATATTCCAATCCGTACAGCTGACAAGCACATGGAAATCCCTGAACAATCATCCTTTCTTTAAAAAAAAAAAAACAACCCACCACTATCAACAAATGTTCATAGGCTGGACAGACCACCATGGGCTGCTAAATATGCCTTAGCTCCTAAGTTCAACCTCTGGCATATCCAGAGAAACAATCAGGCAGCATACAACCATGCCTGAGGATCAAACTAGGGAAGACACGATTCAAGCAATTAACAATTGCATGGGTAGCTTGGGGAAAAAACATTCAAACAACTGCAAATTCTGTGACCACACAGGAAAGTGCTAGTAGCAGTCAGAGCAGATGAACAGCCCAGTATTTTGTCATTATAAATATGGGAGGAAACATTAAGCAGCTCATCCTATGGTTGCAAATATTAGGCTACTCCACAGATGCCTCCTTATAACTGGGATATACTAGGAGTACCTGAGCCAGTGTGGTGTAGTGGTTTGAGCGTTGGATGATAACTCTGGAGTTTTATTGTTGTGTGCCTTCAAGTCGTTTCTGACTTATGGGTACCTTACCTATCATGGGGTTTTCTTGGCAAATTTCTTCAGAGGGAGCTTTTGTAGCACCTTTGAAACTAAGAAAGAAATTGGCAGCATGAGCTTTCATAGACTTCAGTCTATTTCCTCAGATTCTACAGACTAACACAGCTATATATTTTAATTCTTCAGAGGGGGTTTGCCATTGCTATTCTCTGAGGCTGAGAGAGTGTGACTTGCCCAAGGTCACCCAATGCGTTTACATGGCCAAGTTTGGGATTCAAATCCTGGTCTCCAGAGTCTAACCACTACAGCATGACTCTGAAGACCAGGGTTCAATTCCCTGGTAAGCCATGGAAACTCCCTGGGTGATCTTAGGCAAATCACATACTCTCAGCCCCAGAAAACCCAATGATAGGGTCACCATACATTGGAAACAACTTGAAAGCACACAACAACAACAAAACAACAACAATAGAGTGCCTGCCCACTGTTCTGGAACCTGATCCAGGAAATCATGATATTTTCAAAAAAATATGGAGTGACACAAGACTCTAGTTTGAAATGAGAAAAATACTGGGCCCCAGTTGTAAAGAGTTTGAGATATGTGACAGTAAAGATCTGATATTTTGCAGGTGCTTGCTTATATGACCTAAATCAAACCATCATCATGTGGTGACTAACTGTAAGTCAATAAAACCTCTGAAAATGGGGAGTATAGTAATATCCCATACAAGCCACACAGTATGATCCTCTATAAAAGCAACTAATATTTTAGACTGCCAACATGTAAAGTAAAGACTTGGGCTAGAGTATAAAGCCACTACTCGGTCAAGTATCCTCAAAGCCATTTAATATCTCCCAGCTGCACTTCCTGGCCTAGAAATTGGGAAGGACAACAAATTCCTCTTGGGATTTAAAAGTAGGAGGGGAGGGGAAAGGATGGCAAACTGCTTTGCACAGGCAACTCTTTATAAATTCCCACAAATTCCCAAGTTATTAAAGTCCTTTAGAAATTTCAGTGAGGTGCAAATGATCTGAAACCAAGGCTAAATATCCTTATCAGGGAGCAAATCTAACTCATGTTCACCACCTGACATCCTTAGTGGAAGGACAGGTGGAAGAAGGAATAACATCAGCTCTAAATCCATTGACTTGACAGAACCAATCTACACACTACTTAGCTGAACAGAGGTCTCTGAAAAGGCTTCTCATGTGGCAGTAGTTCAATCCAACTGACTATTATCTAGAATATAGATCTTGGACTTGGATGATATTTGGGATGTTATGGGACTCTTATGGAAATACCACCACCATATAGGTGAGAGAGTTTCTTCTTCTTTTCTCTACTTCAGCGGTTCCCAACTTTTTCTATGCCCTACACCCCTAGGAAATGTTTGGTTAATGTTTGCACCCCGCTACAAAACTAGTATCACATTTGAAGATGATGAAGTCTAATTTCTAATTTTTAAACCACAAATTGAACCACATTCAATACTGTGAGTGAACAAATTGAACTTTTAAAAAAACCTTTTAACTCAAGTGCATAAAATGCTAATCTAAACTGAGCAATTAGATTCTAATTTATTCAGAAAAAAATGTAAAATATTATATAGCATAATATTCTCTCCTTGTGATTAAATAATCATAGAATCATAGAGTTGGAAGAGACCACAAGGGCCATCCAGTCCAACCCCCTGCCATGCAGGAACTCCCAATCAAAGCATCCCCGACAGATGGCCATCCAGCCTCTGCTTAAAGATAAATAATGAGACTACTGTCTATGTAACACAACCACCAACTACCACTTCTCAAGGCACACTGGGAGTTGGCTGAGTGACAACTTGTGACTTGCCTCTCAAGGACACAAGCCACTCTTTGTTGCATCCCCTGAAATTTCATCTTGCACTTCCCCAGGGTGCAGGCACCCTAGGTTGGGAACCCCTGGTTTATATTGTGGGATGATTGGTCTGACATTGGCTTATTCCATAGCAAATTTCTCACTGATTATAGTAATCCATACATTGCCTTTCAACATAAATACAGCACCCAAACAATAAATATCTTAAAAGCTACAAGATAAGAACCACACAAAGTATTGTATAACATATTCTCCCAGACAGTTTGAGAAAACAAAAGAGATCTTTGCCTGGCAGCAGAAAAGCATCAAGACTGGGCACTAGATGAGCCACCCAAGGAGGCCCTCTTTCCATTTGCCATCTGCCACACCTCAGCTGGAAGGGTCACCTAAAGAATCTGCCTATAAAGAAACCAGAGTATAGGCAAGCTGACATCTGGGAATAGGCAATTCATCTCCTAACCTGTCTCTCCAAGCAGGTATGGCTGTCAATTTGCAAATGAAGATATTACAGAATAATGCTAACAAAAACAAAGGATTTTAGCATTATGCTTATGACAACACGCCATCAATGTTTGCTTTACCATACTGCTGCCTGAAGAGATTAAAGCTCAAATTGTACAGACAATTTCAGACTAGTTACCCAAAGGGAAAAGGAACCCTAGCTTGTAGAAGTATTTGGGAATTGGAATGCAAAGGGAACAATAAAAGCATTTCAAATAGAACTGATTCTTCAGGATCGTAGGAAAAGCAATAAATTAAAACTATCTCAGCATGTCCAGTAGTTACTCCTGACTGCAAAATTACCAACAAACATTTATTCCCATTTCATCTTTAAAATTAAGGGAAGGAAGGAAGTTTTCAAATGTGCCCTTACCCCAAAAGTATGCAATTTGCTCACCACAAAGAATTGGTTCGGAAACATTAAAAACCTGAAGGCTGTATCTAATTTGTATGTTTCAATGTCATGCTGTTTCCAAAATCTGCATATCATTTGTATAGATGTAACACAAATGCCAAGAAACGTGCTCCATGTATTTGGTTAGATTTCTAGTCTGGGATTTCTAGCTCCAGATGTGAAGAGTCCACCAGTCAATTGTTTATTAAACAAGAGAATTAGAGAGCAATATTTAAGTTTTTTTAAAAAAATGATTATCTTTTATTATCCTTCTGTTTTATTTCATATGACCATCATGTTGCCAAACTTCCCTCTGAAGTGAGAGAAGGCTAAAAGATATACTTGTTTAGTGCAAAAGCTGGGAGGCTGAATGGTATAACTGGATCTCCTGGGCCACATAAAAACTACCTCAGGCAACACATATACTGAGACTTACCCTTCCTGCACCTTAATTTTCTTCAGGTAGTTTCACCACAATCATCCATTCAGACCTTTTGCTGGGATTGTAGAATAAAAGTTGTGCAGTCTAGCTTCTAGCCCTGATACCCACTGTGAACCCCAATATTCTCCACAAAGTTTAATGTGGTAACCGGGAGCAAGCACTGCAAAGTGACATTGGATGATATGGCTCAGGTAGTTTTACAAACATAAATTACCCCCCTGCTGAATGTGTGAGCATTGGAAGGGCAAGAACCACTAGTACCAGATGGACTAACGCTCAAGTACCAGGTCCTGGGTTCAGATCCCTGCTGGGACAAGAATCTGCCACCATAGGCAAGCTGTTATTTCTCAGCCTAAGCACACCTTCCTGAAAAGATGAATGAGAAAAGCATAAATGCCTTCATATGCCAGACAGTGCTGCAGAAATAACAACATATCCTTACAGTTCCAAAAGAGCTGGCCTGTAAAACTAAGGCTGCAATCTTATACATACTTGGCTGGAAGCAAGTCCCACTGAAATCTACACAGGCCTTACATCAGAGCTGACTGATATGCCAAGGAGAGCATTGAAAGAAAGTGCAGCACCAATGACAATGAAGCATCTAAATCTACTGCAACAAACTTGAAATCTGAGAGGGAAGAATTGTAGATTTGAATTCTGTGCCTATTTTCTTGATACAAGATAGCAGCACCAGCAAAAATTGGAATAATAGGCTAGTCTGACCACTTTCTGAAGGCAGATGTTTTCCAGTTTCCCCAATTTTCCTTAAAAAACAGTAAACCACATTTGCAGTGTTGATAATCTAGGCCTGTAGCGTCCATTACAAGCTGGGAACCTTGCAGGGTGTAGAATTTAAGTTTACAAGCCTGTTTTGCTTTCCTGCAGGCGCTTTGCGCTTGTAAATGGCACCTTTCAGTGTCCCAAAGAATGAAGGGCAGCTAGTCCCAAATTCTCATGTTGCCTAATGGTCTCACATAAAACAAGGTCCACAGAATTTTTATTGCCATCCCAGGACAAACTTGCAGGTGAAGAACCACAAGGGAAAGGATGTCTTGAGCTCTGTCCCTCTGAGCTTTCCAGGTGCAAAGAATTTTCCCACCCGTTCCTTGAACAATTAATGGAGCTGTCAAAATAAAGTCTCGCCAAAAGTTAAGCAGTGAGAAGTAAATCAGATGGAGATATTATCCAGAAGGGGAAAGGGAAAGATCAAGATGTGTTGACCTCCAAGTAAACAAAACTAGAGAACCTTTCAACACAGAAAGGCATGAAGTGAGCCTCTTTTCTTTCCCCTTTCCCCATGTACACACCCCAAACAAAATCTACTAATCTCTCAACATTCCCAGGAATGATATGCTCCTATTTACAGATTAATATGTATAGATGAACTGTCCAATGAAATCCATATTCAGAGTTTTGGAGGGAATAAAAATACTACAATGTTTTACTGCACTCTACAAAGAGTATCTTTTAGTTTGACCTCAGAATGTTGCATTTAATATATGAGAGTTCCCTGAAGTAAGAGTTTGTGGACATCAGTCTTTGAATGCTACAAATTACTCTCAAATTTAATGACTCATGACATACCAAAAACAGTGCTAATGAGCTTTGGGGGGGAGGGAAGGGAACTAGACGCTGGTAAATGAAAACGAGAAGCCAGTAAAATGTACGTAAAATTGCTAATTTGATTCATGCACAGTTTCAGCTTGGCTGTGGGTGTGCCAAACAGTACTTGCATCTCTCCCCAATCAGGAAATGGGATTAAATGTTTTAAAAATATTTTACTACAGAGGTTGATTTTCCTTCAATTAGAGAGAAAAATAAAATCCTCCTGATTTAGGCACTTCAAATAAATTAGTGCCTTTCCCTGATCCTCTATGTATTTAGGTATGAGACAAAGGAATTAACAGGAAATGTGTGTTCTCCGGTCAGTCTCATTAGCTAGTTCTACCACACACATCCTTACACATATGTTTTAAATGCTTTACCAAAAACAAACACCCACCCCCATCACAACATTAAAGCACCCAAGCCTAAAATGCAGTAGAGCACCGGTGCCATCTTGCTCACAGAAATCGCAAGACACAGGGGCTCTGGGGCCTAAGGACCTGTTCAGACATTTCTGCTTGGGATTCTGCAATCCATATCGTAATAACTTTGGCACATCATTTTTGTATGCCTATTACTCTGCCACACTGGGTATCTATTTATTCATGTAATATTGGGTGAATCTTCAACACAACAGCTGAGCTTGTGTGTATGTACTAAAGTCTAAGCTTACTTACACATTCCATGGGTTGAGTCCTGTGATTTCGTTTAGTGTGGTGTGTATTACGCAGTTCTTTTGTAAGGAATTAATTGTTGTTCTTGCTTCTGTCATATGTAATAAAAAGAGAGAGAGGCTGTATTTTTAAGAAACCACACCATGCTTCTAAGTTCTGATTGTGTTACTAAGTGTGTATTCAAAATAGCTAAGAAATATTGGCTTGCTTGGCAATAAATTCAATGTGAGCAATTTGGGGCCCTTCAATTGATGTTGGACTACAACTATCACCATCCGGCCAAATTAGCTGTGCTGATGTGAGTACTAATCCAAAAATATTTAGACGGCCAAAGGTTGCTCACTTCTGCAGAAAGTACAGTAATCTTCCATTTTCTTTGATAGTCCTGTACTATATTTTAGTGGTCCCAACTCTTAGCGCCATCATGGTGTAGTGGTTTGAGCATTGGACTATGACTTTGGAGACTAGGGTTTGAATCCTGGCTCAGCAGCATAAACCCACTGGGTAACTTTGAACAAGTCACACTCTCTCAGACTCAGAGGGTGGCAATAACAAACCCCCTCTGGAGAAACTTGCCTGTGATAGGGTCATTATAAGTCAGAAATGACTTGAAGGCAAACAACAGCAACAACTATTAGATAAACAACAATCATTCTGTGAAACCCATATGTTGCAACCCTGACTCCTGATTCCTCAAGGAAATCACAGACTCTCCTTACCTGCTCTTACTCCCACTTGTCAGAAATTGCATACATATTCCATCCACAGAACTGGCATGCTACAGAGGAATCAGGAGTCAGGGTTCTGCTTTCTGACACAAGCTAGTCAACAGTTCTGGAGAGGCTCAGAAGCACAGTAGGATGGCAATGTTCATCACTTGTTGTGAAGGTCTGGCATACACTGCTTCTGAAAGATGGAAACTACTGCTTTTAATATTAGTAATCACCATCTGTAAAAAGCATCCAGGGTATCAGTATTGGCCATTTAGCAAAGATTTGTAACACCTCACGTGATGAAGATGCCGGTGAAGCTTCAAAAGCTTGCAACATGTATATTGTGCATCAGTAAGTTAATTTTTGGACTACAATTCCCATAATCACCCAGCTAACATAGCATGGCCCAGGCCAGTTGAGGATTAAGGGAACTGTAGTCCAAAAAGTGAACTTTCCCAAGTGTTGCTGCAGTCACTGTGGACCAGCAAGGGGATGATACATGAGAAACATTAAACTTCAAATATTTTATTTTTCTGTTGCAGTGTGAGAAAAGCCTATTTTTCACCACTAGAAATAACTGAAGGTTACGGTTAGACATTTTACTCACAGATTCCAAAATAGACTGCTCTTTCTTCTCTTCCCTACCACTATCTTTATTAATTCCTTCAGTTATTCCAAATTATGAGTGTTATTATTACCAAGAGTGTGAAAACAGGCTCTGTACAGATCACATATACACAATAAGTCCTCTTTCTGACAGGTTTAATCTTGAGTAATATGTACATATTTCTCTGTGGTTCCTGCCTATTAATCTTTTGAACAATTAATGACCAAAAGCAACAAATTAATGACCAAAAGGAACAGAGTTATTTTAGTTTCTGGTTCATTCCAGGTTTTAGTCAATCTGGTATCTAATAGATTATTGGAATAAATGAAGTCAAATGGGGGAAACCACCTATAATTAGTCTGGGCAACAAGTAGCTGTCTAGATCAGGGGTCAGCAACCTACGGCCCCCAGGCCGGGTGCAGCCCATAGAGGCCTTGGGACCAGCCCATGGCCGGTCCCGCTGCTGCCGCCACCCTTAGCGTGGGCGCCATTTTTGCATCCAAAATGGAGCCCCCACTTGCGCATGAATGCACACGGTGGCGGGTGCCATTTTGGAACGCCCAATGCATCAGCATTGTGCGCATGACGCACGACACCGCTGTGTTGGGCGTTCCAAAATGGCGCCCGCTGCCGTGCGCATGCATGCATAAGTGCGGGCACCATTTTGGAAGGCCCCACAGCGGCTGCACCATGCGAATTTGCATGGCGCAGCCACCGTGGGGCCTTCCCTGGGCCTTGGGAACGCCCCCCGCACATGCGCTGTGTGAATTCACCTGGCGCACAGGCGGGGTGGCATTCCCAAGGCCCAGAGAAGCCCCCCCACCCGTGCACCGGGCGAATTCACATGGCGCATGCACAGGGAGGCATTCCAAAATGGCACCCCCCCACGCGTGCACGCATGTGTACGACGGCAGGGAAGCGTGCGTGCATGCACGCGCACGCACGCCCCCCCGGCCCCCGCACCATTCCCCCCCAGCAACAAAGGTTGCCGACCCTTGCTCTAGATGTTACTATGCAACAAATCCCAATAGCCCTAATCAACATAGCCAACAGTAAGAGTTGAAGGGAATTGCAGTTGAATAACTGGATCCTATATCCTATAATATGAAAAAAAGCAATGAAAAATATAGTGGTTTCCTATAAATTAAAAGACCGATGCCTCAGTCTTCAGCATAGCTATAGTGCACAGGGAAGAGCAAATTAAGCAAATGTATTTCAGAATTAAAAAAGAAGATGCTAAGATCAGAATGAGACTTGTGAACACAGGCTCATTCCTACTGCTTTTGTGGTATGATGAATCTTACCTTGAAGCCTTTTATTAATTGCAGCTTCTGTTATGGCAAGTGGATGCCTAAACCAGGAAACGATGGTTACCAAGTTTGAAAGAAACCAGGATCTTGTTCCAGCTTCACATAATGGTTTAATAAGTACCACTCTTGTTCTGAACCTGGTAACTGTAATTTCATATTTCAAATATAGTGTGAAATGACGGTTAGCTGAAAATATTTGGGATTATGTTATGCCAAGAAAAGAGGACAGACGTGGAGATGTGAGAATGGACTACACTTGAGCAAAAGACTTGTGAGGATCCCAGGTTATTAAGCAAAGACATGACTGGTTTAACCACAGTCAGTGTGGCACATGTCAATTTGGGTCCAAAACACATTGCAAAAATAATCCACCTTGAGACCGCTCTAACTGCTCTGGCTCAGTGCTAGGGAATCCTGGGAATTTAATTATTGTGGCACCAGGGCTCTGACAAAGAAGGCTAAATGTCTCACAAAACTACAGTTCCCAAAATTCACTAGCATTGAGCCAGGGCAACAAAAGCAATCTCAAACTGGATTAGTTCTGCAGTGTGTTCTGGACCTTAGCTACCATAGCATTTTACAATAGCCAAGTGGGAAAAATCTTTATACTTTGCTGAGATAGCCAAAATCTTATTTTAATATTAAATATTAAGGACAGCTGATTCAGAAATTGCTCAGTACAGATCACTCAGAGGCTGCACACAGGCTGCACAGATAACTCAGAAAGAAACACGAATATTAAATGTAAATATAGTCCAATGCAACTGCCCCCTAAGTAATCCAGAAGAGATGAAACAGGATGAATATGTTTTTTTTTTCTGATCTTTGAGTGATGTCTGGTCTTGGGTCTGTTGATTTGCATCAATGTAAATGAAACAGTCCTGTGTCATCCTGTCAAGAATCTCTGATTATCTGCATGGAAATAGATATGATGCTACAAAATGCAATGGTACTGGTTATTTCTATCATAGCAGCATTGGGTCACACACTCCATCTCTTACTTAAGTGACATCCTAAATCTGCTCCTGAACATGCAGTGGCTGCTGTGCTTTATTCCTGGCAATTTTTGCTACTGCATCAACCCATAGGACTAGTTCTCAAAAGCACCAGTTAGCAATGGGAACAACAACAACAACAACAACAGTTCTGATGACTTTACTTTGTAAGCCATTCCTATGATATTTCCTTTTCATCAGGTACTGCTTCTTATCATTGAAGGCTGACATTTTTGTAGAGAAACTTGAAAAACACTTTGGCTGCTACTATGTCCACACTGGAGGAAAGACACAGTTCTCCTCTTGTGCAGCAAACCAAATGTACCTACAACCTAGCATAACAGCTTGTTAGTGTCAACCATATATAAGGTCCTTATTTTCAAGGCTCTGGAATGGCATCTGTCTTGAATTATATCCAGCTGGGATCATGTTTCAATGACCAATATGGACAGATTACTGGAACTTTAAAACCTTGCCCTCTTTGTAATTGATGTTTAAACTGTTTGAAGTTTCTCATTAAGTCCTTTTTACAAATTAGGTGCAGATGTATAAAGCTAAATGTACAGTACTAAGGGGAAATTAGGTCACCTGAAAGCTCAATATAAAATGTCTCTGTTAACTGTTTAACTACAATGAGTACATTAAATTTTGGAAAATCGACTTGGCGTGTCCCAAATTCTTCGGAGTTTCATCACTTCCTTTTCACTACGGAAGAGGCTTCACAATGGCTAGCCATTTTTAAATGTCATTAAAATCAAGGAATGAAAGGAAAGCCATTTAGCTATATAATAACCAGCTGAGCTTTTCTTTCATTATAATATAACTAGTTCATCTGGAAATGGAAACAGGAAGAAAGAAAGACCTCAGAAGTTTTCCCAGTATAATAACAAATCATTCATATTTAGACTAGAGAAAGTAGATAAAGTCTTATCTTACCTTTGTCAAAAAAGAGAGAGAGAGAGAGAGGGCTCCCTGGGTTCTATTGTTCTGTGTCAAATTTGTCTGGAGGAAGAGCATCAATCTATAGCCTAGTTCATAGGATTCTGAAATAAATCTTAGCATTGGGCATCTTTGTCTCTGGTTTGGCCAGGACTCATCCATGGCACAGATAAAGGGGGGGACAGACTTTGATTTACCCCAAGTTAGTAGGAAATAACAGGAAAAGAAGGACACAGTGAATGGACTTTTAAATGGAGGATTCACTAAAAGAAAGAAAGAACTCCAGGTGTAAATTGGTCAGGAGCAAAGAGAAAAGGAACAGAATTCCTGTCTGCCAGAATAATTGTCAGAGGAGTGAAAAGCACAGGATTGTTTGACAGATAATGGAACAGTTACCAGTGGAACAGTTTCTCAAGAGTAGCAAGAAAGAAACAATCCTAACATTGAACAGCAGCAACAATACAAAGTGTGTGTACATATATACACACACTTTGTATTGTTGCTGCTGTTCAATGTTAGGAATGTTTCTCTGCCAGAGATCTCTAAATCTTCCTCACTTCCAAACTTGATTTACGATTCTCAGGATTCTTGGAGAAAACATGAATAGCTATACCAAGACATTAGGTGCAAAAAGACTTGTTAGATCTACCATCCATAGGATCCAGCTCCCCAGTCTGCATGTTAATTATTATCTATTAAAAGTGTTCATAAAACTTTTATTTATAAAATGTATATATATCTAAATATATGAACAGAAAATTTCCAAAAACTATATGTGAAAGTTAAAGAAGGAAGTAGAAAAGCAGGGCTACAGATGAATATTAAGAAAACAAATGTAATGTGACCCCAGAAAACTTTGAATTGGATTATGAAGACATTGAAATAGCTAAAGATTATCTTTGTTGTTAACTGCCCTTGAGTCGATCTCGACTCATGGTGACTCTATGGATGAGACATCTCCAAGATCGTCTGTCCTCTACTGCTCTGCTTAAATCCTGAAACGCCTTAATACCCATGACCTCCTTAATAGTCCATCA
>JAIPUX010001232.1:52715591-52745276 GCA_020142125.1 Phrynosoma platyrhinos | reverse complement strand
CTTAGGCCAGGAATACTCAGAGGTGGTTTTACTTGTTCCTTCCTCTGAAATATAGCCTACAGCGCCTGGTATTTGTTGGTGGTCTCCCATCCAAGTATTAACCAGGGCTGAGCCTGCTGAGTTCCAAAGATCAGAATGGATCTGGTGCCTTTAGGGCATTTGGGTCCCACTACTGTAGTACTGTGTGTCTGTGTCTTCAAGTCAACTGCTGACTTATGGTAACCCTATAAATTTCAAAAGATTGTTTTCTTTCTATCAAGGGATACTCAGAGGTGGTTTTGCCAATTCTCTGAAATATTTTCCTACAATACCTGGGATTCATCCAGACCCTAATTTGTGCCTGGCTTCAGTTTTCAGTGTGGCAGCCCTCTCTCCCACACAGCCGGAGCTTATGCCCTAAAATTAAGATGAACGTATATGGCTCCTGAACATGTTAAAGCGTGCATCTCCATACCACTCCACTGAATAAACAGGGTGAGAGTCCGTGGCCATCTTCTGGGGTGTTTGGAAGACTTCCAGACCAGTAGGTACTACTTCCAGAGAATGGAGTCCTGGCATCTCCTCCCTTTTGCTAAAACCAAAACAAAACCTGGTTTGTTGCATAAAATTTTGAGACAAATGGGATGTGACAAGGGAGAAGTGAGAGAGGATCTCTTGATTTTTAAAATATATTTTGGTCAAGAGCAATTGAGCAGGAAACAATGGGAATCCGGACCATCTGAAGCTGTTTGCTCTGTTAAGTGAAAATTTGTGGACATGTAACCCCATGATAGGTTCGCCTTAGAGTTGTCGTAAGCTGGAATGACTTGAAAGCTCACAACAACAACAGCATGCATTATGGTCCCCATAGCATTTCTCTTTTCCAGCTAACCCAGAGCTACTGAAAAGAGATGGTCCCTGGACTGGTGCCCATCCATGAGCCTTTGGTTGCTGATCCCTGGCACGTTTCCAGGAAAGAAAGTTATAGCCACTGGGCAAAAAGATGGTGCCAGTTCCTAGTACATGGGGTAGATACAGTCTATCACATGCCCTTGTCCTCCCTCCCTTCCAAAAAGGTGGTCTCAGCATTGTTAGTGTGGATGTCTTAGTGCTGACTTCAGCTGTATTGGGGTACAGCCATTCTGTGTAAATAACCCACATTGAAACTGTAGTGACTGGAATGGATTACTTTTGTGTGTGCATGCCTTCAAGTTGCCTGTTGACTTATGGTGACCTCATGATTTTTTTCCACAGGTGGAAAATACTCAAAAGGTGCCTTTGCCAGCTCTTTCCTCTGAAATATAGCCCACAACACCTGGTGTTTGTTGGCAGCCTCCCATCCAAGAACTATTTATCCAGAAATAACTCCCTCAAGGTTCAGTGGGACTTTCCATCCCTGACATAGTCCACTGTATAAGGTTGCTTTATTGTTTGTTGGGTGCCTTCAAATTGTTTCCAACTTATGATGAATCTAAGGTAAATCTATCATGGGATTGCTTTAGGCAAGATTTGTTCAGAAGGGGTTTGCCTTTGCTTTCCTCAAAGGCTGAGAGAAAGTGATTTGCCCAAGGTCACCTTTCCATGTCCGAGCAGAGAGTCTCACCCTGGTCTCCAGAGCCAGTGCTCAAACCACTACACTATGCTGGATCAAACAATAAATAAATGTGTGTTTGTATCTAAAGATTCAAGATCAATGCATCCCTATTACAGGAAGCCTTATATTACTGAAATAAAACAATGAACACATAGAAGGCTGTTCTGAAAAGAGTCGTGACAGAAAGTTAATAGGCATCTTGTTCTCTTACAAGCATAGCTTAACCCTACAAAAAATTGACTCCAAAATATTTCTGATCAACCATATAATAAATAAATGTTCTTATGTTCACAGCCTTGATGTTATATATCATGTGTACTGGCAACTCCACAAACAATTGAAACAAATCCCATTTCAAAGTGTTATATTTGTAAAAATCATGATGAGCTCAGAAAAGAAATAAAATCTATTTCCCTCTGATATTAAAATGAAATTATTAGGAAGTGAACTGGGGAAGGAAAATCAAAACAATTGTATACTCCATTTTCAAATGAATGCATTGCCATTGCAAATTGGTGCAGTTGTTCTTGGAAAAACAAAAGAAGACTGTCAGAGCCTAAGGAAGAGATTAATGAGTAATTATTAATGACTCGTAAAGGGAAAGATTAATACAAATCATAACACGGGGGTTTGAACCTAATAAGGAATGACCCCCTTTTCTGCCTCAGGACAGTTTAAGACAACTTCACATTAACATTTCCTTGAGCTTTATTAATTTTGATTTCTAAGAGAGAAATGAGCATCTTGGCAGTCAAAAAGTGATGTACACCTGACTATATGAATGTATGTGTGTATTTAATTTGGCATATTTTTGAAAAACAGGAAACCAGCAACTGTCACGGTCAATCTTGAAAATATGCTGGACATATTTAGGTGGAAAGTCACTTTCACTGGCCAAGAAACAAAAAGACATTTCAAATGGTGTATCTATGGGGGTGGGTAATGATCATAACCTGTAGTCCTTGTTTTGTGCATTGCAGTTAGTCCCAGTATTACCTCAAAATACAAAAATGGTAGAAAATAACTGAATGGGTTATACAGGTTTGCTCCTTTTAATTTGTGGTTTTTGTTCATCTTTTTTCAGAGCACATTAGGCCATGAATGAATAATATTCTGCTTGTACTGTATTTTTACAAAAGGAGATGCCCATTTTCCACACTAGAGGACTCTCAGATAAACTGTGCAGAATAGGTGAAGTTCTGTTTATTCTGTATATGTTATTTTTGAAATACATTCAAGGAGTGGGGAAAACACCTCTCTTGTGCCCTGGCTGGGCAAAAATCAGCAAACTGAAGCTCTTCCTAGCATGGAAATAACCATTAGCTATTAAAGTCTAACACAATGTAAGAACCATATAATACCACTTTAATTTGTTTTGCACAAGCTGCCAATGCATTTCCAGTTCAAACTTGGAGTGCTAATGATTGTATTTAAACTCTCAAGTAGGTTGGGTTCTCAATACCTGAGGAGCACCTTTCCTGGAGGGACTGTCCTCTGTGTCCCACCAATGGAGCCATTATGCTATGGGAGGATTGGTGGGGATACTCCCAACTTGGGGACATATCACCACTGCTAATGTCATTCTGACATAAAGTAAAAACTGGCTTGCTTACTTAAGCCTTTCATTTAACCCAAAACTGCAGATTTTGTTAACTGCCCTCGATCTTGACTCATGCCGACCCTATGGATGAGACATCTCCAAGACCCCCTGTCCTCCACTGCTCTGCTTAATTCCTTAATACCCGTGACCTCCTTAATAGTCCATCCATCTGGCATGTGGTCTTCCTCTCTTCCTACTTCCCTCCACCTTTCCCAGCATTAATGTCTTTTCCAATGAGTCCTCTCTTCTCATGATGTGTCCAAAGTACAACAGTCTTAGTTTGGTCATCTTGGCTTCCAGGGAGGTTTCCAGTTTGATCTGCTCCAAGACCCACTTGTTTGTCCTTTTGGCTGTGCATAGGATCCTCAGCACTCTTCTCCAGCACCACATCTCAAATGATACATGATTTGAAATGGTCAAGCTGATTTTAAACAGTCTTGTTTTTGCCTGTACATCAGTTTAATAAGCTTTCAGTCTGTTTAAATTATTCTTACTGTTAATTTTTTTAAAACAAATATTGAAATTGACTTTATTGTACATTGGCCTGGGATCATTCAATATATAGGGAGGAAATTCCATAAAACAAAGTTGGCTTTGCATATCCACATATTCAACCATCCACAGCTTGAAAATTATTGAAATATATAAATTCCAGAAAGCAAAGCTTGATTTTGCTATTTTCTATAATTTTATTATGCCATTGTATTTAACAGGACTTGAAGCATCCATGGATTTTTTTATGCACATGGGGTCCTGGAACCAAACCTCAGTGGATACCAAGGGCCTACTTTATATAAATAACGGGGGATAATGGGTTTATAGAGCCAGCCTGATGTCGTGGTTTTTGAGTGTTGCTGGAGAACAGCATTTCAATCCCTGCTTGGCCATGAAACTCCTTGTTGATCACATGTCTAGATCACCCTTTTTGTCTTCAGTGGAAGTGGTGATGCACTGGCCTGATTTTACATAGAGCTCTTGCCTGCAAGGAAGCGGTGGTGTCAGCTGTGAGAACAAACCATTCCCTTTCCCTGCAATGCTCAGCATGGGGAAAGGGGATGGTGCAGCTGAATCGGACCCAAAACAGCTGTGCACACATCAAAAGAACCTGAGGTCACTAAGGGGTTTCTGGGAAACAATGGGCTTTCCCCCAACTTTGCTTAGTTCAGTGCAAAGTGTGGTCCAGAAAAGGGCCAGAAAATGCAGTACCTCCCCAGTATCCATACATTGTGAGGACTGCCAGCCCCAGCTTCAGGATTAAGTTTGGCATTTTTCCCCAGTGTAGGCAAGCCCACAGACACACACTGCCTTCTATTATTATGAGAAGACCAATGGTGCTAGTTACTTTCCAGCCACAATTCAAACTGGTAGTTCTTACTTTTGAAGTCTTGAATCAAATTCCTACCATGACACTTTTCCTTCTCTGCTTAGACTTGAGGATCCAAACCAGAAGCTATGGCTCTTTCAGTAACACCCCTGATCCTCCATCATGTTTCCTCATTGTTTGTATTCACATGTATAATCAATAGACAGTTGACTGGCAAAGCTTTGGGAATAGGTTTCAGTATCTGAGCGAAATTTGAAGCTGTTTGGCTAGTGTTTTTATTGTGGTTTTACTATCTTCCCATATTAGCATTTTTTTTGGGAAACCTTCTTGATCGAACCAAAAGAAAGGAGTTAGGATGTGAACATATTTCTCCAATTTCCCCACCCTGTTGCAGAAGCATAGTGCCACCTCATAGTTTGTTCTAAAGGGTCCACAACTCTTTAGAAACACCTTTTATGATAGAAGCTGTAATAGAAAAGGCTTGTGCTGCAAAAATTAACTCAATCTTTCCTGGGTACAAACATAAATGCAAAAGGAAACAGCACTATTGCAAATTCATTTACCTTCTTCCAAATTTATCTTAGGCTAAAGCCCTGACTACATAAATACATCTTTGCGTATCCATCGTGTTCATTACAATCCTTTCTTCTGTAATCTGTGCCTTTGCACTGCTGCTTTGCTGTATAGAAGAGAAAGCTATCTTTTAGACCAGGGGTAGGCAACTTTTCCCCTTTAAGGGCCGAGGGACTTCAGCTCCCAGAATCCCAGGAGCTATTAGCCAACATGGGATTATTGACCAACATGGCTGAGGCTTCTGGGAGCTGAAGTCCCTCGGCCCTTAAAGGGGAAAGGTTGCCTACCCCTGTTTTAGACCATAGAATCATAGAGTTGGGACCTTGTATAAAGGGAAATGAAAAGATTATGAATAGGGCAGCTATGAAAGAACTAGAAAAGATCCTAAAATGCAAAGATATACAACTGAGCACAAAAGTTAGAATCATACAAGCCATCATATTCTCTATTACCATGTATAGATGTGAGAGCTGGACAGTTAAGAAAGAAGATAGGAGGAAAATCAATGCATTTGAGGTGTGGTGCTGGAGAAGGGTTTGAAGATCCCATGGGCAGCCAAAAGGACAAATAAGTGGGCCCTAGAGCAGATCAAGTCAGAAATCTCCGATACATCACGAGAAGGGAGGACTCATTGGAAAAAACAATAATGCTAGGAAAGGTGGAGGGAAGAAGAAAGAGAGGAAGGCCACATGCTATCAGGGGTAGGCAACCTTTTCCCTTTAAGGGCCGAGGGACTTCAGCTCCCAGAAGCCTCAGCCATGTTGGCCAATATCCCATGTTAGCCAATAGCTCCTGGGATTCTGGGAGCTGAAGTCCCTCAGCCCTTAAAGGGGAAAGGTTGCCTACCCCTGTGCTAGATGGACTATATTAAGGAGGTCACAAGGAAATAAGCAAAACAGTGGAGGATAAAGAGTCTTGGAGATGTCTCATCCACAGGGTCACCATGGGATGAGATCGACTCAAGGATGGTTAACAACAAAATAAAGGGACAAAGTGCTTCCTTTCAATAGGGCAGAATACTTAGCCTGCAGTCCAGTGTAGCAGAACAACATATGAAATCGGCTGCTAGCTAAATCAAAACATACAATATGCATTTGTCATATGTAATACATCCTATTTACATGTACAGGGTAAAGACTGGCTTAAAAAGTCAGCTTAAAAAATGCAGTTATTAACAAATACTATTTTATTGGATTTTAATATTCAAACATCCTTAATTATGATCTTTAGAAAGAGCATTAAAAAATGTCAGTTCATTTATCTAGTTTTGCATCTTCTGAACACAAAACATGCAGTTATGTGGTAGCAAGTGTGCTCTTGCACGAAACATGCAAGTATTACTAACAGGTGAACCATTAACCACGCTGGCTCTACAAACTCAAAGTACTCAACACAATAAGCATGTTTCCATTATAATTTTTTTTAAAAAAATGTATGTGGATTAATGTTAAATTAGCACATAACAAATTTTATTCTGTTTAATACAAAGCAAACAGTGCTTCTGTATGTCCAAAGGACAAAACCGTCAGCCATTTTTGGCATAATATGCATCATTCAAATCTGTTTTGAACACACCTGGCAGTGCATATTGCTTCTATATAAATACAGACTTTTTTCAACATATTACTCGATCTCTTAATCTACTGGATTAGAATTGATATTGCAGTACCATTACGAAATGTCATTCTTGTATGGAGCAGATTAACAAACAGGTTAAATCAAACTATAATTCAACACATAATAAAATAATCTACATATTTTAAAAACATCTCATCTATATATTTATATTTACAAAATTTTATGGACTTATTTATAATGTGTAATGATCCAATGAAAATCTTTACAGTATTTATTAGGATATTTAATATATAGATATCAAGACTTAAGAGGCACATATTTTAAAAGGCCAACATCAATGGAACCTAATAAAGTCACAGATACAGTGGAGAAAGATTTATGGCCATAGCTTCAAGAGAAAATAGAAGCATTCAAATTTGAAGCAACACACTGAGCCAGCCATCAAAATCATGATAGAAAACCCACCATTCCTTTGGGAAAAAAAAATTCTACCCAAAATACCTAGAACCAGGATCAGACGTTTTTCACTGATGGAAGCAGTGATTCCCCTCCCTACCATTTAATTCCTTAGTTAGACCTAAGAAACTCTCTGGAGCAGATTAGTGGACTGTGGAGGGCAGCAGAAGGGAAGAAAGTAGGAGAAAGGCCTTTAGGTTAGCACACGTTATGCTAGCATAATATTAGATCCTGGCTTACAAAACTGTATTTACAATCATTCTTTTAGAAAGTACATTAAATCACTTCTAGGCTGTAATTAGAATTTAAAACCTCCAGAATAGCAATATTTACAATGCATACAATATTTAAGTCCAAACTTCATTAAGAACAACCAAGTGAAAAGAGATTGCAAAGTTACAATACAAATGTTTGAGTGGGAGAAAAGGGTATATTCAGCGTCATTCACAAAGTACATAAGTCAATACTCCAGATAAAGCTTAAATTCCTTTTCAAAAGCATGTCTTTAAATTAGGTTGATAGCTTCTGTATTTTACATAAAAGTTTCTTCAATCAACTTTTACGACACTGTATATTTTGGTAACAAACCAAAAGCATGCGAAGAATCCAATTGTTCCTGCAAACAAGAACATAAAACTGTATAAAAATACACTCCTTTGCATTTAAGAGCAACCAATGGACCTGTTATGTAATCTAAAAAAAATATAAACTCATCCTCCATCTGCAACTCAGCCTCTTCAGTCCATATGGATCCTGTGCACTTTACATCATTTGGCTACCTTCATGAACTACAGAATATGCAATATCAATAAAAAGCTGCCGTAGGAAAAACTGTACTCTTTGTTTCAGGAAATTTAACTATTTAAAGCTGTAATACTGAACCAAGGACTTCCACCACTATTCAGATGTATTCTTAGGTCCAAAATACTCAGCAGAAATAATTCAGTTTGAGACTTTAACTGCCCTGGCTCAGTTTATTGTGTCACCAGAGCTCTCTGACAGAGAAGGCTCAATGTCTCACAAAAAACTACAATTCCCAGAATTCCACAACATTGAGCCAGGGCAGTTAAAGCAGTCTCAAACTGGATTATTTCTGCAGTGCTTTGGACCTGTATGTATTTGAACTAATTTCATTCCACTCATCTCCTGGAGCTAAATGGCAGTTAAAGCAGTCTCAAACTGGATTATTTCTGCACTGAGTTTCATGACAGTTTCACCTCAGACCTCAGTTTCATGACATAACTGGCCAGTAGATGTGGATGATGGAGTAGTTGCTACCAAACATTTGTTTTGTCCTGGCTATTTAGCTCCATAATTTTGGAGTGACTTAAGTGCATCATAACTGCACACCATTTACTACAGTACAGCTTTAATAACTGAAGAACACTGGAGAGCAGAACATCTGATTGACTACTTGTGACTGGAAGACACTTGTCAACAGAAATATTTTTTTTTAAAGAAACACAATCCTTGTGAAGACGTAAGCTGCTGAGCAGCTAAAACATGTTTTGAAATTGTTACTGATTTTATGTATCTGGGAGCCTCTTCATCAAAAGTATTCACAATCTCGTAACTCTTGAGATTCATGTTTACAATTATTAACAACTTTACATGATCCCCAAAACCTAACTTTTTAGCTAGGCAGTGTCCCAACTGAAGGTTTTCCATGGTGCTGCAGATCAGAGGGCTGGGAATCGATGTCTGCAGTACTCTCCCAGTCATGGGGTAGATTAAAAACAGCAGCTGCAGTAGGACCCTGAGAGTTCATTCTAGCTACCTGTTCTCAATGCACCCCACATCTAGGATAGCACTGCAGACATCATTTTCCAGTGCCTTCATCTGCAGTGTCTCAGAAACCCTTTGGATGTAGTGCTGCCTGGTTGAAAAGGCAGGTTTTTTGAGTGTGGAATTGTCAGACACAACTGCTGTAAAGGAGCTTTGTCACAGTAGGTTTGTTTGCAAGATCAAACAAAATGTTTTATGCAACTGAGAATTTCACAATGAATGTAGAGCTAACCTTTTATAGACAAAATATGTTGAAGATTTGTATGGCTCTCTTGTTTTGAGACTTTCTACTTTATATGACAGGTTGCAAACTTCCAGTTTAATATATATTTTTGAAAAGCAGCATGAGGAAGATTTAGCATCAATTCTTCATTCACTATGAAATATTTCAGCAAAAACTGTGAATGGTATCATGTTGATTTTTTTTCTCCATACTAGCTAAGCCACTAATATTTAACCGACTCATTTACTCTTAAGACACTGTTGTGGGCCCAGCTGTGAGTCAGACTTGTCACATAGCTCCCAGTATTTTGCCTGCTGCGTCAGATCAATGACCTGGAATGCAGTGTGAGAAGCGAGTGCCCCAAGCATGTGCTACACTGACATAACAGCAGGGCACCGTCAAAACCCTTCTTGAGGCTGACCATTTTTAACAGATGAGTAAGCAGCAATATAATAGTTTTGATGCAACAATTATGAGTTTCTCTTTTTAGTATCTATATCAACTTGACACAGAAAGCTAAATGCCTAAGGGGTTGTGTGTATAATTTTGATAACTTACTAGAATGATCTCATTTTAGCCTAGTGATATCCACCAGTATGGATTAATAAACAATTTCTTTTTTTCTTGTAAAAATGCATGCAATTTTTCTAGCAGCAAGCAGCAAGCATTCCAATGAACAGTAACAGAAAATAAGCCTTCACTAGATTTCTACTACTACAGGCAAGAATATTCTGTGAATGTACTGACTATTATACAATGAAGTCAAAATAGCTTCTTATGCTGAGTAACCTTCAAAACTGGCACATTTTCTTTCAAACTATGTAATGTTCCATTTTGCAAATAGAAAATCATATGTATAGTCCCAGGCTAGGACACTGAACTGTAGTAAACCTTTCTCTTTGTTTATCCACTTCTTCTGTATTTTACCTGCTTTTTTGGCTGCCAAATAATGGAAGTCAGCTACAGTTTATCTACGCCTGTATTTTACCTGCTTTGGTTGAATACTGGTAGCCAGCTACAGAATTTCTGAAGGTAAAATGGCAACATTGGCTTTAAGTTGCAGAATGAAAATTCGTTCCTTGACTCCAGCCAGCATGGCCAATGTAAACAGTGATGTGAGCTATAGGATGCTCTGCAGTGTATATACACACCAGCTGATTGCTGTACCCCAATCTATTAAGATAGGGGGGTTGCAGACTGCCAGAAATAGTGCAAATTGAATCCACTTTTAGGGTTAGGGGTAGGGAATCATGGGAATTCTATTTTATTGTGGCACCAGAGGTCTCTGACAGAGAAGGCTCAATGTCTCAGAAAAAAAAATTCCCATGATTCCCTAGCACTAACCCTAACCCTTAAAGTGGACTCAATTTGCACTATTTCTGGCAGTCTGCAACCCCCCCCCATAGAGTGGCTGAACTGGCAGATTGAGCAACAGGAGTAAGACAGACAAAAATTGAGTTAAACTTCCTGAAGTTTAGTACTGTATATTGAAGCCTGTACCTACTATCTGTAAAACTGCCATGTTAAGAGGAGCATCCATGTGCAAACAGCAACCAGACTATGCAGAGTTAAAATCAATGATAGTATCAAAAATGGCAAGGTAGTTTATGTTAAACGTTGAAAATGTTGATCAAAATACCCTGTCAAGAATGAAGTAACACACTGGTTTTGATACAATCATTTTGAGGTTTTTCACTGTCTCACTCCTCTGGCCCCAAAGTAACCAATATAGGTACGTATGTGTGTGTTATGTGCCTTCAAGTCGTTTCTGACTTATGGGAACCCTAAGGTGAACCTGTCATAGGGTTTTCGTGGAAAGATTTGGTCAGAGACTTGTTATTGCCTTCCCATGAGGGTGAGAGCATGTGACTTGCCCAAGGTCACCCAGTGGGTTTTATGGCTGAGCGGGAATCAAACCCTAGACTCCAGAGTTGTAGTCCAATATTCAACCCACTATGTTACTCTGGGCTTATTCTAAAACCTAAGATCAGGACAAGGGAACTAATTTATTTTCATTTTAAATTTTGCACAAGGCGAATAAGACTGATTCAGTAAAGCTAACACAACATGGCAAAGTACCGCAATGAAACAGAGTCCTGAAACAGAATACTACAATGTGGAATGCTCCTGTTTATTGCTCCAGCCATCTAGCTATGTTCTCTTCTAGGAAATTCTTCTCCTTTTCACTCCCCACCATACCCATGTTATTTCATTTTCTCCCTACAGTCAGCATTATATCATGACTGAGCATATTCATCCTGCTATTATCTCCTCATGGCTGACTGGTGGTGTTTGGCTACATAAGGGTCCACTAAGAAAATGAGATAGAGTATGACAAGATTTTCATTAAACTCTAGTAAAACCAGTCCACTTGAGAGAGTTTTATATACAGATTCAGTTGTCTTACACAGAGCTGAAAGAACCTAATGCAGGTTTTCTACATAGGGAACTATTTTTTTTAAAATATAGGTTTGATCAAAAAAATACTTTCTTACCCATGGACTGTGCTTTAAGTAAATGTTATTTTTTGCTTGATGTAATGCAGGTAAATTCTTATGAACAAATCTAATTAATTTGCAGTTAAAGCATCAGTAACAATCACTTCAGGTTTATGTTTCAGTTTCTGACCCATTATGATCTATAATGTAATACCAATACTGACAGACAAATAGACGACAGACATTTACCTGTAAAAAGAAAGAATATCAAGACCATGATCATGGTGTAGCCAAAATATAAAATGGTGCTTGCTGTACCCGTAATTTGAAGTTTGGAAAAGAAATAATGTACTGCATATATAAGAAAATAAACAGCTGTAAAGCCACTGGTAAGAAATGAACGCCATTGCCAGTGGTAGTCCTAGAACAAAGAAAGAGATAGTTCTAATCAGAAATGCTTCTTGACATACTTGACTATAAGTAATCAACTTATCTGCACACAAATGTTTAAAACTAACCAATGACGCATAGACTGGGAACTGTGCACTTCTCCAGAGTTGCTGAACAGCAAATCCTAACAGCTCTAGCCAGGATAGTTCACTTGCAACACAATGGAATCAGCACAATCTCCCTTGAAACCTTGTTTATGTTAAGTTCTCTTACAAAGAATGTTAAACCAAAACAGGATACAGTGGTAATGGACTTGGGGGGGGGGGGGGAAGTACACACCCCATAAAATGGGAAAACACTCCCCAGGAGAGAAGGCAGTAGAGAAGTGATGGATGTGTATGGCTACACATGTAGTGCAATCCGAGATGGCATCCATTCCCTAATCTCAGTAACAGAAGGCAATTGTCAGGTTAAGTATACATGAAAAGTGGCTGCAAAAACCATCAGAATAGAGGTGATCCTCCACAACACCTGATGCCCAGGAGCAAACCTCTACTCCTCTTAGCAACTGCTTTGTAGAGGGAGGGAAGGTTATTTCATTTTCTAGAGAAGGGCTGGGCAATTGCATTTTGGGGAGGGGGAAATTTCACTCTCATAGGCCATACCTGAAATGACATAATGTCACTTCTGGTTGCCAATTTCAGCCAAAAAGGTGTCTGGGGGGTTTGGAAGGGTGAAAAGACAAATGCTACATCACAAAGAAGTTTTCAAGCTGAAAATCACCTGAAATCCACATCAACAAAAAATAATAAAATTTTGGCAAGGGATTGAAGGGGCTTCAGAGGGCTGTCATTAGGTTTTGGGGGCTGCAGTTCCCTACCTACCCTGTTCCTTGTTCACCTTGTTTCTTCTTTTGAAGAAAACCTCACACACCAACTAATCTTTTATTTCAAAATAAACTTTACCAAAAAAAAAAAAAAAAAGCACAGATCTATTTGCAATGTTGTGTATCCAACAAAAACATAAATAAAATATTAACATAACCAATTAAGTCTAGAATGTTTTACAGCTGGTCAGGTTTACTATTGATTGTTGGCAATATTTATTAATTTGGATTTCTAGTTACTCAAATTTGATATAGCCTTGCATAACTACAACACCATAAACAATTAAAAGCTTTCATTTCCTTGTGGCCATAATAGGGTAGCAGCCAAGCAGCTCTTTTTATTTCTGGCCTGAATCTTATACCAGGGTTCTTTAAAATATACTTACAAACACTTATGAACTAAAGAAAAAATATTACTTCACTACAAATGTTCACTGGCCAATTCCCCCAAACAAATAATTCATAATACAGACAGTGAGTTGGATTTAGATTGGGGCACATGCAAAGTGGGCATTGCTAACCTCTCCTCCCCATGATAATGCCTCTAGCCTCCTGGAAATGGCACACTGAAAATTAGGTAAACCTTGAGAAGAATCAGCTGTGGCACTGGAGAGAAGGGGATCCCTCCAAAATCAGACAGGGGCACTTTTGGATTATTTTCCCAACTTCTGAATACAGATATTGTGACACTTGGGAAGCAACATCTGAGGTTCTCCCAGTCTCACTAATAATTCCTATGATCTGGCAATACTTTTTAAAAAATATATATTTAAATATATTGACTTGGACCCAGTAGGTTTAAAGAAACAGATTTTCTCACCTCCCTCTATCCTCTGTAGTCCTCTGCATCTACAAACGTTGTTCTTAAATATCTCTAAAGAGCTAAGATAGTGGGATAAAGTGCAAAAACTGCAGATAGAGGGGAGTGGGCAAAAATTCTCCTTCCTAGTTTCAATCCAAACCACTGATAGGACACTTTTAAATCCCAAGGGGAAATAAGAGAGATTATGACAGCATATGCTGTAAGCTTACCTCTGCGCACAAGTGGAAATAGCAAAGTAGAATAGTGGCCTCTGAACAAGTGATAACCAGAATAATGAATACCAAGAATAGAAACCCAAACATGTAATACATCTGATGAGACCTAGAAAAAATATATTTATCAAATGTCAAACAGTTTAAGATTCTGCAAATACTGGATTTACCTATCCATTATTATCTTCTAAAAAGCAAACATTTCCTGTCTTAGTTGAGTGAAATGTTCAGGAAACTGCTCATTCTGCATCCTAAGTATCCTAAGGAATCTAGCATGATACCACTCCAATGTTTAATTTAGTTTCAAGTTGCCAACAGACGTTAAAAACCACAGAGCCCTACCAAAAGCATGATTTAAGGCTTTCAGAGCTTTCTATATCAGCAAAGATCTGCATTTGGCAATGTCACAAAAAGGATCTCACCAACAGCAAGACAGTTGACATGTCTCTAAGAGTAACACAGGCTTTACATGATATCAAAGAAGACTGGCCAATAGCACAGACAGATAAGAAAAGCTGAGAAAATCACAAGAGGCAAAAACATGTTCTTTTTTTAAAAAAAGTCAACCATAGTAGCAGTTAGAAGGAATGAACTATTCAAGAGGCATGTAGGCTTACCATATGCTATTGAGGATGAAGAAAAGTTGTATGAAAATACATCCAAAGGGTAGAATACCTCCCATGATGATGCCAGGTAACGGCTTTGTATAAAATGACTGTTCAGGAATCTGACGAGGAATCTGATTTGTTCGAACTGGATGTTCTATGGCCTTTAACAGTATTTAAAATCTGGGGTTAGATAAATTAACCACCACAATAAGAAGCATGTACCTCTTCAAAATAGTTTAAAATAGCATGGATTCTAACTATAATGAAGGCAACCCAAGATCAAAAGACTGCCATACACTGGTGAGCTTCCTCACATTTACAATTACACTTGTCCCTCCACAGGACCCCTGTAAATGTAGAAAAATCACAAATAACAAAAACACAATGTTTTTATCTGACAAAACACCTGTCTAGGAATCTCTAGGCCCTCCAGTGCAACTCTGTGGTCAACTTCTGCCAGACATTCACCACAGAATTGCACTGAAGGAGCTACAAATGCCTAGTGGAGTGTTCTCTCTAGGAATCTTTAGGTCCTTCAGTGCGACTTTTGTTTAAAGTTGACCGTAGAGATGAGCTGGAGGACCTAGATATTCCTAGAGAAAAACATATTAATAAAATCCATGAATAATCAATCCACAAAAGTCAAAGCTGCAAATGTGGAGGGACAGGTGTATTATCTTTGTCCTGAAGCTGACCAGGATTCACATGGTTCTCTAGGAATCTTACAATCTGATCATGTTTTTATACAGACAGCTGAAATATTAAATTCAGACATGAACCCAACATCTAACATCTTCTAACGGAGCATTATAAACCAACATTCATTTTGCAGGCATGTCAAATGCACAAGATTATCTTTTTCTATGTTATATTCATACTTGTAGTAGAAGACAAATCACTTACATTCTTTTTAAAACCAAAGTAGGCCCCAATGAATGTCAGTGGTACTGATATGCAAAACCAGAGAGCCAGAACAGCTACCAAAGTGCCAAAAGGAATGGCTGCAGAGGAGCCTTCTCCCCAGAGAATCAGATTCATGATAAAGAAGTCTGCAAACACAATGCTAAAAGAGAGACAGGAATTTAAAGTAATAACTCACATATGATTAGTTTCAATGTTACTGAAATCATTTTACTGTGTGTTGACTTTAACATTAAGTCTAGGTGGCATGAAGAAAATATCAAGCAAAGAGGTCAAGCAAGTCTCTCTTCCTTAATCTAACAGGACTAAACTCCACCAGGAGCTGACATTTCAGCTAAATAGCTCTAAATATATGTCTGTCTTAACTGCACTTCAGGGGATGACTGCTTGCTATGATTAAGCAGAGAGACTTAACATAGGGATTGTACAGTATATGGCACTACATGAGAACAACTACAGTGTGTTCTGAGAAGCAAGTCTACAGAATAAAATAAAACAAAAATCATTGAAAAGCAGCTCTCTCTAAAAAGGCACCTCTGTCATGTTGGTACTTCTTAATTAATTATTCACATGACCAAAGTAAATAAAATGTACCTTAAAAGGTGCAAAACTGTGCATTGTCTATCATACCATCATCATCAACATCATCCCAAAAGTCTACTGGGTACTACTGAATGGAGTTGTGGACTATCAACAATTTGGATTTTATGCAAGAATCTAGGAATCAATGAGCCATTGTCAGATAAGGTGGCACATTCCATAAATTGTTGGGTTTTGTAACTGAGATATTGTGATGCTATTGTGAGAGGTGCTCTGGTTTGTTAAAATGTTTTTTTTTAAATTGCCATAGATGATCATGATCACGACTTTTATTTATGCCCTAACTTTTTTCCAAAACTGGCACCTAAAGCAGATGAACATTACAGAAGATTTACACATTTTAGCTTATTATATCACAGACAGAACTTAAGAGTGATTGTATGAATTAGCTTACCCAGGACAAAGAAAGGCTGTCAGCAGAACATTTGTCTTCCATTTCTCACCCCCAAATGCTAAATAAAAATAAATCCATCATGGATATCATCAATTAAAAGGAAGTAACTGAAGTACATTCAAACACAACATTCCTTTTATCTGAACAATTAAATTGTATTTTGAATGATAAATTCTAAGGAAAGTTAAGTTTTGTTTTCTGTTGTTCCATTTTGTCAAAATTCAAATAAAAACATGGATCTCTCATTCAAAGCAAATTACTGCCATTTTATTGTTGAGAATCAAACCCTACATATATTATGGCATTCAAAAATTATTAACTGTTAATTCATTCATTGGTTGTGAAGCTCAGAATCAAACCATTTAAAATGAAGTTACAGCTTCAAATATTCAGCGTACAGTTTAGTGAATACTATATACAGACCAACCAAATGATAAGAAACGAAGGTCTCACTTATAATAGAATGTGGCACTTATTTTCCTTTCAAGTTCATGTAACCAATGAAAATAAAAGCACAGCAAGCTCTGTAATGTCAAACAAACACAGCACTTTCAAAAGACACCAACAGTTCTATTTTTGTATCAATATAGTATTAATTATCCCTCTCACGCTCTTCTATAAAGAGCTCCAAGTGAAAGCAACTAATATTAGAATTTATAGAATAAAAGAACAGCCAACTTTAAAGTTTCCTATCATAAAACTAATCTAAATCTGTATGTAGTCTCTCTTCAGTCTTAAACATTTCTCCAACTTGCCCAGGGGGCAAACAGTATTAAGGGGGGGGGGGGAATCATGACTGTGATGATAATTTAGACTAATGAACTTAAGTTCTGTCACATTAAATAAACTTTTATACTTACATTTATAAAACCTAGCAGCAACATAACCTGCTGGGGTTCCAAGCAGCACCCACAAGACCACAGCACAGGTCATTAATGCTCCCCGATTTGCAGGTGATAAGAATCCTAGGCAGGCAAAGACTATGAAAAAGTAAGCACACAATGTTTAGAGGATATTTAAAGAGGTCCATGCTTGACATCATCTGATCTTTATCTACTATACATGGAGGCTATGAGACAATAGTATGTTATTTACTTTCATTTTTATTTCAATCATTCATTTTATTTAGAATATTTTAAATAAAAGTTTATTTAAAGGATTTTTTAGGCAAAAAGGCTCTTGGAGTGTCCTATAGATCAATTAAAACATAAGATCCAAATACAAGCTATTGTCAGGCTTCTAATGTAAAAGAACAAAAATGAAAGGGGGGGAATGAAAATTAAGTATCACTTTTTAAAAGTTACAAAACTATTCTAAGGACCAGTTAAAAAGGAAACAGTTTAGTAAGAGAAGCCAAAAGGAGCTACGGTCACACCTGAGCCAATGGAACTGCCTTGCTTCTCATTTGGCTGCTGTACCTGACAGATGAGGTACATAGGCCAAAGGATGAGTCATAGGCAAACAGCTAAGTGTAGCCTAGTCCTGTTTCCCTTTCTTTTTCTAAAAATTGCAGATTTTTATGATGACAATTTAATATATTTAAGATGAATACAAATTCCGTACATGTAATCTTGCCTGATTTCCTAGCCACACTGCAAGGCAGCTGCAGAGTAGTACCAACCACCTATATAAGCTCTCTACAGGTTCCCCTTCCTTTTTCAGTTTTTCACCTGATTAGTTTTCACTCTGGGTATAATAGCACTGTCACTAAGAAATCTTAGTATCATAGCTAGCTTGAAATTATGGTTAAAATTTAGCAAATTGGTTGACGATAATTAACCTTACCAAAAGACTACAATATATGCAGTTGCTGTGCGTGCCTTACAAGTTGTTTCCGATTTATGGCGACTTTAAGGAGACTCTATCATGGGGGTTTCTTGGCAAGTTTCTTCAAAGAGGGTTTGCCAATGCCATCCTTTTGAGAATGAGAGAGTGTGACTTGCCCAAGGTCACCCAGTGGGTTTACATGGCCGGGCCAGAATTCAAACTCTGGTCTCCAGAGTCACAGTCCAACAGTCAAACCACTACACCAAGCTGGCTCTCCGATATGTGTAATGATAAAATTAAATTATCTCTGAAACTGGTAGGAAGAGAAAATATATACACAGAAAAGGCAAGAAGAGTAAAGAGAAGGACAGCAGAACTACATCCAGGAATTTTGATCCCCTATCATCGGGGTTCCAATGAAGACACTGTAATTTACCCATGTATCTTCCTGATGTTGTACTTACATAAAGTAACAAAAGTCATAATTAAAATCTGTGTTCCAGAGCCTAGAAACACAGAAAGCAGCATCCCTTTTCGTGGGGGCCTAAATATGTCACCATGAACCAACTTCCAGCCAAATTCCTCCTGAGCATCCTCCTGAAAAGTAAATAGGGACATTTTGCACATTATTCTTATGACCACCATTCACCTAGATACATGTCTTCTAATTCTATGTTTCTAGGATTCTCCCTCTATAACTACACCTTGCTCTCCACATATACATTTTACGCATGCTGGTGGCTCTGGCTCCTCCTCTCAATGCTTTTGCAGCCAAAGAATCAGAGGCTGGAGGTTGAAGACATTTAAGAGCAATAAATGCTTACCCACATCCTCTAAGGAAAAAGACAACTGTATATTTGTTAGTCATTCAAGAGTGGTTGTGGATACCTCCTATGCATACAAAATGACCTTCCATTCTTTGTGGAAGAGGATCCATCCACAATTCAGCATACCAAAGTTTGGCGCAAATGTGTGGGGGTGGGGGCTTTTGATGCTAGTCTGAAATTACTTGCTAAACACTGTATTGCCAAAGGATGCATCAGTCCAAGAGTACAGTACTAGCCCAATCTTAGTAAAAGTAGATAGATTTATCCACTTGGCTGCTTGGGATGACCTGCAGCACAAGCACTTGATTCTTTCCCACTAAATAACTACATCAAACAGATCTGGTGGTTCTTCTGGAGGGCAATCTTGAATTAGAAATGGAGGAGGGCCCACTGCAAAGGTCATGAGTGATATCTTTGCCAAGGAACTATAAGCAGGTATGACATCATCAGCCCTAGATCAGCACTTCATATTTCTTTAACATGAATGCCCTGCTCTCAAGCAGAATCTTATCTAATCTTTCCAAAGATAGGAAGAGCCATGGCTTTTGACAGCCTATTATCAGGCTGTGGTACTGTAATATTCTTATGTAGTGAAGACGGTTTATGAGAAAAACATGCTCTGGAGACAGGACAGGGTGGCTTAGATATCTCTCTGAGCCCAAATTGCTGTTTGAGCATGAAGAAGCAGATTCTTGAGATACATAAAGGTGGAAGCACTGAAACTTCCTCTTTGGGATAGCTCCCTTTTTTGGTCTTCCTGTTGCCAAGTAAAAGCTTTCTTTTCTGACAGGCTTGACAGATTGCCATTTTAATCATTTATCTTGACTTTAGGCAGGAAGTGTGAAGACTAATAGATTGTGAACTCTTTTAAAGGGCTTTATCAGCTCTTTTCCCTGGGATCCTTTAGAGGGGAGTCTACCGCTTGGAGACAAAACCCCACCAAAAGAATAAATCTATATGACCCTTAATGGCACCTTAAACTTCAAATGTAGACGGAAGTAACTTTTGAGTCATGCTGGCAGATTTCCTACCATGGAGACAAAATGTCCACACAAAATTCCAGAGGGAAGTGCCTGTTGCCTTGAAGGTGGCTGTAGTGCGTCTTCTCCTGAAGAGAACCTTCCTGGAACCAGAGGTATGTGAAAAAAACTGCCCTATCACTAATATCCCTTGTTTCGTCAAGATGACCGAACATGTAGTAGCTGGGAAGCTTCAGACATTTTTGGAGGAAACAGATTATCTGGATCAATTTCCATTCAGTTTCAGGTCAGAGTACAGTACCAAGATATCCTTGCTTACTCTGACTGATATCTGGAGGAAAGATGTGAAAATGCTACTCTGCTGATTTTCCTGGATCTCTCAGTAGCTTTTGATCCTATTGATCATGGTATCCTACTGGATGGCTTTAGCAGGGAATAGGAGGTACTGCATTACAGTGGTTCTGCTCCTGTTAGTCAGTTCCAGAGAATAGCATGGGAGAGGGGGGAGAGACTCCTGTTCAACCCCATGGACAACAGTCTGTGGAGTCTTCCAAGCTATTCAATATCTATATGAAACTGATGGGAGAGGTCATTAAGAGTTTTGGGATTGGGTGCCATTAGTATGCTAATGATATTCAGTTCTACTTCTCTGTCAGGGGAATCAGTTCAGGCTGTACAGCTCCGGGACCTGTGACTCCACACTGTAACGGGTTGGATGAAAGCCAATAAACTGAAGCTGAATCCTGTTAAGATAGAGGCTCTGTAAATTGGTGTTCTCAGGTCTGGGAATTAGGCAAGCTACTTATCCTGGACGGAGCTGCACTACCCCTGAAGAAACAGGTGCTTAGCCTGGAAGTACTCCTAGATCCATTTTTGTCACTGAATACCCAGATGTGGCTCGGAGTGCTTGGGACCAGCTTTCACTGATCCCACAGCTATGGCTTTGCCTGGAAGGGGATAAATTAACCACAATAGTCCATACTCTGGCAACACCTATTAGACTACTGCAATGCAGTCTACATGGGGATGCTTTTGAACATGACCCAGAAAATAGTAGCAAGTGCAAGATAGTAGTTTGTTGTGGCACTAGAGCAGAGTTCTGCTCTGCTCTGGGGCCACAGCAAACTACAATCCCCAGAATTTCATAGCATTGAGCCATGGCAATTAAAGTGGTGTGAAACTGGATTATTTCTGCAGTGTGGATGCAGCCCAGGTAACATCTGTTCTGAAGGAACTGAATTCAAAATGCTGGTGATGACATTTAAAGTTCTAAACAACTTGGGACCTTGAATGTCTCTCTTTATATATGCCTGTCCAAGAACTGAGGTCTGCTGGAAGAATCCTCCTTTGTGTCCTACCAGTAGGGGTAATACATTGCAGGAGGACACAAGACACTGTGGCACCCCAGTTGCAGAATACTCCCATTAGAGATCCAACTGGCACCACTGCTGGTATCAGTTTGCCACCAAGTCAAAATCATGGCTTTTCATTAAAGCCTTAGGGCCTAATTGATTTATCCTAGCTACACATGTGCTCTGGTTACACTATTTTAAATAGTTTTAACTAGTTTTAAATCATCTGGTTTCTAACAGATAAATGATTTAATATATTTTTAGTCTTTTAAAATTATTGCTATTCATCCTTTAAGTTGATTGCAATGCTAGCTCCCTTGAGATCTTCAGATATATGGGATATAAATATTTTAATAAAATAAAATAAATAATATTTACACCACTTCTAAGCACTAAGATTTTCAAGAACTGCTACATGTGATTGTACGTACAATGGCCTATTGGGAACTGAAAAAATCAAGAATCTTCAGCAATTGGAAATATTTGCTTTCAAAAAATGATATACTTACCGTAGAATCCATTTGATTGTATCTTGCAATGTCCTTATGGAGAGTTCTTAACATGATCATAGCTACCATTCCAGAAAGGAAGAGGACAATCACAAGAGAATTCATAATACTATGAAAAAACAACATGATTAAATATCAAAATGGATTATCTGTTGTACCAAAAATGTTACAACATAATTACTAAATTAAAATTGCAACTTACCTAAACCACTGTATATGTGTATGAGGCATTGATTCTAAAATGTAATCCCATCTGGATGCCCACCTGATTTCCTTATTTTCCTGAAAAATAAATTATTAGTTATAATGCATTTTATGATTGCAACAAAGTTCAAATCGGCTTGAATTTTTAATCTTGAAAATGATTAAAGACTGAATATGACACCAAATATTCTTCAAGATTGAAAAAACATTTCATTTTCTAATATTTTTAAAATTTTTAGTCAGAATAAAACTTTTAAGACGCCTTTACTATAACTGAAATTTTAAGAAATTTTAAGAACGGTTAGCAACTTATCACCACTAGACATTTCATTATAACTTCTGTAGACAGCCAGGGTGGTGTAGTGGTTTCAGTGTTGGACTACAACTCTGTAGACCAGGGTTCAATTCCCAGCTTGGCAATGAAACCCATTGTGTGGTCTTGGGCAAGTCATATGCTCTCAGCCTCAAGGGAAGGCAATGGCAAACCTCCTCTGAACAAATCTTGCCAAGAAAACCTCATGCTAGGGTTGCCTTAGAATAGCCATAAGGCGAAAACAACTTGAAGGAACACAACAATAAGTGCTTTAACATGTTTAAAATGCTTCAAATGTATTATCTATAATCCTCCGAAAGTGTGTATTTCCCATTCTTTGGCCGAGGGGGGCTGTTCAAAGACAAGAGAGAATGACCACCTAGGGCAGGGGTAGGCAACCTTTTTGAGTCCTGGGCCGGTCCCTCAAAGTCCTCCTCTCCGCCGGGCCGGGGGGGGGGGGGGGGGGGGGGGGGGGGGATGGCGGCGGCAGCTGCCGCCACACGTCGCGACCACCATTTTGTTTTCCAAAATGGCGACTGCAACTCGTTTGCACATGCGCAGTACTCCTGCGCATGCGCAAATGCGTCGCGACCGCCATTTTGGAAAACAAAATGGCAGCCGCAGCACACATGGAGACCAAAACGCGTGGCGGCAGCAGAAGGGGTCCACCTGGGCTGATAAGTCTGGCGACCTGGGCCGGAACCAGCCTGGGGGCTGTAGATTGCCGGCCCCTGACCTAGGGAGTTTGTGGCAGAGAACAGATTTAGCAAAAGATCTTCTAATTGGTGCTCAGAGTTTTAGTCACAATACTCAGCACTGTAACACAAGCTTTGTCATTATGTCAAGGGATACTAGCAAGAATACATTTTGTGGAAAGAGTAAAAGAACTATGTTAGCTTATTAGACTTAATACTGTATGAACATCCCCACTGCAGCAAAAAAGCTTTAAAAAATTAGAAGTAGCTACAATTCCCTGCATTTTCCCCCTTTTTATTTAGATTGGATTGTGAAGATTAACTGGTTGTTGCAAAAGAGACTTTTAATGGGGCGTGTACTGTATTTTTATCCTCGTAGTTTTAACTACTTTTAATCTGTTTTATGTTCATGCTGTTTTAATGAGATAGTTTATTTAAATGTTTAAATTATATAACAAATATTGTGCTTTAGCTGTACTTTGTTTTAAGCTAAGCAATGAGCCTCTTTGTGTCCCAAGTTGGGAGAAAAGTGGGATATAAATGAAGTGGAATGAATGAATGAGTATATGAAGAGTCATGGTGGATCAGACTGCAGGCCAACCTAACTAAAAATTCTGTTCCAACTGGCCGACCAGGAAACTTGCAAAACAGACATGTCACCAATAGCACCCTCCTGTTCCCCAGCATTTGTGATCAAGAAGAATACTACCTCTAATAAAAAGGTAACACATAGCCATCACAGCTGGCAGCTATTTACAGCTTTATTAATCATGAACTTGTCTGACCCAATTTTAAAGCTGTCCAATATGGAGCCCATCACAATTAGCAGAAACAAATTCCATAGTTTAATTAAATACTGTGTGATGTAGTACTTCCTTTTTCTTTTCTTTTTTTCTTTTTTTCTTTTTTCTTTTTTTTTTTGCTCTGACTTTCCCACAATTGTATAACAGCAGCAGTTTCATTGGATGATGCTGGGCTCTGCTTTTATAAGAGAAGAAGAAATCTCCCTTTCCATTTTCTTCATATAAAATTTTATCCATTTTTGTCCTTATTCATCTCTCACCTGACCACTGTATCTATGTTTCTGCTTACAACAATATGCTTCAAGTCCCCATCTTAACTCAAGAGATTTCTGGCATTATTACAGAAATACCAATAATACAGCACCTTCTTCAGATGCCCAGAGCATACGAATTTCCTCCTATGGACTTTAACTTTTTTTTACTAAATATCATGTTTCACCATATGCTCACGACCTACTTATGCCCTGATGGCACAGTGGTTAAATCCCAGTACTACAACTATTATTGCAGCCCCAAGGTTGTGAGTTCAATCCCAGGGCTCCATGGTTGACTCAGCCTTGCATTCTTCCATAGGTCACTAAAATGAGTACCCAGCCTATTGGGGGCAATTAGCTTATACATTGTAAACCGCTTAGATACTCCTCACTTTAGTATGAAGCGGTATAGAGAAGTAAATGTTATTGCTATAGTAAATGCTACTAGCATCCCTTCTTCATTTGGGCAACCATTCCCTAAGGCTAATGCAACTGTAACTTGATGCTTCTCACCTCTTATTAGCTGTCATTCAAAGTTAAGTTTAGAAGTTGCTCTGTCACTCTTCTGATATTAAGCATCAGCGGTCTGGTTCCATTCGGGCTCAAGTAGAACCTGTCTGCTTTGTACAGGCCCAGCTTGTCTCAAAATATTTACCAATGTCTAACATATCTAAACACTCTCTATACCACTTTCTTATTCACAAACTGAGTCACATCAGCGGGACTCATTTGCCTGGCCCTGCACACAGAGCAGGTAGCAATAGTTTTAATTTCCTTGTCATTCAAACTGCAATTCTCTACCTGCTTATTTGGGAGTATGCCCCACTGAACCTATTTTAAAGTAAATAGGTACAGGATTATACTGTATGCTGCTGTTACAAAATTATTATGGTTACACAGACACTAGATTATTTATCAGTATTTTAAGAATTCTAACTAAGCAACATTTATTGTTTTATGACAATAACTTCCCTGTCAACCTAAAATACCTGAATCCACAATTGTCATGTCAGGTGGGGAACTTTTTTTTTTTTTTTTTTTGGCCAAGGCTCCCATTCCCTTAAGAGTAACCTGTCAGGACTCACATGAATTGATGGCGAAAGCCAAAGCTAGTAGTGGGGATGGTCCAAAGCTAAAAGAGGGAAGGCTTTGTTTTTCTTCCTTCTTAACCAATCAACACTTTAAATTAAGTATGCTTCTCAAGTCATTATTAAAATTTAATTGGAACAGTAACCTTCTTTAAAATATTTAGAAAATATCCTCCAACTAGCACATACTTCAAAAATCAAAGGAAAAACCCTAAATATACCAACCTCAAAAGAAACTGAATATGTGTACACAATTTTGACCTTTCCATCTGTCATTTCATTACTTATATCCATAGGTGGTCCTGAGCAGTCTGGCTTTTCAGCATCTGTATGCTTGAAACTGTTTTTTTTAAATAAAAAGATGAAAATAACAGGTTAAACGGAATATGTACACTTGCTCTGTCACATATTTTCAATAGCAAACTAGAAGAATATATTTTGTGCTGCATAATACATTGAGATGAAGATATATAAAAAAATAAGTTTCATCATACCTACAAAACGGAAGTTAAAGCAACAAAGAATTTCACTTTCTATATTTTCTGTATGAGACCCAACTGTGTGAGGCACAAAGACCATGAAGACGGCTGCCTCATTCCCACTACATTAAAAACCAGTATGCTAACCAGTTTGAAGTGGTTTAAACGACCCCTGTTCGCACTTGAGCCAAATTGCTGAAGCGGTTTGGTAAGGGGGCTCCTGCACTAGACCCATTTAACACGTGCCTTTTGATGCTAATTTTTTCCACACCTTTTGTAATAAACTAATTCAAGCACAATTGTGAACGGGATGGGGATCGGAATTGATTTCCTATGACGTGAACAACGATCACTGATCCATTGAAGAGGGTCCATTTTGAATCAATTCATTAGTCAATGTGAATGACAAGTGGGTTATTTTATAACAAGAACATGCGATCGGGGCAAATGTAGTGTGAACCATGCTCCGCTATCAAACTGATCCGTCAATTCGGATCGCAAACTCATTTATTTGTAAGTGGGAATGAGGTTGGCATAGAGTTTTGCATTAGCTCTTGAACTGTAAGCCCCTTCATGGCTACTCTTGTAATCAAGAAGTTCCCCATAATGAACAGATAGCACCATAATATAGAAAATGATTTCAGTGCAGTTTCCTCTAATGTGATGATTAACATCAGATACATTCATAAAAGTTGTTGGACATTTTCAATATTGAACTTTCTAGGCCTTCTTGTTTCATAAAATAAAAGCTCTCCTGGAAGAACACAGAAGAATCTTGCCATAATGCACAGCCCAAAGGGAGCACACAATGCAGACTGTTTAGATTTTGGCCACAGATTAAACCACAGCTGCTTAATAGCACGTGAGCTTTCAAATAGTGTAGGATACTTTATCACACAGATGAGATTATGCCTAGTGTTTAGTTGCATAAGCAGCAAGAATGCACACACTAACATATCATAAGTTTCAATTCCCAAGAGAATTTTTTTCAAGATACAGGATTTTTTCTTGGAGCAAATCTCAGTGGCAACCATTTCAGCAGTCTTAAAATTAATGCTCTATTATTACTTTCTCTTAAGAGCAAAACCCCCCACCATACTCTATTACCACCCCCAGCATATCTGGATATCTGAATATCTGGCATGCTGTATCAAGTCTGCTGTAGTTACATATGAAAAAGATTCCATTAATCTTTCAAAATCCAATTTGAACTAACAAGAATCTTCTCTGCTCCCATTCTACTCAAATCTTGTGTTTCACAGCAATAAAACTGAATGCTCACCTTTTTGGTTTAAGTTTAGCAGCTACTAGTCTTGCACTAGGTGCTTCATTTTCTACAACATGGTAGACTATTCTAATGTCCACATGATTGAAGATATAGAAGGTATTGTGTTCATGGAACTCTGACTACAACAAAAGATAAATAGAAGATGGGTTAAAACAATAACATTAATCAGAATGTTCAACCTGAATGGCCTTCCAAAAACTGGGACCATTACTCAGTGGTAGAATTTGTATTTACTTTAGCTTTTATAGAAAACATTAAACCTGCAAGAAAACAACACTGCAAGAGAAAGCTCCCAGGGTCAATTCTGTATCCGTGTCCAGTTAAAAAGTTTTCAAGAGCAAGGTAGAGAAAGATCTCAGCCAGAAGCCCTGAAAAACCACTACCAAAACAGCCTGTATTGGGCTAAATGAACTATTGATCTTGACAGCTCCTGATATTTTTATTGGTAAATTCAGTATTCACTCTTCAGCTATAATCTTTTTATTTATTTAATTATTTATAATTAATAATAATGATCTTGCAAAAAAAAAAAACCCACCCCACAGTGAGCTTGGTTAAAGGACTACTAAATGATGTGGCATTCTCATCCTAAGAGAGTTAATGTGCCAACACCAGGATATCTACCCATTTTTCCTAGAAATCACTCATCTTCTAACAGAAGTAGAAGTAAATTTCCTCTTTTGCAGTATGAAATTTCATTTGGCTCAAAAGCCTACTTTGAGGGAAACTGAAATGAATCCATGAGGTGAAGCACATCCCTGCACTACACCCTCATTTGAACATGCAACAAGAAACACAAATTCTTACACAAGTATTTCCATGACAAAAATAAATTACAAGCAAGTTCTCAGTGACATTTAATCCATGTTATAATTTTGATATGGGTTTAAAACAGATTACCTGCAATAAAAAAATAAAAAAATATGAAAATGCTGCATTTCAGAGCTTAGATTTAGGCCACCTTTACCAAATTAAATTATATATAAATGCTTATGTTGCAACTAGTTAACTAATTAATTGCACTGGCTTCAGTACACACCATCAGCTAAGATGGCTAAGCCTGCTGGAACCTGCAGTCCAGCAATAGCCACATAACTTCCACCCATAATACTGGGAATACTAGGAATACACAACAGCCAAATTTTTGCAGAGATTACATTAAGATAGGGCAAAGTAATTCCACTTCATTAAATTTAATGGAAAAAGACAGAAAGAATATTTCAAGATCTCTTCCACAAACCGACTAAAAATTACCTTTCTAAATCTAGATTCTCAAGATCACTGGACACATCAGATAACATCCTGTTATGAATTTACTTTGTCACCCAACATTTGTATGTCATTTTATGCTGTCTTGACCAACACTTAATAGCAGAGACAGCAAAAAGAGAGAAAATTAATTCAGCAATGGTTTGGTTGTTACTGATCAGCCTCAGAATAGTGTAGGTAAGACATAAAAGTAAGCAGCATAGCATTAAGCATGCTAACTGCCAATTGTTATTTTCTTTCTATTCCTCCATGCCTCAGTAATGGTGTGACACAGTAATGGATGACTCAGTAGTGGCATGTTTCCACAAAGAACAGAATAATTCAATAAAAAAATTAGAAAAAGACACATAGTGATCATGAAGATATTATTAAAAGCTTTTTAAAACTTACACTGATAACACAGGCATCTTTGGGATGGCCATCTTTTCTTATGAAACAACCAATGGGAAAGCCAGGATTGCAAAACCACTGATTATCTTCTACCTCATAGCACCATGTTACAGGCATATTGTCCACAATCCTACAAAAGATCAACAGTAACAATGTTCTTTTATTAAATACTTCATAAGATCCACCACTAAGAAAGTCCTACTTTGTACTTCCGGGTGATCTACAACAGAACCTTTGCATGGTTCTCATGAACCACATTTTCTTCTTACTGGAGCACTACCACTTAGTTATGCTCCCCCACTGAAAAAAAAACCCATTATTTTGCTAATGCAGTAAATACATCAGCAAGATTTTTTTACTCCCCATATTTAAAAGCAACAGGTACCTAGCTGTACTGCTGGACATATTTTTATGTGGCTGAATTGTGAGATCCACCCAGACCCAATAATCAAAACCCCATCTCTAGGATCAGAATTGTTTAATTAAGTCTGTATTCTGTACAAGGCATTAGGTTTTGAGATCCTGAGGTTCTAGTTTAAAATGGAGCAGAACATTGAAGTGTGCCCAGTCCTGACCTTGTCTGCTAAGCAGCGAACTGAAGGAATGACAACTAAAATATTCCTAAGTGTAAATCTTGCTGCTGCAAAGCAAAATTACCGTATTTTCCTTCGTATAAGACTACTTTCTAAGCAGGAAAAGCTGGAGTTAAAGCTGGGGGTCGCCTTATACGGCGAGTATAAAGCTGAGGAGATTGAGAAAGACTCCTCCCACAGAGGAGGGAGGGGGAAGGAAGGAGCCCAATGGGAGAGAAGGAAGAGGAGGAGGAGGAGGAGCAGGAAGGCTGCTCTGAGGAGGCTGGGAAAGAAAGAAAAAAGCCGGGGAGGGAGGGAGAGGAGGAGGAGGAGCCTGAAGAGGAAGGAGGTATTTAGTATTTTCCTTCTTCCATTTCCCCTTTTTCTGTGTTTCCAATCTGTACAGAACATTCTATAAGCACCTTTTTAATGTTTAATTTTCTTGAGAAAATGTCTTCGTACTAGTAGGTGTGGGTGTGCATTTAATTGGCTAGATTTCCTTTGGGAGCCA
>JAIPUX010001232.1:52635073-52686806 GCA_020142125.1 Phrynosoma platyrhinos | reverse complement strand
GGCCCCTGGCTCAAAAAGGTTGCCTACCCCTGATCTACACTATAGAAATAATGCAGTTTGATACTACTTTAACTATCATCCTATAGAATCTTGGGATCTGTAGTTTTGTGAGGCACCAATACTCTTTGGCAGAGAAGGCTAAAGACCTTGTAAAATCAACAAATCCCAGGTTTCCATAGGATGGAGTTACAGTACTTAAAGTGTTGTCATACAGCACATAAAGTGGAGTCAATAGCCTCATAGTCTGGCTATTTTTCTGCCTCGGACTCCATTCTTTGGTTCCTTCTTGTTTCTCCGTCTTTTCTTCTTCTCCTTCAATTGTAATTCCAACTCTCCTTCCACTGCTTCAAAGCAGCTTCCACTTCCAGGTCTCACATCAACTAACTCCCTCCTAGGCCTAGCTCACTTATCCCACAGAAGTGTGGTTTAACTGCCTATCTCTACCTACTTGTATTTCTGAAGAAATTACTCAGCCATCAAACATTAACCCCATATATTTATATATGAAGACAAAATAATATAAAGCACTATTAAACCCATATACATCATTATAAGGTAACATACGGCTCTGTTCATTCATGGGGGAATCCATGTGTGTGTGAATGAAAGAGACTGAGAGAACAGCAGGTGCACCATTCCAGGTGTATTATAAGTCAAAGGGGATTTCCTCATGGAAAGCACCTTTTAACTCACAAACTACTTTTGCACTTTGAACTCGGTTTACAGCAACTGAAGTAAGCCAAAAATAAAGGTGGAAAGTGTGAGGAGGCGAGAAAAAACCAGAACATTTGGAAACTAACTGAGAAAGTGAGACAGCAGAGGATTAACTACAGCCTAAATGTATTATCATAAAGAGTCAAATGTATTATCAAAAGCCATACATTAAAAATATCACAATGACCATATCTCCAGATAACTAAGGGCACATGTGAACAGACCCTCCTCAGTCTACTCACAATAGACAGAAACTTAACAGCACCTGTTATGAATTAAAATACATTATTTTCCAATGAAGTCAATTCACATCTTCAGCTGCAAGTCATTAAATCATACGGTATCTTTATTTAGCAGAAGCCTCCTGTTCAAATTAAATATACTTCACCAACATGGTTTTATAAGTTTGTACCCGAATGGACTAAACAGACACTGGAAAGATCTTTCATATTACTCCTATTTTAAAAACTGGATTATAATCTTAAAATGTTATGTTTAGGCTCCTGTTCTCTGTAGTAACACCACACCTGAAGGGATTGTCCTAGTCAACTGAGTAAGGCATCTCTACATGAGACCTTCATAATCACTGTTTGACTATTTAACCAAAACGTGAAAGAATTGCCTTCAAAAGGCAAAGCTGTTACAGTATACCATAACCATGTGCTGATAACACTTTCAGGGGAATTGTATAAACATATGTGCACAATGCTAAAACTAGTGGTTTCTGCTTTTAGTGTTAAACTGTGGAGAGCCAGATGTTTTCTGTCCCGAGTTTGAGATGCACTGGAAGAGCATTATCTAATTAAAATGTGGCCAAACACTTAGCAATTTTCTTTCACAGTTTGTTGAGCTATACATTGTACCAACATTAGATATGTATGTTGGGATATTTGCAGGTGTTCCTATGTAAACCACAGTATCTGTGAAAGTTTGTAGGATCAGCTGAGTGATGCCTAGGTATATAGAGTTATAGCCAGAAGTTGGGCATATTTCAAAGATTGACTGCATCTTTGCAATTTTTGTGCAACTGTGGGGCTGTATCTCTTATCATTTGTGCACTACAGCTCTTGGACTTTGCTATTTTTCATTTCTGCCTGCAGCTCTATACGCCTGCAATTAAAGAGGCCAAGGCTCTACTTCTCATGGAAATTGACCTTTTGGCCAATGAAATTTTAAATTTTAACTAGACTCTGACAATGACAAGAAATGCTGCTACATGTTTATTGACAATCTGAAAGCACGTAAACTCTACAAAGTCCTGCTGGCATTGCCATGTGCTCCATTATTTTCATTCATTTGACTACTGGTACATTGCTCTATCACACCTTAACACAGGGGTAGGCAACCTTTCCCCTTTAAGGGCTGAGGGACTTCAGCTCCCAGAAGCCTCAGCCATGTTGGCCAATAGTCCCAACTACTACAGAGAACCCTTATATGGAACCATACCAAAATTGTCGTGATGCTGAAGTCCTTCGGCCCTTAAAGGGGAAAGGTTGCCTACCCCTGCCTTAACACAAATTCTCTAAAGGTGGGTGGTGTGAAATTGCCCAATTGTGTGCAATGCTTGACCTAAACTGAATAGGACCCATTTTTCCTGCTGTCTGTTCACTATCCTGCTACCTGTTCAGCATTGCTCTTCAACAATGCTTCCAAATAGCTAGGACCTCCCAGATGACTGTGCCATCTGGATTAAATAAGTAGCCCTAATTACTACAAAACTGATTTGAGAAGGCTGGAAAGCACCTTAAATTTGTTTGACTTCTGAACAAATGAACTAGGTTAGGGTTAGGGAATCATGGGAACTGTATTTTATTGTGGCACCAGAGCTCTCTGACAGAGAAGGCTCAATGTCTCAGGGAGAAAAAAATTCCCACGATTCCCTAGCACTAACCCTAACCCTTAAAGTGGACTCAATTTGCACTATTTCTGGCAGTCTGCAAAGGCCCTCTGTCTAGCAGCATGTCAGAGAATTGAAACCAAGAGAAGTACCCACTGTTAAAAAAATACTACACAGAAACCTTAGGTTGGACTTTTTCTCAAGAAAAGTGAAACTTACCAGTCTAATTTGGGAAACCAACCTCCCTGGGAACAATCACTGTACCCTGCTCTTTAACACAGAAGGGCTAGAGAAAATGTACAACTCATAAATCCCCATGAAAATCCCCCAAGTTTTTAAGGGAAAAAATAGGACCATTTTCTGCTCCCAAGCAAAGAAAATCACTCTCAAATCTGGCAGTTTAACTCTACTGCCTACCCAGAACTCATCAAAATTACCTTTGAGGATGTGTAATGCAAAATATTGGAAACCGAGGATAACCCCAAACGTTGAAGAATGGATGCAGAAGTTACTGGAGTTTGCAGTATCAGACAGCTTAACAAAATGATTAAAAGGAAACTCAATGCAAACATACTTACATACCTGGTAGCCTTTTATAAATTATGTTTAGGCAAGAAAAGGAGAGGATGCTATAATAGGTTTTGATATTTTTGGGACCACCTCCTTCCATATAATCCGACCCGCGCACTCCGGTCCTCGGGGAGGAACTTGCTTCAGCCTATAAACACCAGGCTGTCTGCAACCTCCCAGAAGGCCTTCTCGGTAACTACTCCCAGATTATGGAACGGCCTGCCGGATGAGATCTGACATATTACCAGCTTAAATAGCTTCAAAAAAACTGTGAAGACGGATCTCTTCTGGCAGGCCTTTCCTGATCAGATCTCCCAGCCTTAAGAGCTAGTCTATCCCTTCTCCTATTCTGTGCCACTTTTGTTGGTTGTTTGTTCTGCCATTGCGATTTACCTTAGCTGTTTAACTGCTGTTATTTTGTTGTTGTTTTAATTTTTCTGCTGTTTAATACTATTTTAAGGGGTGGATGGGTTTGGGGACTGTATATTTTTGGTGTTTTATTGTTGTAAGCCGCCCTGATTGCATCTGCAGAAGGGCAGAATATAAATAAATATTATTATTGTTGTTGTTGTAATTCTTTTCTGTATGGTAGAAAAATTGTGTGTGTGTGTGTGTGTGTTAGGATATAGAAAGGAGTAATTTTAGACATCAAAATACAGTTAATGTTGTGCAGGAAGTCAAGAGGGATGGGAGGAAAGGGAAATTATCTTGGTTGTTATTCTGGTCACTGTGGAAACTGTTTCATGTGTGTTTATGTGTGCTATGTAATTTTTGTTTTTCTTTTTATTTGTTTTGTATGTTATAGTGCCAGTGCTACCCATTAGTGTTGTGGGAGTGACAACTGATCCCCATTCCCACAGCTGACCATCCTTGTTTTGCCAACATATGGTCGCATACAGGATCATTGCACCAATGCAAATTGTCGTCACAGTCTAGATGGGCATGGTAACAAAAAATGGAAGCAATGCTTATCCTGTTGAGATCTGTGGGCAAGTTACAGTCTATTTTTCTAGGGATAGTATAAATTAAGAGGAGTGTCAGTACAAGTTGCTTTAGTGCTGGAGATTTCCTGGGCGAAGTTGGACCTGACAGAGAAAGTGATGCTGACCATGCCTCTGCAGGCTTTATGTTTTGCTTTGAGATCATGGATCGCTCTGGTGACTTGACCCTTTTACTTTTTTCTTCTTAAATTCACAGAAGAGCCAGCTCCATGACACTTAAAATCCAATTTGCTTGGAATTTCCACTATTAGTTTGGAGTCATGGGTTGGATGTCCAAGGGGAAGAAAGCCTGTTGGATGCAGCAGAAGTCAATTGATACTGAGCCTAGAATTAACTTGTTATACAGAAAGAGCTGAGAGGTCCAAGGAGCTACTTCATATTTCTGCATGATCTTAAAAGCTCAGTCAGATCCAAAGGTACAACAGCCTGTTTGTTTCATGATAATGATGCTTAATACAGCCAGATTTGGGTAAAATATTAATGGGAAACTTTAAGCAGCTTTACCAAAAACTACTACTTGAATCACCTTTTTCACACAACTTTGTAAACATATCTTGTTTATATTATAGTGAGACAGTGACTCTTTTCTAAACATACAGATTCTTACCATCTGAAGGCAATAGTTTACTACTGTAGGAAGGGGGCTTGTGGAAACAGAATGGTCTTGCCCTAGAGCCAGAGGGCCACCACAAAAACAAGCTAGAGAGAGAGTGATATTATATTTGTGAGCTGCCTTGGTTCCTATTCTGGGAGAAAGGTGGCATATGAATGAAATGAAATAAAATATGTATATAAAACTGACAGTGTAGAACACATTTGTCTGTTGATGGCCATGCTCCATTCAAGATAATCTCCTGGAAGTCAGATGTTGGCAATAGCCAGAGCTGAAGGCACTAATGGGAAAAGAAAGGCAAGCACCAAATGTACATATAGCCACTGCTTTTCTCTTTCTCTTTTTTACCCCCCTCCCCTAGTTCCCATTCAGTGGTCTGCCAGAGAAGAAACAGATCACCCATGTCAAGGCCTGAACTGATTGCTTGCACAGGTATTTTTTTAGAATAAGAAATTAGTGCCAAGTGCTACATATTGTCCCAGGGTTGCTGGTTGATTTCCAATACCCGCCAACATTTCACAGATGTAAACTGGGACATGTGTGGCCAAATATCAGTGTGATCAAGATGGCAAAAGTTATGAATGGGGAAGAACTCACAAAGTAGGAGAGGATGCAGCAATTTGCTTTTGCCTGAGCCTACTGGGAAGGGCATGATTTCACCTACTCCTCTTCTGTCCCCCTTGCTGAGTTAATTGAGTACAAACTACTTTTGGTTTTGAACTCAGTTTGCCAAAATTGAATTAATTGAATTAAACTGATGACAAAGAGGAAATGTGGGAGGAAAGAGAAACTAGGACACTTTTAAAGCAGCTTACAAAGTGGGTCAACAGAGGATTAATTGGGACTCTCTCCCAGTTGAATTCTTTCTCCTGCTGTAGATAAACTAATAGGCTAAAAAGAAAAAAGAAATGGGGCAGGGTAGGGAGAGAACTGTTCCCCCCCTCCATAAACCAGAGCGCAAGTTCTCAGAAGTTTCTGCCAGGGCCCAAGGGTCATTTTTGGAGGAGGAGAAATCTACAAACATGTAACATGGGCCCCCTTCCAACACAGACCCCCCCCCCAGTCCCTCATCCCATACATACAGTAATCAGAGCCATGAAAAACATTTGCTTTAATTCTGAAATTACTGTTACATATTGTTTTGATATTGATATTTTGGTTATTTGACAATAACACCCAGCCTGAGAATCCTATACATTTGTTACTATTTTGCAACTTTTGGGTCCTTAATAATGCAGTTATACTGTCAATGTCCTTTTTTCATCAATGCAGTTACAAGCATTAGGCCAATTAATATTAAAATCATGAATTAGTCCCCCAGTCAATTTCTTTAACACATTTACATTCAATAGATAAAAAGGTTATCTACTGAACAGGCTTACCTGTTCTTTTCCCATTGCATAATGCTAGCATTTTTTGGTTTGTGCTAGCTTGCTGAAATCTTTTACCTTCTGCTAAATTGACAGGCAATGTGCAAAAAATCTATAGAGCTATGCATTCAGTGAGGGGTAGTTCATAATATTTTACAACAGTAGCTTTGAAAGAACATTTCATATGGAAAAATTCTCAGAAAGATCAGTGGGATACTTGTGAAACTGACATTTAGAAGGTTTTCCCACTTCTTTAGTCTCTCATCTCATATATTTTAGGACAGAAAATAATATAAAACAAATGTCATTGGTTGCTCTAACAGGCTAACCTGCTACCACTGTTTTACAGTGGTGTCCTTTGTCCTTCTACCAGGCATCCTTGTTTGGTGCCTATGTAAGGACCTTTGTGAGTTGTGGTTCTTGATATCATAGACTATATCAAAGGAAGAAAAATAAGTCTCTGTGTGTCTCCCCATCTCAGTTTAGTTTAACTGTATATGTACATCCTTTTCTAGAGAAGGCCTTCCAACTGAGGTTGGACCAGGCAGCTGAGCAGTTCATATTTAGGACTGCTCTTTAACACCGCATTGGACAATTGATACAAATAAATAATTTTATATACAGTAGACCCTTGGTATCTACTGGGATTTGATGCCATGACCCCCCATGGATACCAAAATCTGTGGATGCACAAGTCCCATTAACTACAGTGGCATAGTAAAACTGTGTCCACCATCATCTGGAGGAAGAGAAGGCAGGCCAGCTCCATTGGGCCTAGCCTGAACAAGAAGAAGGGACCTCCCTTCATCCACCATCATCGAGGGAGAGAAGGCAGGCCAGCTCCATTGGGCCTAGCCACAGTATGAAGAAGGACCCTCCCTCCAGTCCATCTGTCTTGGTCCAGGCTTTAGAGGGAGAGAGGATCTGCTGGACTTATTCCTCTTCCCCAAGCCTTTCTCTTCTCCTTTTGTGTCTTGTCTTTTTAGATTGTAAGCCTGAGGGCAGGGAAATGTCTAATTAACTATTTGTAAGTCGCTCTGATAGCCTTTTGGCTGCAGAGCGGGGTATAAATACATCATCATCATCATCATCATCATCATCATCATCATCATCATCTAAAATGGCAAAATCAAGGATTGCTTTTTGGAATTTATATTTGTTTTTAATATTTTGAAGCTGTGGATGGTTGAATCCGTGGATACAGAGGGCTGACTGTACATAAGCAAGATATTCTCCCATTTCCAGCTGAATAATGGGGATTTAGCCTGCTCCTCTAGACCTCCAGGACCTAGTAAAGTGTGACCTCTCCTCTCCCCCAATGTGGGCTCCTTGGTTATTATTGTATTGATGTGATTTTGATGCCTGGGTGCAGGCTCCTACCAAAACTGTAGCCTAGCTATAGAGGTTTCCCAATAGAGCTCCTCAAATACAGAGAACCCTTATATGGAACCATATCAAAATTGTCGTGATGTTGAATCTGTGATAGTTTTTTCATAAAATTTACTTTTTTCACTTTACCCAGTCTTACAGCTGTCACAATCTTTCTCATCAAAAGCACATGCTAAAGTGCGATCCTGAAGTCAGATATGTCATGCCGACAGGAGAATGCATGCAGTAGGCACTGAGTATGAAAAGGTCACCCAGATAACATCTGAACAATATACAGTGCCTATAAACCACAGTATCTGAAAAACATGTATTATTGCATAGCACAAAGGTGTTTTTGAAACGTGGATACATAGATGTTCTTTGTTGTTAACTGTTTTCACAATTTTCATTCTGTGGAAATGTTTATATGGTCAGACACGACTTTATAACCTTGCCAATTGAGAATACCTTTACCTTTTATGCTAGTTTTAACTTTAAGTGTGATTGGGACAGAGAAAGCTTTACACACAAACATGTTTTCTACTCATTTGTACACAAAATGGGTCAAATGATTTCCCTCAATAAGGAATGAGTCAGTGGTGCAATTTCAGAATGGAAAAAATAGGATTCCAATCCTGCATCTAGTACCAATACAATGCAGATCATTTGCATGCAGTTTTCTTTTCCTTTATACAGCTGACAATGAAAACTTCAAGTATTCAGGATTCAATGTCATGGAGAGAGAGAGTATTGCATGTGGCCATGCCTCTCACAGGATCTGTATTGAATGCTAAAGCTCTGTCATGGAAAACCAAGTAATGACTCTGAGCATGGCCAGAATTCCTTTTGCTGAGTACTCTGAATCCATGCCCCATCCAGAATGAATACATGGACTGCAGATAGGTTTGATTCCTAATACCACTTTTTAGTTTGTTTGCTTAAGAAACCCTCCTGGGAACATACAAATAGCGCATCAGCCAACAATATTTTTCTTCATTCAACCTGTACTACTAATGAATCCTCTTTCATTTTTTATTGGTAGAAATCCTGCTGCTGCTTCTCTCCCTTTTTTCTTATCTGATTTCATGCCCTCATTCGTCTATTTCATCCTGTTTCACAAATATTAACAGAATCCTCTCCTCTTTATTGAAATCACATGGCCCAGAAATTATGCAGATGTCTTAAAGCTCTAACAAAAGTGGCGAATTTAATACAGTATTCAAAAATATTTAAGATTAGAAAAAGAGTATGATGATACAAGAAGAAAAAGACTGTGCTTTTTGCAAAAGGAACTCTTCCCTTTTTCAAACAGGTTTTCCCATTTCTTCCTGCTTTCTAGTAATTAGGAGTGGAGTGGGGGACACTTGCCTAATTTTTCAAATAAATATGGAAGCTGTAGTATATTTTAAATGTTTGAAAGTAATTTTTGAGAACAACCTGGCCAGAAAGCTTCCCTATTTGAAGGTGAGACATTTCCAGTGTCATCCATTTCAGCTCCGACATGTCAAGTAAAGAGACAGCTTCCTCTTCTTGATTCAGACATTCCAGAGTCTATTCAGCTAGCAGTTAAGGTCTCCTTTGGACAGTGCACCAAGTGTTTCATTTAAGTTTGTCATTGCATGTAGTTATCAGTGCTGAAGCAAAAAGTTGGTGGCTACATTAAGGTCATTATTTGAAGCCCTCAAAGCTTCCAAAGCATCCACTCGGGAGAATCCCATTTCCATGAGCCGTGCAACCTAGCAAAGAAATAAGGATGGGTGAAGAATAAAAGAAGGAAAATGTATTTATTTGAAATATAACCAAGCATGCAACATTATAGCATGGTTTAAACAACTCACTAAGAATAGGTGTATGTAATATTATAGAATCATAGAGTTGGAAGAGACCACAAGGGCCATCCAGTCCAACCCCTGCCATGCAGGAATTCAAAATTCGATTCAAAATCGAAGCATTCCCAACAAATGGCCATCCAGCCTCTGCTTAAAGACCTCCAAAGAAGGAGACTCCACCACTCTCCAAGGGAGTGTGTTCCACTGTCAAACAGCTCTCACTGTCAGGACGTTCCTCCTAATGTTGAGGTGGAATCTCTTTTCTTGAAGCTTGCATCCATTATTCCGGGTCCTGTTCTCTGGAGCAGCAGAAAACAAGCTAGTGCCCTCCTCAATAAGACATCCCTTCAAATATTTAAACAGGGCTATCATATCCCCTCTTAACTGTCTCTTCTCCAGGCTAAACATACCCAGTTTCCTAAGTCGTTCCTCATAGGGCATGGTTCCCAGACCCTTCACCATTTTAGTCGCCCTCCTCTGGACACGTTCCAGTTTTTCAACATCATTTTGAATTGTGGTGCCCAGAACTGGACACAGTATTCCAGGTGGGGCCTCACCAAAGCAGAATACAGTGGCACTATTATGTATTATGTAGGATCTTGGTAAAGAGAGGTATATTCAGATATATGAAGACCAGCTGTCAAACTGTCCAATGCAGTATATCTGCTCATGCGACTACCCTACCTCCATTTTAGGGGAGGAATGGCTTTATTATGAACATTACTCCCCTTAAGTCCTGATGTTTACAGTATCCCAGCACCATATAAACTGTAGCAACCTCCTTTCTTGCATTGCTGGAATAACATAAGAAGCCTTGCATCATATGGGAATACTTGGCACTGTTGTTCCTCCTCCTTGCCCATGTCAACCCAGTTTCTGGAGGCCTGAGGTTAGTGATGGAAGAAGCTGCCAAATGAACTTCATCAAAGTTATTTGTTGGCAGGAGAAGGAGCAAAACAGCAGTGAGTGTATAAGACCCCTACCTTAGTTTTCAGTTCTTTCCCCTGATGTGACATGTCTTGAAGCAGTGAAATTTTCAAATAGAGAGGTGTTTAAACAATTTCCCCAGGAAAAAATGAAGTGCTACAGCCTCTATGAGAGAAGTGTGTCATTTGCTTTCAGAGCACAGCTGTTAAGAACATTTTGAAATTGGAGGAGGGCCAATTTAAAATAAATGCAGGGTAGCTGATGCCCATATTGTGGTAATACCATTATTAGGTACCAACCAAAAAGGCACAAAAAAGCTAGACTTCAAAAGCTAACACTGTGCCTTTTTGTCAGACCTATTGAAAGTATCAGCACATATGCACTTTATATTTTAAAATACGGTTCAAATTAGCACATGACATCTGTTTCCTCATCTGAGACTGGTGTTTTCAGTCTCCACTTGCAAGCAAATGCGAAATATGGGAAAGTTGTTTAGCATAAGAAGCAAAATGTCTGAACACTTTGTTTTTAAGCATATTAAACGTAATAAGAAAACTGAGTTATTTCTGTTTGTGTCTAGCATAAGTACCATATTTTCCAGCATATAAGACGACCCCAACTTTTCCAGTTAAAATATAGAGTTTGGGATATACTCGCTGTATAAGACTATCCCTCTTCCAACGCACACCAAATAAAAATTTAAAAAACATCAGATTTGATTTCAATATGGTAATTTTAATTCAAATGCTTATGACATGCAGGTACTTAGCAGGAAAACTGTCACTTATAAGCACAACAAACTACAGCTCCCATGTTCCCTAGCATTTATTTCTGCAGTGTGTTTTGGACCTTACTTTTTAAAAGATAGTCTAGATTTAAATGTTGCTTTAAAAATTATTTCCATCTCCTAGCTATGAGATGGTTTGGGGGAAATGAAGAAGTGTTGGGGGGAAGGACTGCCAATATACTAGGTGATGCATTCTGGGGTATGTACAATTTGCAGCCAAGTAAATGACCCTAGGCATATCACACACTCTCAGCCTCAGAGGATGGTAATGGCAACCCCCATTTGAAGAAATATGCCAAGAAAACCCCATGATAAGGTTAAAAGTCACAATTTTGACCATTAAAATGTCCTCCATTTTGAGCACGGCTAGGAAGCATGGATTTACATTTATATTAGTGTTTTTAGCTTTCTCTACATTTTTTCCTTGTATGTCCTACATTTTTCATAGTGACTTTCCTCCTTTGCATTGAAGACATTTGGTCACCCTGTCTAAGGGGGGTTGCAGACTGCCAGAAATAGTGCAAATTGAGTCCACTTTTAGGGTTAGGGTTAGTGCTAGGGAATCATGGGAATTGGTTTTTTTCTGAGACATTGAGCCTTCTCTGTCAGAGAGCTCTGGTGCCACAATAAAATACAGTTCCCATGATTCCCTAACCCTAACCCTAACCCTAAAAGTGGACTCAATTTGCACTATTTCTGGCAGTCTGCAACCCCCCTAAGTATCAGAGTATGACTCTGGAAACCAGGGTTCGAATCCTGGCTCAGCCATGGAATCCCCCTGGGTGAGCTTGGGCAAGTCACACTCTCTCAGCCTCAGGAGAAGGCAATGGTAAACTGTCCGCTGAAGAAACCTTGCCAAGCAAACACCATATAGGGCTGCCTTAGGATTGCTGTAAGTCGGAAATGACTCAAAGGCATACAACAGCAACAATCTTAGAAGTCACACTCTCTCACCCTCAGAAGGTGGCAAAGGCAAAACCTGTCTGAAAAAAAAACACATAGGCAAGAAATTATAGGTTCATGATAGGTTTGCCTTAGTTGGAAACGGCTTGAAGGCACACAACAACAACAACAACAACAACAACAGTCTTGGAAGTCACACTCTCGCAGCCTCAGGGGAAAGCAATGGCAAACCCTTTCTGAACAAACCTTGCCAAGGAAACCCTCCTTCTCCCCCCGGCTTTTTTCCCCACCTCACAAGTGTCCTCCTGGACCAGGAAGATGAGGAGGATGAGGAGGAAAGGTGGGAGGAGGGGGGGGAAAGCCGGGGAGAGGAGGAGGAGGACCAGGAGGACCAAGAGGAAAGGTGGGGGGAAGTGGGGGAGAGAAGGAGGAGGACCAGGAGGATGAGGAAGAAGGAAAGTAAGGGAGTAAGGGAGAGAAGAAGGAGGACCTCCTTCTCTCCCCGGCTCCTTCTCACCTTGCACCTCTATCTTCCTCCTCCTCCTTATACCTGGCGTATAAGACAACCCCCAACTTTAACCCCAGATTTTCCTGGTCAAAAAGTTGTCTTATACATCAGAAAATACGGTACTTTATGTGAAAAAAGGGAAGACATATATGATACAGGGAAAAAATACCTGGACCCACATTAACATAGACTACTACAAGTGTAAGGAAAGTGTGTATAGGTCAAAGGGAGCTCCGAGAGCACCCAGACCCCCATTTTAATTGGGGACCCCACCCAAATCACTGCAAAATCATGGCACATGAGTGGCCCTTGCCCCCAATGTCCTCCAAAACCTGCAAAAAGCAACCGTATTTTATCCAATTCCTGCCCAATCTGCTGTTAGCCAGCCCAGTGTACTACTATATCAAACCCATGGGCTGTTGAAAAAAAGCGTTTCAGAAGCGAAGGAAACAAAAGAGTGTTCAAACTTTTCTCCATGTTGCCACTTTTCTGATCCCAATTGTTGTCACCCAAACATTCCCCAGCACTATGCCATGGAGTTTCATACACATGGAATCATAGGGCTAAGCAAGCAGAGAAGCAGATAACAAAAAAGCAATTAAGTATGCACCCTTGCTACTACTCCATTCTGAATTGTCTCTCTCCATGAGGCTATTCTCTTTAAATTACATGCATCGAAGCACTGTTATACACCTTTGTGAAAAAATTTTCAGGCCCCTAACTAAACCTCTTCATGAACAAACACATAATTCCAATTCCATTGCCTTTTGTTGTTCAACCAAATAATTTGGAGGGTATGTGCATCTGCACATGCCTACACCCAGGTGGTGGATGAGTATTTTTCACTCATTCAGTGTAGACTATATTACTTGCTAAGATCTAATGACTTTTATTATTCTGCAGGAAGAAACAGTCAAATTTCAAACAGAAAACTTATTTCTAAATGAATCAACATTTCCTGACTGACAGCAAGTATGCTTTAAAAGAATAGAAAATGGAACAGAATTTGTCACAGTTGTGATTTCATACTAGCTTCTCTCCCCATTACAGCAATGAATCAGAGAAACAGGGAAGAGAGGGAATTTCCATCTTCAGCTCACCTGGGACCAACTACCATTTTGTTCTTTCCTTCCCAAAACTGTCATAAATGTCTGTATAAATAAATCACTGTATTCAGCCACACCAGAGGAACAGATTGAACTGTAAAAGGGCCACAGCTTGGAAACATTACTTCTGAGGGACTATATCCCTCAGCTGCCACAATCTCCAAAAATAGGTTTTCCAAACTCTAGCTAGGACTAAATGACAGTTGGCTCCTTCTGCTCCCAAAACTTCTTCATTCATTTCCAATTCTTAATGCAGCTATATATCTGAGTTTCCCTCTTCTCTTCCTTGTTCTCATTTGTTTTGCAAAAAGTCAGTATATAAATGCTCGAGCAAACTAGCTATTCTTGAAAATGTTTTGCTATTAAAAATAGGTGTCTTTTTCTTTCAACTGAATGGAGGAGAGAACATTGCTATGATATTAACAACAGAAGAAATATGGGTACTTCTTTTATATGGCTGCCTTCCATGGATTGGAACACCAGAGCTCTGATTCCTTTAAATGCACAATTCACAAGTATTTTACCTCCTGCACCTAAAAATGTTATGTAATACAAGAGTGCCACTGTAACTTGAAATCCTCAGAGTGCCTCCAGGATAAGACTCATTGCCTGCATTTGTAAGCTACAGTAGCTTACAATGAAGAATTATCCACAAACCTTATGTATGTGCAATCATAAATATGACTTCTCTAAATGCCAACATGCAATATACAAGTGCATTACACACTGTTCCTGCCTTCTACCTGCTACATTATCCCAATATCCTGGGGTTGACTGGCTATAGTGGCACCAGCTCAAATGGTACAAAGCATGTGACTGACATCCCACATTTAGTATATATATGTCCCTGAGAAGAGGAACATTTTCTGTGTGCCTAGTTGGTTGCAACAGGACAGTGCAGCAGGGGTCTTAGACATTTTGCTGCCTGAGGCAAAGACAGCATCTCATCCTGATTCCATTGCAGAGAAGCTGGCTGCACTAGCAACTGACATGTTAACATTTGCAGTTGGCTAATATCCTCTAATTTAATTTTCGATCACATCTGACATAGAAGGTACATTTAGGGGCCCAGGACAGGTTTTGTGAAATGTACAGCTCTTTTCTAAGCTTGGGAGAGAACAGGCAAGGAGTTCAAAAGGAAAAGCCAGAAGGCTGCCACTATTACCCTCTAGCATCTGAGAGAATTGCTTTATTCTGATCATTGGGCAGAAAGTGTAAGAAACTCTGTATGCACATGTGTGTATGTTGTGTGCCTTCAAATTGTTTCCAACTTACAGTGACCCAAAGGCGAACCTATCGTGGGGTTTTCTTGGCAACTTTCTTCAGAGTGAGTTTCCTGTTGCCATCCTTAGAGTCTAAGAGTGTGTGATTTGCCCAAGATCACCCAATGGGTTTTCATTGTCAAGTGGGGAAGGGAACTCTACATACCCTAAACTAATCATAATTACTAGGTAATATTGATGTTTTCCTCCTCCTTTATCAAGACATTCACAATGTGGATATTTTTACCTGTTCTTCAGAAACTTCAGTTGGAGGCAGTACTTCATGTTCAGGCTGGCGATTATCCTGATAGTTTGCATTATGCCGATGACGTAAAGGAGGGAAGAGACGATTCCAGTTAATCATTCCACCCTATAAAAAATATTCCAAAGGAAAATTATTTAAAAAATAAAATCAGTAAAAAAAATTGTAGTGAATAAGAAAAAAAAGTGAAAAAGTTTAGGTGAAATAAATCTCTGTCATCTTAAATCAAGCTTAACAGAGACCACAAAACTTGTAGGAATCAACAATAACAATAGAGCATGTGTATCTCTGTGTGTTCTCGCCTCCACCACAGCTACAAGAATGTGAATAATGGAAAATTATTCACTTGTTCAATTTCTCCTGCAATGGGACCCAAGGTGGCTTACCGAATTGATTAAAACAGTACAACTAAAAACCTAATAATAAATAAGTTTTAAAAGCAATCAAATAATTTTATTTAAAATATTCATTTAAAGTAGTTTAGAACATATTTCAAACATGGTGAAAAAGATAAAAGTACCCTGTGAAAAGATCATCCTGCCATAGCCAGGACCCAAAGTCCTGTCTCAATAAGATGCTCTTTTGTTTGCTGTGGAAGAAGAGTACAGATAAGGGTCAGTCTAATCTCCAGCAGAAGAGAATTCCATAGTCTGGGAGCAGCCACCAAAAAAGGTCCTCCACAAGCCTGCATTTTTACTGGAGAAATAATGTAGTTTGTCACTGCTTTAACTGCCATGGATCAATGCTATGGAATTCTGAGATTTGTAGTATGGTGATATTTAGCCTTCTCTTTCAGGGTATGAAGGATTGCATTACAGTATTATGATTGAATAAAGGTGTGCCATTGAATAAATGGCAGATGAACCTATGTTTGTGAGCCTGCATGGTAATTAACCAATTAGGCCAGGTTGCTGCAATGCACTCAATCAGCAAGCTACAAAAGTTGTGGTAGTTTCCATGTAGGTTGGGAGCAGTTATGTTTTTGTATTTTTCTATGCTTATTTGTATCCAGCCATAATGCTACAATGCTTTGTTCATTATGTTATTTTTGCTTCTGCTAAGTAAAGCTATTTTTGTTACTAAAGCTCCATGACTCTACTACAATCCATTTTTGCAACCCTAACATTCTCTGTTAGAGAGCTCTGGTGACACAACAAACTACAAATCCCAGGATTCCATAGCACTGAGCCATGACAGTTAAAGTGGTGCCAAAAGGCATTATTTCTAAAGTGCAGATGCAGTCCAAACGTGCCTGTGACAGAGGCAGGACTGAAAGAAAAACCTCCTATAAATATTTCAAAACTCAGGTAGGCTCTTATTAAGAGACACAGGGGGGTTGCAGACTGCCAGAAATAGTGCAAATTGAGTCCACTTTTAGGGTTAGGGTTAGGGAATCATGGGAACTGTATTTTATTGTGGCACCAGGGCTCTCTGACAGAGAAGGCTCAATGTCTCAGAAAAAAATCAATTCCCATGATTCCCTAGCACTAACTCTAACCCTAAAAGTGGACTCAATTTGCACTATTTCTGGCAGTCTGCAACCCCCTACAGTTTTTCACATAGTCAGGACCCAAGCTGCATAGGGCTTTATAGACGATAATAAGAAATTTGAATTTGCCCTGGAAATATCCAATAGTTAGTGGATCTAATGCAACAAGACATTAATGTGTTTCCTGCAACCAGTCCCAGTCAGCATTCTTTTGGAAGGGTATTCATGTTCAGGGTTGCATCCAGAAGTATGCCCAAGTGATTAAGCTGAGGTTTCTGGGGAAATGCAATTCTTATTCCCAACATAAGTTGAATGCCTATTCCCTGATCTGCCTTTTCACCTCTGTCTTGTCTGGATTAAGCCTCCCAGAGCATGGGTAACAGAACCTGTTCCTGCAAAGAAGAAGAAGAAGAAGAAGAAGACCCAAATACCCCCCAACACTCTCCAGGGATCATGGGAAGCACTGTCAGCCTGTTTTGAGGGCTTCTTGGGCAATTTTAACAGGAAGTGAGTTGAAGTAATCTCCTGTTTACTTCCTGCTCTAAAAAGGCTACTCCTGGGTATAAATTGCTGCAGCATGCCCACCGCACACATGGTAGAAATACACTCCCAAACACTCTGGCAGGCATTTGGGAAGAGGAAAAATATTTTCTTTGAATTTTTTTTGCAAAAACAGAATCTTGACCCCGGGGATCCAGAAGGCCTCCAAATATGGTGGAAATGCCCTCTACACCACCTAGAAGTCATGATGGGAATTTTAGAGCAAAAATGCTCCTGGCAGCCAAGGGGCACACTTTCCCCACCCCTGCTATAGACTAATGGACAGGGTGTTAAACAGATTCCATGTCATCACATTCTGACTTTACCCCTCTAAGAAAGACCAGATTCACTGTAAAACAGTGTTCTGAAATCCCATCCCAGAGAGCCAATCCAAAATAATAATGTGGTTTTTGGTATCAAAAACCACTAAGAGTTCCAACAAGACCAATTAGGATGCATTACCACATTCATTTCCCAGAGTACTTTATCCACTAAAATAACCAAAGCTGTCTCCATCCCATATCCTGATCTGGCCTGATGCTAGACAGAAATGGATTTAGATCAAAGAAAGGTAAAGTGCAGCTTGCAGGCTACATGCACTCTCCAAAGCTGTTCTCCTTAACCCAGGGCCCCTCCAGGATCACCTTTAAAAAAAAAAATCTTCCAAATAGCTTCAAGAGGATATGAGGCCATTTTCACCATGTTTTGTGGCATTCTGGGCCATTTTAGGCCTGGAAAAGGCCTTCTTAAAAGCAGGAATCTTTTGACAAAAAGCCTCTCCTGGACCTGCCCTCTAAAAATGTTTTGATGGTGGAGGGAATGTGGCAACCCTCCAAAGTCACTTGAGGGAGACTAATGTTGCTCCAATTCTCTGCCAGTTGCCCAGCCACATAATCCATATAATTCAGGAATTCCTAGAGATGAGAAGATAAAATGAGCTGTAGAACCTTGCTCAAGAAAATGATAACGGAGAATGGTTAGTTAGGTTCTGGGAAGTTTTTTTCAGTCTCATAATAGCTTCTTTTAGGCTCTAAAAGCAGATGGGACTGGAGGGCTAAGGACTGAAGTGTTGCTTTGATATGCCTCCAAAGTAGTTGGAAGCCACTTCATTTGGCCCATCTATTCAGGGGTCTAGATGCATATACTGGAAAGAGAACTGGGATGGCTAAGTAAAACGATAAGGTTTATAACCCTCACAAAGCTAGGTATTTTAGCTAATGTAAAATATAACATAATAAAGAAATTGTGAAAGATTCTGTGTAACTGTGTGCCAAGCATTCTGTAACCATACCTTCACATATTTAGCCATTGAATAACACATCTCTTATAATTCAAGACTGACCTAAATTGATTCCAAAACATAATATCAATTCCAGATTTGGTTTGGCTTGTTCAGTATTGCAGAAACAACCTGTAGCATGAGATTAATGTACAGTTCCCTAGTTTTGATTGTAAATTTTTGTACAGGAAGTGAGCCCCCACTTATCTGACAGATTAGGCTTCTAAAAGCCATCAAAAAGTGGAATCTGTTGAAAGTGGAACCCAGTCTTTTGTTAGCTTGCGAAGGCAAGGCAGAACACTAGATGGCACCAAGCAGATTGAGATACAACCCCCCCCCCATGCTGAGTTGACTATAAAGGGAAAAAAGCAGCAGTAGTGGTCGACAGAGCAGATCAAGGGTCAAAACTGTGCTACATCGCTATAATTTGGATTTATTAAAACAGTGGAACACCTAAAAATGAGTTGTCAGAAAGAGGAGGAGACCTGTAATAATAACGACCCATTGGTCTCTGTATACATTTCAGATTTCTTGCTGATATTCAATTATTATTTTGGAGCAAACTTCCTAGCTCCAATTTCAAAGCAGGAACATAAGTGTTGGGTTTTTAAAAAGTTCAGATAACTAGTATTGCTCACTTTGTTTTCTAGGTGGTGTGGAAGGACCATTACCATTCTGATATGTTTGCACATCAGTCAGTCAGTATTAAAGACCTCTTCCCCTCTCTCTCTCACCACACCCATTCACATGAACACCCAAAATACAAAAACAACTGCTCTACCTGACCTAATTATTTGCATTTTAAGAAGGTAAGCTTGAGGCATTAGCTTATCACAAACAATGCCATAAATACTTGTGTGCTTAGTACTACTACTTATGAAGATGTTTTAAACATTCATTCATTCTTATCTTTTGTAGTCATGTGCAAAAGACAATAGAGGCTTGCATGCTTGAGCAAGCATAATGTATTTTTAAATATGAACTGGTATAGCCAACTATTTCAGTTAGAGTAATATACAGAGCTTGGAAAGTTAGGCTTGAAAAGTAAATCATTGTGTAACTTATCTCTGTCTCATGCACATACACATACACACCCATTAACTTGTTCCTGTTAAAGTTGCAGAGGTGGGACTTTTTACGTCACTTGTTATTAAAAATAAATAAATAGATAAATAAAGAAGAATAGAACAAATTGTGCATAGAGGTAATGAGAGAATGGCATAACAGTATGACTAGACTCATTTGAGAGACAATCCTATGTATTTCTTCAAAGGTCATTGCACAGAAAAGGTATGTCAAGAAAATATTACCAAACAAGCTTTCTGCTTATCTACTGCATGCATGAATTTTAAAAGAGAACCAGCACAGTATAAAAACTTCAGGAGGAAAAAAACCTCTTCACTGTTCAACAATAAACTTGGGCAGCAAATTCTGAGAGCAACCAAAATCTACCCCTTTGCATGTACGAACTGCAGTGATAATAATAATCCAAATAGTAACACAAAAATACCACTTTCCAGGTACATTCTCTTGTTCCAGCTTCACATTTACAGATGGTATAAAGTAACTTTTAAACATTACAGTTACATCTGAAAAAAAGGATGTTATCTTTTGCAAAGTTACAGTCAGGTTGAGTGACTCTAGTTACACTTTTATTATTATAGAAAAGAACTAATCTGTAGGTAATTTGTTACTTGTAACAAGTAATTTCTAAGTTCTGCTTGTTGCACAAAACAGTATTCTTAAACATCAAGGAACCAAGCGATCTAAATACAGGGAAATTATCAGAGAACAGTCAACATATGTTTCAAGACATTCAAGCCTTTCTCCTACAGGATATTAACTCTTGGTGCCTCCATGCGAGGGCAGTGAGATTTCAAGTAATTCCTCTCCTGCAACATTTGGTACTTGGAAGCCCAATGGGAACAGAAGGGCTCACTAGCACTCATACTTTTCCAGGACCTCTCTAAATATATCCAGGTGGTTGGGAAGCCACCATGCTTATTAGATATCCACACTACACAGAAATTGCTTGTACAGTCAGAAATAAATCCCATTTAATTTATTAGGATTTACTGCCAGATAATTATAGCACTGCAGCCTTAAGTAGGCATTGTTATTTGCTCACAAACAATAAAACAATAGTGTTCCTTTAAAACCACAGAGGAAAATTTATTGAAAACAAAGTAATAGAACTTTCACTGATTCTAGCAACAATTTGTCAAAAGTCAAGTCAAGTGAACTGTATCCAATGAATTTAGGCACATTTAGTTTGAAAGAATGAACTAAAAGGGAGATGGCTTATTTAAAAGGTGGACAATGAATTAGGACTGAATTTTGTCCCTGCAAATCGCTGGTAGGCTACGGTACACTACCATATTTTCAGTGGCCTGGACCTAATCAAAAGTAAGTTTTGGTTTTATCTTTGATGTTGTTGTTAATACTGACTATTTAACAAAAACAATTTGGTGTACCGATGTCAGCTCACAAGGTAATTCCTTTTTTGTAGGGTTCGGTAACATAAGGAACACCAAAGCACATATTTTTGGTTAATTTGGGAGATTTTTCATCCAAATACAAATGTTTGGGGGTTCCAGAAGTTTGAGGAGTAGGGAGACCACTAAAAGGGATTAGGGGTTTGGCAAGTGTGGCCTATGAACCACATCAGTGAAACCTATTTAAAGTCTGTAAAAAAATTCAGTTTTCACACTGAACATTATTTTAAATTAATCTTGCTTCTCTATATCTTGTATTGAACAGAAATGCTTACTAGCCTTGCACCAAGGTTAGATTAATTGTCTTTTTCTTGTACTGTCACAGTTTAATATTGTAGTAAGGAATCAAGAGCAGAATAAATGCAGAGTAACTGATATATTGGAACTGTCAACAATATTCTCTATTTTAAGGATTTCTGACAGAACACCTGAAGCTGTCCTTTTAAAGCAAGAAAAAAAACTTCTATTTCTTTGCAAAGTTGTTGTTTTGTCCCAGGAAACTTAAAATATGAAGCAGCTTTAGGCATATTCTATTGTATTTGTACTTTAGCATTTCCTGTTATTTTAGCACATTCATTATAGAATCACCACTTGATCTCCTCTGGTGAAAAGCTGTGGTTTACATTAATAAGGTCCTTGAAAACAATCTGAGTATTTTTCAGATGTCGTTTTAATTATTCCCCATGCGTTGTGTGTGCATATGTGTATGAGTGACAGAGACAGACTGGATTTCTTCTACCTTCCTCACAGATTTGTGAAAAGATTCCACTCCTTTCCTGTTTCTATAGGAATTTGATTTCCTTCCTGCTGAGTCTTTAAGTTGTTTCTCAGAGTTTCCACTTGAAAGGAATCTATTTTTGTCTACTTGGATTGTCCCCCTTCCCCTTTGGTCAGTGATTTCTTTAACCAAAACTGCTGCTTAGGAGGAACAAGAAACAATAGTTTCTTGAAAGAAATTTTGTAAAAGATTTTTTGAAGCTATTTTCTTTTCTTTTTTTTTAAAGTGGCAAACACGAAGCCATCAGGCTTAAATCAGATCAAATCAAATCATTCCTGAAAAATGCATTTAAATCATAATTTTGAAATTAACAGGGAGCAAACTGAATGGGGAAAATCATTTTTGTGTGTTTGGTTTTAAAAATGACAACTAACCCACAATTTAATATCAGGTACATATAATTTTGGCCTTTTTACAAGCATCAGCAAAATATTACACTGGTATTGTACACTGATGTTTCACACTGATTTAAAAAAGAGAAATTTCATGGGCCATACAGTAGAGACAGAATATTAATCATTCTAAGCTATAATGCTTAAATTTTGAGACAACAGCATTCCCTGTCTTACCAAGCTCATGGCTCAGTGGCACATGGGGAATCCATCTTCCTGGCACATAAGGCTTACTTAACAAACAATGATATTCTCTACTAGCTTCAAACTTCTGAAAGCTGCTCCCTCATACAATATGTCATATGTCATAATTTGGGGAGTGTACAATTTATCTCCCCATAATCTGGTAAAGCCTTAGGCCTACCACTCTTCTTTCCCTTCAGATGGTAGAAATTTAACTTTGGAGAGAGCAATACACAAACTTTAATCTTAAATTCCAAAAATACCTTTCTCTGTGTTTTCTCTTCAGCGTCACTGGTGAGAAGCAGCAGGTTTATTCAGAACTTTAATGTTTTGCCTCATTTCAAAAACCCTGTCTGCTCTCACAAATGAGTAAAATTACAACTCATTAGTAAAGATGAATAAAATCAGTTCCTATCACTATCTGCAGTTGTTTATAATAATGAAAGAAGGATGCTCCTCTCATTCAGAACAGAGTAGGTTAAAGTCTCAATCTCATCTACACTCTGGAAGTAAGCCCTTTTAAATAGTGAAACCTACACCTGAGTACATGTGTATTAGAATGCATACTGCAAAGACACTAATTCTGTTCTTACTAATGTCACCCTTTTCTTGGAAATTGTTTACAATAACATGAACCAGTTCAGAAATCAGAAGCCTGGGACTTGAAAGGGCAGTTCTGAATGAACTAGACAAGATCCTGAAGTGTAAAGATACATAATTGAATACCAAAGTCAAGCTTGTCCAAGCCATTTATATTTCCAATTTCCATGAATAGTTGTGAAAGCTGGACAGTGAAGATAGCATATAAGAAGAAATTTATTTTATTTGTAATGTAGTACTGGAGGAGACCTCTGTAATGTGGTGCAGGGAGGAGAGTTTGGATTGCCAAAAAGACAAAACAAATGGGTCCAAGAGCAAATCAAGCCTGAATTCTCCCTAGAAACCTAGATGACTACACTGATACTGTGGTATTTTGGACATGTCATGAGAAGACATGACTCACTAGAAAAGACAATAATGCCTAGCAAGGCAGAAGGTAAAAGGAAAGAGGACGACTGCATGCCGAATGGATAGACTAAGGGTGTCTACAGACGGCGCTCTGTGCCATCTTGGAAACAGGGCACCACGCCAAGGATGTCATCACGGCATGCGCCGTTCCGCACGGCGTGTGCCGTTAGGACGTTATCATGGCACAGCGTCTTAACGTGCTGTGCCAGAAAAAGTGCAAAAGAGCTGCGCGGCGGCAAAAGGGAGGATTGAGGTCGACACATCTGGCAGCTTCAGCCTCGATCCTCCATTTCCCGGGGCGGCCCAAGGCCACCCTTCTACATCCCTCCTAAATCAAGGAAGCCACAGTAACAGATGAGCAGAATGGTTGAAGATAGAATGACTTGGAGGTCTCTCATTCATAGGGTCATCATAAGTCAACGTCAACTTGATGGCAGTAAACAATAACAAACAAAAAAATCCATGAGACTCAAGCTATAGCAAATCTGCTAGTCCCTAATTTGTAAGGATTATCATCATCAAATTCATGTTCAAACCTAGGATTTCAGTCTCAGCAAAAAACTTAATGTTCCTCAGTTCTGCTTCAGATAGCAACATTACTTGGAAGAAGGCTTTCTCCAGCAACCATAAAGAGGAGCTGGAGATTAAAATGTGTCCACTGTTATGAAACCACTTTTACATTCTTATCTGAGCAAGACTTTAAAAGCAAACATGGGACTTGACTGTGAATCAGATTTTCAATTATGGTTAAAATCATGATCTATTTAGCTAAAAAGTGAACAAAAGTGCAGATGCCAGGGGACAATTCCCCCCAGCTCCTCCTCTCATGGGCTGCACCACCCAGCATGCCATTTTTTTCTGTTTTTATCAGACCCCCTCTCAAAATGGCAAATGGAAGTTTTGCCACTTCCTATCATCATTTTGAGAGGGACTCTGATGATGGGGGGGGGGGTTGTTGTCGGTGTTGATGGGATGTCAATGGATTTTCAAGTGCTGGAAGACTTTGTGTGGTTTTCAGGGAACATCAGCCTGAAAATAGACCCTTCAAAATTAAAATTTGGGGTGGGGCTTGTTGGTGGGTTTCCTGGCCATAAAGGTAGGGTCAAGGGGCTCCATGTACTGATCTAACTAGTGCTTGACAAGCCATTATCTTATATTCAGCCAAACATGGAGGTACTCTAATATACAGTATATGCTACCTTACAGGTTTATTGTGAAAGTTTCACAGATAATAAATCTTAAATGCTTTCAATAGTTTTTTTCTTAAATGCATACCATATAGTAATTGTCTACTTATTAGCAAATCAAATACTTTCCTGTGAAACATCCTTCAAACTGAACTCCATGTACTGCTATACGTTTAGGTAATGAAAAGGAAACTAACAAGTGGTTTAGTAATGAGACCATCCTAGATTTTATCACTAACACGTTTGCTGTGGCACCGTAAGTAAAAAAAAAAGTTTAGCTGACTGGTCTTTGTAGTCAGTAATTTAAACACCAAACTAATTCTTCCCCCAATCATGAGTAGCACCTGCTTAGAAATCACTGAAGGAAAGAGATTGCTGGATGTTGGAATGAAGTAGTTGGGAAGGAAGAAGAAAATATAAAAACATCAGTAATAAAACAAAAGGACAAGCCTGTGCTCATTAAACGGTGTCCATTATGTCTTCATTAATCAATGTAATCTATTATAGGCAAAGCCTACTAGCACTTTGGAGATCCTAGATTCTAGGAAAATGTGTGACTGCTGAGTCAAAAGATACTCACAAACCATAAGACTGTGGAAAGATAATATAAATCATTCCTTTAGGGGGAAAATGCTCTGTGATATGATTCCAGCACAGAGTCATCAAATAATAGCTCTCACATAGTACTGCTGCCACGCTGCATAATTAATGCAGTCTGACATTGCTTTAACTGCCATGGCTCAATGCTATGGAATCTTGGGATTTGTAGTCTGTTGTGGCACCAGAACTCTGACAGAAAAGGCAAAATATCTCACAAAACTACAAATCCCAGAATTCCATAACACTGAGTTAAATCAACGTCAAACTGCATTAATTCTACAATGGTGATGCAACCTAAGACAGCTACCTGCTTGAAATCATCTATCTACTTTTCACAGACCTTTTCTAGACTATAAAGCTAACTGGATTTTCTTAGTGTCTTATGCACACTATTCCAATAGATCAGCATTTCATAGACCTGGAAGTAAAAACAGGGTGAAAGAAAAATAAGGACATGTCTGTGATCCACTACTGGGTAAAAATCTTTGAAGAATCTGTTGCTAATATTTGCCACCATGTCAGCTTCAACTTATGGCAACCTTATGAATGCCAAATGTCCAAGGCACCCTATTATTAACAGCTCTGGTAAGGTCTTGCAAACAGGGCTGTGGTTTCTTTAAGTCTATTCCCCTGTAATGCAGTCTTCTTTTTTACCTACTGCATTCCACTTTATCAAGCATAATCTTTTCCAAGAAGTAATATCTTCTCATGATATGTCCAAAGTATGATAGCCACAGGTGAATCATTTTGACTAAGTAAAAATATTTGAGACCTTCCCCGGAGAAGTCTGTTTGGTGGCTTCTCAATGCAAGGAAAAGATTTTTTTTATCAGTTATATTAGTTGTTTAATTATTTAAATGAACAATCAAACAAACACAAAGGCTATTATATCTGAATTGGCAGGGAACTGATGCAGGAAGAAGATAACCTTGTTGGAGTTAACAGACACACTCTTTCACAATCTGGTCCATCATTCAGATACACCTTTAGAACTATTTTTTCTCTTGGAATCACCCAGTCTAGAACTTTCCCTTTTTCCTGCATCATTCCCTAACTCTCATTTCTCTCCTTCTCTCTTTCATCTTCACCCTCATCCTTTCCCTCTCACACAGAAATACACAAGCACAGATGCCATTCATTCATAAATTGCAAATACAAATACCATACATAAGTGTGTGTATGTATTATATATACAACGTATTATATCTGTCTGTCTGTCTAATCTTCCCTCACTGTCTCCAAACTGCCAAGACTAGTGCTGGAGAGATCTTGAATTACCACATAACAGCTTCATATCTAGATCTAGGGGAAACTCAAATGTAGGAGTATAATTTGACTCATGAAGGGGGGCATCTGTGTCTAATTTGACTCCCAAGTCAACCCTGCCCTCCATCAAGCCCAGTCAGCTGTAGAAGATTGGCAATGGTAGATAAGAGTCAATAAATAAAGAACTAGAGAAAATAGCACTGTTCACACTCCAAATCAGAAGGAACAGAGTAGTCACTTTCTGCAGGTCCCTGTGCCTGCAAATATTTGAGAAGCTCCATCCAGTGCTTTGGCTGGTTATCAGGAGTTGTATGGGATTATGTCAGAGGCATGGCCATACCCATCATCTGGCTCATGGATATTTGGCAGCAGAGATCCAGCCCTACACATTCAAACATGGTTCCCCATTTCTCACTTCAACCTTGCCATAAGCATCTACCAACACTGCAGTGCACAGGAAACCAATGGAAGCTTCCAATATTTGTTGGCATCAATGGATAATCCCACATGTAGTATCCATGTGTATCACGTAGTATGGATGGCCACGTAGCATCCAAAGACACCAGGACACACAGCATGAATTACTTTGGGTTTTTCCATGATCTTTGATAAAAGCCTCTAGCCCAAGAAAGTGAATTTTCAGACAGGAAGGATTAATGCCAAAGAGGCAGCAGCAAAGGCCTGGCACCAGGAGATTGTGTGTTTGTTCAGAATAAGGAAAGACATATAAATGTAATAATCCACAATTAATTATAAGATGGAGCAGGCAGCTATGGTGTCTCACATCATCCTAGCCAGCATAGCCATTGGTGAAGAATAATGGGAGTTGCAATCCAAAAGCATCTTGAAGGCAATGCCATGTACCTTCAGGTCAGAAACAGATTGTTCATATGATCCTTTTTCTACACATAAAAAGTAAATATAGGGCCTATACAGACTGCCAGAAATAATGCAGCTTGAGTCCACTTTAACTGTCTTGGCTCAGTGCTAAGGAATCCTGGGAAGTGTAGTTTATTGTGGCACCAGAGCTCTCTGACAGAGAAGGCTCAATGTCCCAGAAAAAAAATGCAATTCCCATGATTCCCTAGCACTGAGCCAGGACAGTTAAAGTGGACTCAAGCTGCATTATTTCTGGCAGTCTGTAAAGTCCCATAGTGAATCATTTTTTCCAAACTCACTTCTGGTACATATCTCACAATGAGCATGTAGACATATTGCTAGCCAAAAGTGAAAACATGCAGCCAGTATCTTTAAGAGAGGGAAGGGAAACTAAAATAATCATCAGAGTTTCACAAATATGTCTTCAGTGTGCAGTTGCTATGGTTCTCACTTTTTTCTTCTCTGTTTTTATTGCAAGAGAGATTTCTAATAAAAAGAGCACATCAAGCAAGACAGTCAGTGGTAAGGAGAACATTGGGCAACAGACTAAAGCACGTCTGGGAACTGTTTGTAAGGGGAAGCAAGAAGATTGTTTCTCCATACTGTAACAAACATTGCAGAAACCATTGCCCTCACAACATTTGAAATAAACTTCTTTATTCTGGAACCTTCTCTGAGGCTAATACAGACAGAGCCATTAGAGATACATATTTCCCTCAAAGTGTGGACTATTAAAGAAGACGTGGCTCTTGCTGACAAATGCTCCATCTTCCTATATGAATCAAATACTATGATGCCGAAGTAATACTGAGAGATGACAGATCACTACAGGAGTGAGAAGATACCAAGCAAATGACTGCTTAAACATTCTGCAGCATGAAAGCTCCTTATAAAAAGAGTGTTCCTACAATACTACTGTATATACTTGACTTTAAGTTGACCTCATGTATAAGTCAAGGTGAGGTTTGGGGACAAAAATTCTGGATTTTGATATGACCCCATGGATAAGTCAAGGGTAAAAATTATTGGCATGTAACAAAGGATCTATAAGACGAAACAAAGGTAAACAGTGCCAAAGAATTTACAATTCCAGCAGGCATGACTGTTTGTGCTCACCCTAAAGCCTGGATGGATGAGAGAGGAGGGGTGGTCAGTGCTTCCAGGACAAATTATGCTCTTGCCCTTTACCAGGGGATGGCTCATTTTTAAATAAGAGTTGAAGTACGGGACTTACACTGACCAGTGGATAAATCAACTCAAGGTTTTTTGGGTCAATTTTTGACTAAAATTTCTAGACTTATACATGAGTATATACAGTAACTCTACCCTGTAAAATGCAAGTGAAATGGGGCATATGTTCAAGACTGTTTTGTTTGCCCTTGTTTCCTGTGTACCTTCAAGTCATTGCCAGCTTATAGCAACTCTATGGTGAACCTATCTCAGGACTCTCAAGTTTTATTCAGAGGGGGGGTTGTCATTACCTTCCTCTGAGTCTGGAAGAGTGTGGCTTGCCCAACATCATCCAGTAGGTTTCTATGGCTGGGCAGGGAATGCCCTTGTTACCTAACATTGTGCTTATATATACACGTACATAAACACATTATCAAAAATGCTGCCTTTTTAAAAACCTGATGTGATTTCCAGTTACTTCCTGTTTATTTTGGGGGAGTGAAGCCTCCCCAGGCCTAAAACAACTGGGGGACTGCATGGCAACACTGTCTCCATCCTTACAGGATACAAGAAGACATGTGTTCAAAAATGTCCAAAATGAGATTGGGGTGGGATGAGGCCCTCTGAGATCCAGTAAGGAGTGTGCTAGGCCTATTGTAGCAGCCCATTCTTGCTCTATTCAGTTGAAATCAGAATATTCAATATTGAAGCAGCTGACTATCAAAGACTGGAAAGAGACTCAGGTTACACAAATGCAGTTTCCAGTCCCCTAACTACCTCATCCAGCACAAAAAAGCCTATTTGCCACATCCTGCCTGGAAGCAGAAAAGCTGATTTGATTTCAGCTCATACATCCTTCTTCTGTAAGGCTGTAAATAACTGCTAGTCAAATTCCATAACTAGGGTAGGATATATATACTGAGGTCTGAATACCCAAAGGCACTAGATCCCATCTGATACTGGAATCTAAGCAGGGTCAGATGGGAGGCCACCAATGATTATCAGGTGTTGTAGGCTGTATTTCAGAGGGAGGAACTGGCAAAACCACCTCTGAGTATTCCTTGCATAAGAAAACACTATAATATTCATGGAGTCACCATAAGTTGGCAGACAACTTGGAGGCACATACACAGACGGAGGCTTTGTGAGCAGGAAAGGGACTGTATATTATGTTCCCAAACTGCTTCAGTGTGTGGTCAGGACAACCATCATCATGTGCAGGGCTGTGGCAGCAGTTTTTCTCTTTATTTAAATTTAACACTGCTGCCAAGTAGCCATGGCTATGCTTGTAGCTGCCTTCCAGAGGCCATTCCTTGGAATGATGCTACATTATGGAACTTTTTGAGGGAAAACAGTATCCATGAAGTCAGCTACTGAGAAAGGTTTTGCTGCCACTGCTCCCGCAGAGTAGTTCCCCCAGGCTGTAAAATTTTGCCACCCGATTTCCCTGCCTTCATCCTTGTCACATTCCACATCTCAAATGTCTTGCCAAATGTTTGTAAAGATATTCAGTTTAGACCACCATGTATGTATATATGTGTGGACAGATAGAGAGACAGACAAATACAAATGCAGCTATACCATAGCTATCCATAAAACTGATATGCAGTAAACATAAAGGAAACTTATGTGTGAATTATGCAAATACAGTTATGTGTTTCTGATAACTACTAGAAATGTATTTTCGCAAATGGCTCTTTCTGGGTGTAAAAACCCTACATGTACATATGTGCCTTCATTATTGATTGACTTCTGGTGACCCTATGAATTTCATAGGATTTTCTTAGGCAATACTCTGAGGTTGTTTTGCCAGTGCTTTCCTCTGAATAGCCTATTTATTGATAGTCTCCCATCCAAATATTAACCAGAGCTGACCCTGCTTAGCTTTCAAGCTCAGATGGGATCTGGTGCCTGTAGAGTATTTAGGCACCTGGGGAAAAAATTGCACGCATCTTTTTACTGCTGTTGATGTTGACACTTGTAATCCCTGGCAAAGGGAAGCGCTGTTCCACGCTCTGGAAATGACTCAAGATTGCACCACCTCTGCCCTTTCCCTACCCAAGTTAAATTTGAGTGGGGCACCATAGTCAAGACCAGTCTCTGGAGACTGGGGTTCGATTCCCAACTCAGCCATGAAACCCAATGGGTGATCTTTGGCAAGTCGCATACTCTCAGCCTCAGGGGAAAGCAATGACAAACTTCCCCTGAAGAAATCTTGCCAAGAAAATCCCATGATAGGATCACCTTAGGGTCACCATAAGTCAGAAACAACTTGAAGGCACACAACACACACACACCTCATAGTTTTCCTCGAGGATTTGTAAGCATCCTTAGGTCTATATAAAATCAAATTATAACAGAAAAATAGAAGATGATAGACTAAATAAATAGGTGTATTTCTTCTTCACAAATAAGCTATGTCCTTCAGAAAAACAGCTTCGTTTACCTGCTGCTGTCTTTGCCGCCTCATCTGGGCAAACTGTGACATCAAGATTTGTCGATCCAGTAATTCCATCCTCTGTTGCCTCTGTATGTCCACAGTTGCTCCCATTCCAACTCTGGTTTCACTGGATGGCTCCATAGATGAGAAAATTGGTTCAAGAGTCCAAGCAAATATTTTTGCCACACCACTGGGTACACAAAGTATCTGGTACACTTTTAGAACACTGTTGCTATAGCACATTCCAGAAATCTGAAAGCAAAAACAAATGAAAAATGCTTATATTACAGCTATCAAAATGACATATTGATAGGCAATACTGAGATAAAAAAAATTGGTTTCCTCTTTTTATAATCGAATCTGGAGTTCAAGTGACTGTTAGTTTAAATGTCAAAGCAACCCAACAAGATGCTGATGTTCACCTTCTGTTGAAACTTGAGTCTGTCATCAAGGATGTGACTGTTAAGTAATGTAAAAAAACAACCATGTTCATTTGAATGGAAAAATATAGAAATGATCCTATTTATTTCATTCTTTTCTTCCCTGTTCCTATTAATTATTAGGACCTGATGTTATTTTATTGGTATATAACCAGGATAAAAAAATGAATTAATAACCCAAAAATGCAAGAGAGGAGACAATATAACATCACTAAATAGCTACAAAAAAGAAGAGGTTTGAATGTTTATTGTGAAAGCACCTAGTTACCGACTTTATCAGCTTAGTATTGGCATTTGACAATATAGTGAAAACACTAAAATGAAAAAAGCCACCACGTACTGATTTTTGTGTGATAATAAAGTGAGTGGTTTATGAGAGAATTTCTAAATGACAGAAGGCATTTATTAAGCAGCTCTTTCACCCAATAAGACCCTTTTATGAATCCTTTTAGGTTACAGCCAGTTCCTATAGCTATGGTAAACCTGTGTTTGGGCTACACTACTTCAGACTGTCCACTTGTTTGTAACAATAGCAACAACCTGCCTTCACATATTATTGTCATTTTATTTAATTTACATTCCTCCTTTTATCTAAACAGGTTAGAGTAGTGTAAATGGCCCTCCCCACTCATTTATGATTAAAATAACTCTGTGAGGTCAATTAGCTTGTAAGTTAATGGCTGGCCAAAGGTTACCCAGTGAGTGTTATACCTGAATAGGGACTAATCCACATTTTAGTCTAATAATCGATCACATCATATCACATTTTACTACATAGAAAATTGGATGTCAATGGGGAAAGCAAAGCTAGAATCCCTCCTCTCTCTCTCTCTTTCTCTGTTGTTTGCATATATAGAAGTATTAAAGAATGTGAGTCTGTCTGAAGACATGCAATCTATACATATGTGTGTTTGTAAAAATTAGGGCTTTGTTTTAACTTCCTTTCACATCCTCTTGATTCATCATTCTCCATTCCTAGCTCCACTGGATATAAACATATTTCACTAAAAGGCATAAACAGCAGAAGTACAACAGTAGGCTTTCATTTTGCTAGAAACCTAAGGTGGTAATCCCATGCACAGTCACCTTGGGAATAAACTGGATTGAACTCAACAAAGCTCACTTCCACATAAACATGTATCGCTCTATTAAACTGTTGTCTTGGGGATATCTAGCATTTCTTTCCTAGATATTTCAGAAACAGTCCTTATTGATTTTACAGATCCTTAGGTAAAAAACCATTTTTAATTAATGTGTTTTGCTATTTCTGATCAGTCCCCTTTATCCCGTTACACTGCTGGCCAGCACTACATGTTATAGCAGCAATTTTCAAATATTAGCTGCACACTGGGAGAATAAAAATTTGAGTTATTTCAAAACTATTTAGTAGCATTATGTTCTAGTCAAATAGGGGTTTTCCCCTACTGATCAAACCAGATGATTAATTTATGTATGATTTGGAATTTATATTATGAAACATCTTCATAGTAACAGATGATCTGGAAAAAACAAGGAAACAAATTGAATATGGGTAATCAGGCCGAGCAATTACAAGGAAACTTACATGTTTAACCCACAGAAGATTTTGCAAGTAATGTTCACAGGAAAAGTGCTTACAAACCATATAAATAATTGTCTTTATCTACATTCACTTTATTTTAAAAAGACCCCAATTATCTCTTGAGCTAGACCAGGAAAGGTCAACCTTGAATAAGATGAAATAAAGAAGTTATATCATTCAAAAAGTTCCACATTGTCCCACTATGGTCACTTTTTAACTGCCATTCTTAGTTTGATAAGGTAGGATATTTTTAAACAAGTGAAATGAATTCCAGTAGCAATACAAAAAGGTGCTATTGAAACTCATTGGCATCTTCCTCAGAGTGCACCAATTTGAAGGTAAATGGTCTTTTATAGTGGACAAATAACAACATCATGTTTGAAATCTGGCTTGTTAACAATATCTTTACTTTCTGTCACTCACTTTATTAGGACAAACTCAAACCTACTGTATGGTTTGTTTCTTTTTACTTTTTCTGTCAAGTAGTCTGCACCCTCCCATCCCAACCCTAAAGCACAAAGAAAAAATCACTGTGGTTTTGTAAATCAAACAGATATTTTACTAAAGGATGCTAAAGGATTTAGCTATCTTTTTGTACACGGTTTAATACACGGTATGCTAAAGGATTTAGCTATCTTTTTGTACACGGTTTAATACATAAAAGATTTACAGTAAAGTTTAAATTTTCCACATTCCACTAAATTTGAAAAGGGGAAGAAGGAATATACTGCTGTCAAATCAGTTGCCATGCATGTGAAACAAGACTGCCCCACCACCTCATCCAACCTTCCTCTTATTCCTTTCTGGGAGGAAAACATCAGGAAGCTAAAGAACAATTTTGTCATTCTAAATTTTCAGCACATTCATGACTAAACAAGTACTTTTCAGTTTAGCATGATATTTCAGAGGAAGGGACTGGCAAAACCACCTCTGAGTACTCCTTGCCTTAAAAGATCCTATGAAATGTATGAAGTCATCATAAGTGGACTGGTGACTTGAAAGTACATGTACACACACACACATGATCCACAGATTCTGATGTTCAGGAGGATATCCCTTCCCCATTGTGGTGGTGGTGGTGGTGGTGTGCCTTCCGGTTATTTCCAACTTATGGAGACTCTAAGGTGAATCTATCATAGGGTATTCTTAGCAATATTTGTTCAGAGGGAGTTTGCCTTGCCTTCCTCTGAGAGAATGTGACTGAAAGAGGCTGTGGTAAGACCTCTTCTGAAAAAGGAGGAGTGTGTTTCTGTTGGTCCTGCTGGACTTCTCAGTGGTTTTGGTACCATTGACCATGGTATTCTTCTGAATTGCGTCTATGGGATGAGGTTTGGAGACTCTGTTCTACAAAGGCTCTGTTCCTTCTTGGAGGGGTAATCTCAGAGAGTTGTGCTGTGGGATTACTGTTTCACCCCATGGCCACTGGCCTGTGAAATCTGGGGACTGTCTTATTCCCTGTACTATTTAACAGCCATAATAAGCTGCTGGGAGAGGCTGTCCAGAGTTTTGAGGTCAGGCGTCACCAGGTGATGATACCCAGTTCTATTATCCTTTTCCCCCTAATTCCAAGGAAGCTGTTCCTGAGTTAAACTGGTGACTGGCAGCTGTAATTGACTGGATAAGGGAAAACAAATTGAAGCTTAATTTAACAAGACAGAGGTGCTCAATCAAAAGGCAGATCTAGAAATAGGGATTCAACCTATGTTAGATGGGGTTACACTTTGCGGGTATTCCTGGATTCAGCTTTGAGCCTAGAGACCAGAGTTTCAACAGTGACCGGGGTGCTTTTACTAGTGGGTCAACTGTACCTATTCCTGGAGGACTCAAATTTATCCAGGGTGGTACATGTCTTGGTTACATCCTGTTTAGATTACTGTAATGTGCTCTACATGGGTCTGCCTTTGAAAAGTTCTCAAAAACTTCCATTGGCCCAAAGAGCTGCAGTCAAATTGTTAACTCCCTTGTTGCAACAGCTGCACTGTGCCAGTCCATTTCGAGGCACAATTCAAAGTACTGGGTTTGATCCATAAAGCCCTATATGGCTTGGGTTCTAAGTTATTTGAAGGACTATATCTCCCTGTATGAGTACATTAGAGCACTAAGATCACCTAGAGAGGCCTTTCTCTCTGTCCCACCATCTTCTCATGCTCATTTGGTGGAAACAAGCAAAAGGACCATCTCAGTGGCTGCTTCCAGACTTTGGACTCCCCGCCTAGAGAACCCAGAATGGCCCCATCCTTGCTCTCCTTCCAATGGCAGGTGAAAATATTTTCATGCCACCAGGCTTTTACAAACTGATGAGGGTTGGGCTTTTAATGTGATGCAGTGTTGTTTTTAATGGTTTAAAAGGTTTGTACAGTTTTTTAATGCATTGTAATAATTTTAAGGTTTAATGTTTTAACTCATAAATTGTTCCATTTTAAAAAATTGTATGCTTTTATTTTGCTTTTCAGATAGTTTTAAATACATTGTTAGCTACATTGAGCCCTATTATCAGGAGAAAGGTGGGATATAAATGTATAAAATATATAAAGTGATAGAACATTGTATTGTCACCTATAGTAGCCACATAAAACTACTCATGTAATAAATGGCCTTCATCACATTTTGGGCAAAGACACTTTCCTCTCACAAAATTTAGGTGGTTATGACAGCTCCTAAAACCTAATAACAACTGACTATCAAAACAAACAAACAAACAAAATACATGAGACCTTTCAATAAATTCAGCTGTCAAGTTTGTCCTCCATAACTACTTTGGCAATACTGCTCCAGGAGGTAATAATAATCCTGACATGCATAACATCAGTTAATTCACTGCTCATCTTCCAATGAGACATGTGTGTTATCATTTGCCAGCAATATCCTGCTTTCTAAACAGAAGGAACAAAGCAAACTCTATGCAAAATAATAAGTGGACACAACACTGACATTTAAAAATTGCACTATTTAACAAAAACAAAAAAAAGCAACAACAACAACAACAAAAAAAAGAAACCCATTTCAGCCTGCAGGCCACTCTATTATGGATCTGAAAATAACTATTCTCAAGCAAAGAAAAATCAAAGGGATAATAAAAGTAGGTGCTGAAATAACATTAATAAAAAGGTTTAATTATATCTCCCTGGGTTTGATTTTGGATAAAGTTTTGTTTAAATCACATGACATGTATAGCTTGCTCAAAGGTAGGATGCTTATGTCATCATTAATTTATCTGTAAATGCTAATAAGGTAACTGTCACTGTACTCTCTGCATTTTATTTTCTGCTGAATTCACTGTTTATTGCCTTCCCCCTAACTATGTGTATATGTGTTTGCAGCTCAAAATAAAACTAAATACATTTAATGAAATGGACCCCATTCCATGAAAACTTATGCCATAATAAATCAGTGAGCCTTATAAGTTGTGACAAACTGTTGCTTTAACTTCACATATACACAGGTTGGTTCAAAGCTAGTATGAACTGACCAGGAAAGAACTCTAGGGAACATGGTCAAAAGCTTTAAGAAAAGGTCAATTTATGGGAAACAATTAAGACTTATAAAGATGTGCATGGTGCACTATTTCCTCATACTGGAGGTAATGAAGCTGAATGGTGAAAGACTCAAGACAGAGAAAAAGAAACCCTTAAACTACAGACTATAGTTAGACTACAGATACTACTAGATGTGTTGATAGCCACCAATTTCCATTACTTAAAATAGCAATTAGTCAAATTCATATTCATAAAATAAGCACATCATGTAGTTTGACCCATTTTGATAACAATGCTTGATTTGAATAAGCAGGACAGGAGAGTATTCCAAAGAGAGCAAGAAGAGGAACTGAAAGAAATAGGGAGAATGCCAAGCATGCTGCAGCTGGCTCATCCACAGTTTAGTTTTGTGGTCACATTTCTATGTACCAGTAGCAGACAATCTGGTGGCTTTCAGATGTTTGGGGTTATAGTGTCCATCATCCCTAGCAACATAGGTCATGCTGATTGTGACTGGTAGGATTTGTAGCCCCAAATATCTGGAAGGCTCCAGGTTGCCTGCCCCAGCCATGCATATTCCCAGTATTAGTAAGCATCTTGCTAGCAATTAATAATAAAAACATTCTTCCCAGTGAGCTTCAGTCTCACTCTATAGCCTATCTCAAACAATTCTCAAGATTCTGTATGGAGTTCTTATTTTGCCTTCCCCTTTGTAAGATTTTATTTGGCAGCACTATTACAGTAACATCTTAGGGCCCCACATGATATCACACAAATGGTGCAGACAATATGCTTATCATGACTAGTCATAAAAGGTAGACTCAGCCAGGATAAATTATTAAAGGCTGCCAGTGAGAATGGGTACATTTCACCGCCTGGGTCAGAGCAAGCAGGCCTCTGAAAACCAGTTGTTGGGGAACAGTAGTATAAAAGGACAACTGTCCTCATCACCTGATTGATAGATTTCCCAGAAACATCTGTTTATCCATTATGCACAACTGCAATTTTAGGTAAAGGAAGTTGGTAGCTATCAACATTCATACATCATTGCTGTTCTCTGTTCTTAGTCTCAACCTCATTGGTAGACGAAAGTCTAATCTTTCCATTGTATGGTAACCTTTTCATGGAACAGAGCACAATCTGAAACATATTTTGACTTTCTTATGCAAAACTTCAATTCTTCAGAAGGTTCACACACACAACAATAAAATGGGGAAAGTGGAAATATAAAGGGGAGGGGGAAGAGACATTATGCCCACAAAAATGAAAAAAATAATAAAAATTCCACAACACAGCATGACTCTTGTACATCAGAAGCTGTAAGTGGCATTAACTTTTCAAACTCAGTAGATGGAAAAAATATATTTGTAGACTTTTCATACAGCTTGAAAAAGTTCTTTTTTCCTATCACAGCAAACCAAGGTAATTAATAGTCGCTGTTCAGAATAGCTTTTTAAAAGAGTTCCAAACAGTAGAAAGAAAGCCAGTTTGTTTGTTGCTGTTTTTCAGATCTATGGTTATGTGCAAGGTGTGCCATGTGGCTTAACAATGTTAACATTAATATGAGTTACATATGAAGCTAAATATTTATCCTGCTTCTGTATATATAACAGGTTGGAGCCTAAGTTTCCTGTCCTCTGACAGGAAAGGTTTCCTCCACTTGAAAAGAAAGGCTCCTTCCAATCAGAGGACGGGAAACTTTGGAGACAACCTAATTATTTTTAATTCAGTAGTAAACACTGAAAGCAGGAACAAACATTTCAAATTTATATTTGTAAAGTTGTTGCCAAACAGGGATTTTATTAAAATTTGTTGCTGGGGAAGGGGAATCAGACCTGAAGTGAACAGTCCTTTAACAAGAGATGAGAGGCTAGGATGCACATTTCATTATTCAGTAATGACTGTCCTGCAGTTTACAGTAAGAATCTACTCTGTTGCTCACTTTTCCTCCAAAGATGACTGTATACAGGCAACCTCACTCAGTTTCCCCAGCTGCTCCCAAGAGTTACGCATAGATGATATTTTACTTATTCTTTCCCTGCCCTCTGAATACAGTGTTACTTATCATATCACTAGCCTAAACGTTAGGGAATACTTTGAAAAGTATTAGAATTAACCCTACAAATAATATCAAGGAAGTAGTGCAAGCAAAGTAAACAATGTTCCGTGTTATTTAACAGTATTGGCTTTCGACAAGACATATGAAAACACAACATATATAAGACATTATGAAAATTAGTTTGTTAGCCATTTTACCATTTACTGAACCACAGAATAGTAGCTGAATGACTGGACCACAAAACAGTCACTATTTTACCTTCAGTTCTTGGTACTTATTGTTTTGTGGTTTGTTTATAAAACCCAAGAGCAGCCAAGAGAATTACACATTCTAGCATATTTGCAACTATTCAAATACAGTGGGCCCTTGGTATCCACTGAGGTTTGGGTCCAGGACACACACCCCTGATGGATGCTAGAATCTATGGATGCTCAAGTCCCACTAAATACAATGGCATAGTTAAACAATGTCCCTTATATAAAGTGGCAAAGTCAAGGTTTGCTTTTTGGAATGTATGTATTTTTTAAAATATTCTCAAACTGTGGATGCTTGAATCCACAAATAAAAAAAAATCTGTGGATATGGAAGGCCGAATGTATGACGAAATAAGAAGGGATGGGAGGCAGAACAAGGGTTTTGGAGAAAATGTGAGTAAATCTAAGTATAAAAAGAGACTGGTAAAATCTGAACTCCACACTGAAGTTTCATAATGATCCTAAGCACTTCAGAACATTAGCCATTGTGTTTTATTTTTACACAGTAAACCATGATAATGGATCATTCAATAGTTGTTGGATCACTTTTCATGTGTTGACTCTTCATGATAAAACTGCAGTGAAGATAGTGCAGATAGCTAGTAACTGAAATTGCAACTTCTTCAGCAGTCTTTCAAGGAAATGCCATCTTGTTTCATATTCACTGTGCCTATTTTGGTCCCACAACTGCAACTTGAACAGTTTGCTACGTTGGTAACATATCAACAGAAACCTTCACAAACCTGATCTCAAGAAGAATAGCAATTTGCTATGTTTTATATTAAATGGGTACTTCTGTCAAAGGCACATCACCTACAATTATTTCCTTGGAAATTGGGTGCATTGTATTTAAATAAAACTTGACATATTCAATAGTACCAAAATTGGACATTCACCAGCATATTCAATAGCATCAGGTTTTGGATAAATAAGTATACAACAGGCAGGACAAGAGGAGAAGGCTGCCAAGTACCTGACTACTTATGGTATGTGCTTTTCAGACTATAGCTTGAAGCCCTGCCAAAAAAATTGTACAATTCAATTCATGAGCTTTTGTGTCTCAAACAAAGGAAGCTATGTTTGACAAAGGATGTCAAGGAAGACTATTTCCCCTCATCTGTCTAAATAATCAGTGTAAGCACTTCTTTGCTTTAAAAACAGAAAAGAAAGACTTAATTTTCCTGTCCATTTCCCCAAAAATATCAGCTATCAACCAGCTAGCAAAAGGAAAACATGTAAAGCAGTGTTAGCCTAATATGGATTAAATGGATAATTAAAAATAAACTTTAGAAACCAAAGCTTCATTTATAATCCAGACCAATATAATCCAATGAGGCAATTATTAAAGAAAGAAAACTGTGTAAAAATTAAGTCTGAAAAATCAACTGCAACTTTGCTGCCATTGCTTTAAGTCCATGCTAAGGGTTTTCAATCTGGGTCTAAACATCCTAAAGGCACTAGATCCTATCTGATTTTGGAAGCTAAGCAGGGTTAGCTCTGGTTAGTTCTTGGATGGGAGACTGTCAGGTGCAATAGATTGTATTTCAGAGGATGGAACTGGTAAATCTTTGAGTATTCATTGCTTAAGAAAACCTTATTATAGGGTTGCCATAAATTGACCAGACAACTCAAAAGCACATGCACATACAAATGGTTTCAACTGGTTGTCCATGATGGAGTCATCTGCATGCATGGGCTTATTGCCCATCACGTGTCAGACTAGGAAAGATTATCTGAAAACAGACTGCAGACCTTGTGCCTGGACATCCTATGTGCTGAATGACAGGTATGTCAAATTGTATCATATTTGCTGGTTGGTGGAAAGAGAACAGGGAGGGGCCAGCCTAACTTCCCATGGAAGGGGCTTCCACAGCCTGGGAGAAATCACTGAGAAAGCCTTCTTGTGTGTCCCCTTTAAAGGTCCCCGTGAGAGTAGTGGAATTGAGAGCAATGCTCAGCTCCATGTTTGCCTCTTTATCTTGAGTCATTTTAGTTTGGTTTCCAGTTTGGGTATGAAGAACAAGTCCTCGTCTGCCTTAATATGTGGGGAGGGAAAGGGTGACTCATGAGCAGTTCTAAAGATTATTTTTGCTTTTCCCCACAGACCCATGATTCGCACCCTCAGCCAAACTAATGCTGCAACTACACTGCAGAAATAATCTGGTTTGACACCTTAACTGCTATGCCTCAATGCTATGGAATACTGGGAACTGTAGTTTTGTGAGCCTTCTCTGTCAGGGAGCTCTGTTGCCACAACAAACTACAATTCCCAGAATTCCACAGCATTGAGCCATGGCAATTAAAATGGTGTCAAACTGTGTTATTACTGCTATGTGGATGCTGCCCATGAAAAATGTACGGGAACTTAATGCAAAATTTTCTTGTCAAGATTTTGAGAGAGGTTGGCAGTAAGCATGTAACATTTTTAATACTACATCACTTTTGACCTTTACGTTTCAATGGTTCAAGATCTCGTCTTTAAATGGTCAGGAACTCTATGGGGTACTTTTTCCTGCATGTTCCATCCTCTTCATTGTGATCAACAGTGGAGGTCTTGTAGAATTCTCCTTGCTGACTGAGCCTCAGTATTAAGCCACAAGTACCATCTGTCTGCCTTATAAGTAACAAGATAGGGCATACATGATAGACTCCTGTTTCTGGCTACGTGCCTGCCATCAGCAATGCATGAGATATTCCCTCTGCTGAGCAGTCACTGTAAGGTAGAAAACAATAGGCATGCATAGCTTGAGTGGTTACCAAACCAAAATTATAAAACCATTATTATGAAGTAGACAGTATTTCTGTAATTTACTGTTAAGATAAACTATAACATTTTCTTCTACGACCCCAAGCTCTTAAAGAAGGCCTCTGCCTTTGAGCAGAGGTATGCATAACCCGCTTTTACTTACTCTCAACTAAAGATCTTACCTGATGCCTCCAATATCATGGATTTGAAAAGACAAATGATACTGTTAGTCACCTTGTGTTTTTAGCAAAGGCAGACATGGCAAAATGCCTTCAAATAATGTAGTATTTATGCATGGTTGTTAGTGGGATGAAGAGAAGAAGAAAAGGAGTTGACAGACTATGTGCTGATAACACGGGTGGGCTAAACATATGGTAAAAGTTGTTCCCTCCACCAAAACAAATGAACCAGTACTGCAAACTCAACACATTAACAGTGTTACCCATGGTACTGGAAGAGAAAGGATCTGCTAATTTTCAACAATGACATATTCCAGAGTTTACAAATTTGATGTGACCCCTTCTAGATGCAAAACAATTGCTCCCATTCTCCACTGCCCTAAATAAGTTACTGCAATAGACAGTAATGACATGTAAGTTGAGAGATATGAAGATGCTATTTTAGGAGAGTTGCATTTACTCGTGCATACAAATTATGTCTGCTGTTTTAAATAACCCTTTATATAACTTGTAAGGGGAAGTAAAGACAGAAAAAATCAAGTTTCATTTGATGACAGAGCTGGAAAATAAGTCTGTCATAAAATAAATAAATAAATAAATAATAATAATAATAATAATAATAATAATAATAATAATAATAATAATTTAAAAGCACTTGAAAAGCCACCTTTTCAGTTAAAATCTTGTGAAACCTTGTGAATAGATTACACAGGACACACTTCACTTTTGTATTAGGATCACTATGACAGAGAAAAAGCTTACTCCTCAGTCCTGTGGGATCTTCTAAGCATACAACTTTACATTCACTCACTGGAGTGTGAAAGGGTTCCATTAAGTCCTAGGGAGAACAGAAAAACATGTTTGCCCTTCAGAATAGGAGGTCTGTCCTTTTCCCCATCCTTTTAGGGTTGGTTCTGAAATTCACTACATCCTATCACAATCCTTATAATATTATCATATTCCACAAGGAATTCATGTTTATTGGCAGGTTGCTTAGTTTCTGAATATTGTATTTCGTGATGGTAGGGAAGCTAAAAATAGTGTCCATGATTCATTTCACTATCTTTCTTGAGATTTGGGATAAAACTAACAGTTACACAAATTTTATATTTTTAAATTTAAATAATTTATATCTTGCCTTACTCCCAATATGGGACCAAGGGGGACTGTAGATGGGCAGCACAAAGCCGCCCCAGGAAGTGAAAGGGAGGGTATACTCTCAGTCCCACTACTGTCACAGTCAAGCTCAATGAAAGGCTTGCTGGCAGAAAGCAAGCAGAGAGGGGCCCAACCTAGCTGCAGTGGAGTGAAAGGGATTCACAGCCCGGGAGCAGCCACTGAAAAGGCTCTCTCCTCCTGTGTCCTTACTAAGCTTGACTGTGATAGTAGTGGGACTGAGAGTATACCCTCCCTCAAGGATCTTAAATCTTGGACAGGTGCACATAGGGAAATATATAGTCTTACAGAGAGTCTGGAGCCAAGTCATATAGAGCTTTATAGGTCATAAACAGTACTTTGAATTGTACCTGGAAATGAACTTGTAGCTGTTATACAGTTTGCTCTCTATATCCATGGATTCTGTATCTATGGATTCAACCATCCATGGCTTGAAAATATTTTTTAAAATATGAATTCCAAAAAGAAAATCTTGATTTTACCATTTAATAAAAGGGACACCATTTTACTATGCACTGTATTTAATGGCTCTTGAGCATCCATGAATTTTGGATCCATGAAAAATAAAGATTCCTATAGCGAATTGTATTTATTAAATTATTTAATAATATAATTCTGAAACTATGGCTGTATCTGCACTGCAGAATTAATGCAATCTGACACCGGTTTAACTGCCATGGCGTCAGCCACGGCGTCAGCGTGTGCGGGGGGGTTGCGCGCATGAGCGCATGCGCCGCCATTTCCCCCCCCTTCGGCCCAGCCGAGACCTGGGCTACAGGAGACTGGCCCAGGTCTTAAAAAGGTTGCCTACCCCTGGCTTAATCTAAGAAAGCCGTAGCACTGAGTTTGCAGCATCTTAGCAGGGCTAATAGTAACAGGGTGTTTTGGGGGTCTCTATAGACACAGGGTTGCCATAGGTTAAAACCAACTTCACAACAATTAACAACAATTATATGATCTAGATAATGGATCAAAACCTTACTCCCTCCCTCTTAGTATAGTCCTATACCCATGTTGGCGAACATATGGCACATGGGCCATCTCTGGCACATGAAGCCATTTTGGAGGACACATGGAGAGACGGGAGTGTGGGAGAAGAGGAGGAATAGGAACGCATCTGCTCCTCCCCTTTCCTCACCCTCCTGTCACTTAAGCTGCCTCTCCAGAGACAGTTAAAAGCATGAGAAGGTGGAAAAGAGGAGGAACAGGCATGCACCTGTTCCTGTTCTTCCCCACTGTCCCAGGTCTTCAGCTATCTCCGGAGAGGCAGCTGAGGGTCTAGGCAGGGGGAAGAGGAGGTCCCACTCCAGAAGGCGGATGTCCCACCCCCAGCAGCAGGTAGCAAATGGTGACAGAAAACCTTTAAGTCTGGGCACTTGGTCTCTAAAAGGTTTGCCATCACTGTCCTATACTGTCCAATATAAAAGTGGATGGTCAAGGTAGCCCTATTAACATCTGAGGCAATTAATCTTTTAATTTGATTTAAACATGGAATAAACTGCTTTTCTTTGTAAGCAGGCATTTTAAATATCAAGTCCTGTGGGGGGAAAAATCACAAATATTAAAAAGATCTTTCAGTGACTCAAAAAAGATCATATGTAAAATTTTAACCCATTTTAATATGCTCTGCTTCAATTTCAATTTTAACTCCATGTATGTCCATGCTACTATAAATATATTAATCTTTAAAGTGTCCCATAACTGTTGTTTTTGTAGCAACAGATTGAATGGTCCATTCATCTATGGCACTTCTTGGTGTTAGGGTTTTTGCGATATGAAGTGGTATATAAATGAAGCTGGGGGTTTTTCATCTGGAAAATTTATGTAATTATTATTCTTATTTATACACTAAGTATTATTTTATTATTTTAAATTGTACACTTTTTAATGTTAGTTGCCAGAGACGTCATGGAATGGTGATATATAAATAGTAAAAAAATAAGTATTTTTTTACATAAAGTTATAGAATCATAGAGCTGGAAGAGACTTCAAGGGCCATCCAGTCCAACCCCATTCTGCCATTCAAGAAGACAGAATCAAAGCACCCCTGACAGATGGCCATCCAGCCTCTGTTTAACAACCTCCAGAGAAGCAAACTGCATCAAACTCGGAGGGAGCGTTTTTCACTGTCAAACAGCTCTTACTGTCAGGAAGTTCTTCCTAATGTTGAAGTGGAATCTCTTTTCCTATAGCTTGATACTTCCTAAGTTATAACTACTTCTCTCTGTTGCTTTTATCAGTTTTGTATTTCCTTTTTTAAAGAAGCAACTGGCTAAATAGAACTGAATGTCATACAAAACAAACAAACAAACAAAAACCCTAACACCAAGAAGTGCCATTCTTTGTTTTAAACTACAATTTTAATACTGATTTTATGATTTTGTTCTTCACTGACCAGAAAAAGGAAAAACCTGCCCATGTGACCTGGAGAAAATACATAAATGGGTATAAAAAACATTTCCTGGAATGACAGGAATGAAACTAAGTAGCACATTTTATAGTTATTAAAAGGTCCAACAGCCAAAGCCCACATTTATACGTTTCTTCAGAAGTAACACCCACTGAATTCAATTAAATTGAAATAAGTAATGCCTAGGGGGACTGTTGTCTCAAATGCTGCAGAGAAGCCAAATCTTTATCCAGCTAGTGGACCCACTGCAATGATATCTACACTTTCTGGAAAAATATAACAAAATTTTGAGATATTGAGAAAAGGCAACCTGACATCAAAAGATATAAGTTTGATTACAGCAGCGATCCCCAGAGTGAGTGGTAACACCCCTTGGGGATGATATAAATGAAGGTAAGGGGGATGCTGAGGAAAAAGGAGGTTGGCATGCAAGAAAGACAAGGGGAACTAACAGTCTTTAGGACCATGGTAGGGATGAGGGTTGTATGAAACTTCTCTTTTGGGGTTGCCTTAAAACCACTGGTACCTCCTGCTCTTTGCCTGCCTGCGCAAGCTCACTCCCACAGACTGACTGGATCAAGAAGTTAGATAAGGTGGCGATGGGGGAGAAGTGGAGGCAAAAAAAGAAAGAAAGAAAAGAAAGACAGAAAAAGAAAAAAGGATCTTTGTGAGTTTTGCCAAGACTTGACTGGTAAGTTAGAGCTGCGTTGCTTCTCCTGCTTTCTTTCATCAGACAGGCCAAGAGAAGAGATAGAAGAAGAAAGAGTATTTGTGTGGGAGGAATAACAACTTGAAGCTGTGTGAGGAACAAACATTTCTGGGGAAGGAATATCCGGGGTCGATTTTTTGAAAGAGTCCTTTGCCTCTCAGACTGGCAGTTCTTCCTCACAGGAGTGAAGCTTCTCCCTTCTCCCAGTCAGTTTGGAAACAGTGGGCCTTTGCAGACTGCCAGAAATAGTGCACATTAAATTGAGGCACTGCCCTGGCTCAGTGCTAGGGAGTCATGGGAATTGTAGTTTTTTCTGAGACATTGAGCCTTCTCTGTCAGAGAGCTCTGGTGCCACAATAAAATACAGTTCCCATGATTCCCTAGTACTGAGCCAGGGCAGTGCCTCAATTTAATGTGCACTATTTCTGGCAGTCTGCAAAGGCCCAGTAACTGGACAGCTGGTTGAAGAGTGACCAAGAAGCCTCTCACCCATGCTGGCTTTTGCCGCAAGGCTGACATGAACGAGAGGCTTCTTAGTCACTGCTCAACCAAATGCTCAGTTACTGCTCCCATGGTGACCAGGTGCAAAGGAAGCAGCAACTGAGATTGTTTGTTTTAAGTTTGCAGTAGAACAGTAGACTTATTATCAAGAAATAGGCAAGGCGGGCACTAGGGTTGTCACCCAAGACGAAAGGGACCGGTAGCCTAAAATGAGGGACAGAACATAAATGCTCAGCCAGTCTTAATGTAAGAGTGAATTTCTCAAATCATATTCTTCTTTTTTTATTTATACAATTTTATATACATAAAATCACATGTAAAACATAAACAAAAACTGCAATCATACAATACACAACAGCACATAAACAGAAACAAACATCCATTCAACTTAGATCGACTTCCTAAATTCCATCCTGGTAAGACCTGTTACTATTACCTATCACATTTCCCACTTGTATGTCATCTAAAATTTCTTCACCTTCCCTCCTATGAGAAACTGAATTTTAATCTCTTTATATGACTACTAATAAGATTAATATTTCTTAACCTTCCATTTTTTTTGTAAAAATTAGTCAAAGGCTCCCAATCTTTTTCACATTTCTCTCATGATTCCCCTCTTAGAATAACAGTAAGTTTACCAATTTCAACAAAATCTAACAGTTTTAGTAACCATTCCTTACAATCCAGACAAACACTATTCTTCCATCCACTAGCATATAGTATCCTTGCTGCTGTGGCCATATGATAGAGCAGTTTCTCATATTTATTTTCTAACATCTCATTCTCACACTGTACTTAATAAATATAATTTGGGGTCTAATCTTTCTTTGTAGTGTACAGTTCTTAACACCAAATTATGTATTTCTCTCCAAAATCTTTTTGTGTATTTACACTTCCACAATATATGGAAAAACATGCACACCTTCTCTTCGCACTTCCAGCACTTGTTGGAGGCTCCTTTATGTATTTTAGCTAGTTTAACAGGTGTTAAGATACCACAGATTCTGCACTTTATAAAAGTTTTCTTTCAAACCATAGCTCAAAGTATATTTTAACCTTATATTCCATTATTTTTCCCACTGAGATAATAGTATGTTCTGTTTTCTATCTTGGGCCCATTTTACCACTGCTACTTTAATCAATTCACCCTCCATCTCTAATTGTATTTATATATATATAAAATTGGGATAATTAATGTGTATTTTTGGAAATTAAGATATCTTCAAATTTGGCATTAGTTGGTCCTATACCCATTGTAATACTGTCCTTGATAAATCTTTCTCTTAACTGTCTATACAATAGCCAACCACAATTATATCCTTCTGATATTGTTCAAGAAACATGAATTCAAGTTTACACATTCCTTTTTGCAGATCAAATCTTCATATGTTACTCATCCTTCTTTTAGTATTTTACCCATCTTAAGAGGTGGTTTTGCCCGTTCCTTCTTCTGAAATATAGTTTACAGAACATGGTATTTGCTGGCGGTCTCCCATTCAAATACCAACCATTGTGTCTTTATGGTATTTAGGGCCTCATTTCTGAATACTCAGCTGCTATACCAAAACCTTATATGTTGCTCAAGGATTGGCAAGCTGTCCTCACAAAACTCTTATCTGTCATCTTTCCATCAAGCTGCAGAAATGAGGGACCGAACATAAACGCTCAGCCAGTGTTAGTGTAAGAGTGAATTCCTCAAATCATCTTCGAACCATAGTTTTAGATCCAGGTTTGTTGATCCCAAAGCAACTATGATTAATAAATTCAGCTGAGTTCAGCTAGATAAACAAACCAGTGTTTAGCAAACCAACAAATGGTTTAGTTTTACATCCAAATGCAGTGTTATATGTAACACACACAGAGATCTAGTATTCAAAAAGGTTTTCCAGTCAGTGCTGAACTGAAACAGAGAATAGGGCTAGTTTCTGCTGAGCAGTTCCACTGTCACCATTCTCTTATTTACAACATTGCCTTGGCAGCCTCAGAAACAACCACATCCTACTATTTAATGATTTCCTCCTCCTTCTTTCTCCAGGTAATTATGTGTACTTTCCAGTACTTTTAGCACATATTGCTAGTAAATAATAATAACAACAACAACAGTTCAGTATGTTGCTACGATACTACCTACATACCAGTTTTTTTAAAAGGTTAAACATCTTAGCACTAACTAATATATTAGTGCCACCACTTCATATTGCATATTATCTGCAGGTTGTAGCAACAAAAACATTTTTGTATAAGAGATTTTAATGCCTCTGAGTAGTTCAAAATCAGTATTTTAAGTAAGATGATTACAACAAATGAAAAAGAAAGGCACATTTTAGTACGGTAAATATTAAAGTAAAAAGTGAACATATGTAAATATTAAAAGAGGAAATAAATTTATCTAGGTGTTTTGAACCTTAACTTAATGAAAAAGTGTGCAATAATAAATAAGTCTACTTACCAGCCCACTTAAAGCTACAATCCAGATGTAAGACCCAGAAGTTAAAAGCTACAAGACAAAAAAAAAAAATTGTAATGTACAATGTAACTTTGGTTGTACTATTATTTGACTTTTTCTGTCTAATAAAACAACAACAATAACAACTTATCACCCTAGAAAGATTTGCATGAGGAAACCAGAAGGCTCTAAAACAGTCAACAAATCCAGGAAAAACTCTCTGGTGAGAGAAAGAATTAGCAGTGTCACAAAAAGAGTTTCATTATATGCTATTATAGTAATGAAGGTGTGTAGTTTAAGTTCAGTTGGATATAGAAATGAAGTGTGATCAAAAAAAGCATATACTACTTATGGAAATTTTCAATACAATCTGTTAATGAAAGATTTCTTCTAAGAAACAACTGTACATTTTTTTTACCCCCAAAATAAGGTCAATTGCAAAGCTAAGTCAAGCAGCTGACTAGAAACGATTAATATTTATACTGCCCAGAAACTATTTTAATAAATCCTGAGTAAAATGACATCTTCACCACCACTATTATTTATAAAGTGAGTGTATGCTTTATAAAAAAAAGGTAAAACTGCAGGTAGGTCCAGTGAGGGCGGGAACAGTGTGTGTGTGTGTTTGTTTATCCCACTTTTCTCTTAGCATACAGACTCACTTAAAGTGCAGAGTTGCAAGAAAAGTAGGCCTGGGTAATAATGGACCTTTGCAGACTGCCAGAAATAGTGCAAATTGAGTCCACTTTAAGGGTTAGGGTTAATGTTAGGGAATCATGGGATTTTTTTTCTGAGACATTGAGCCTTCTCTGTCAGAGAGCTCTGGTGTCACAATAAAATACAGTTCCCATGATTCCCTAACCCTAACCCTAAACCTAACCCTAACCCTTAAAGTGGACTCAATCTGCACTATTTCTGGCAGTCTGCAAAGGCCCAATCTGAAATCTTACACATTCATTCCCCCCTCCCTCAAACATCATCAACAACAACAAAATCCAAAATGAAAGAGGAACAAATACATTAAAAACTGTCAATTTTCAATTATACCTGAATTATTCAGGCTAGCAAATGGTGTATATAGGAAGAACTTCTTATAACTCCTTTGTAAATCATGCTATTGTTTGTGCAGCTCTTTTATCATTTTAGAACTTTTAGTCAGGGTCAGTAATATTTTCTCCAGTGTGTGTTTTTTTTAATTACAGATTGACAAACAATTGAACATGTGACATAGGTAGGATAGCTATTTTGACTGCAAGAGAAAATCAAATGCTCATAATTTAATATCACTGTTGTTCTTTGACTCATAGATGCCCATGATGAATATTTAACGGCTGTATTGCCCAGCAGTGATAAGAAGGGAAAGTAAAGCAAGAGAAACCAAATTTAAGATAATTATCTAACCATATGTTAGCAGTTATCACTTCAGTCATAAGAGGAAAAATGATTAATCAAACTAACGGATTTTACAAAATGCCATGGGTGGTGATTACACTCAAACACAATTTTGGTGAGGGCATTCTGTCCCTCAAAATTGCTGAGATTAGTAATTTGAACTGGATCCTGAAATGTATCAGAAGCCAAATTCACTAATTTGGTTAACGTTCAAAAGACAGATGTTAGGATCCTAGTATTTATAGCAGGTCTAGCCCAATTGGTAACTCATAGCCTAGGTCTCAGTTCCTAAGTTTTCAGTTTAAGTCCTGGAGCCCCAGTAGGCTCCAGTTTCATTAAACCTTTGAAAATGTCCTATATTTCTAATGTGTCACAGTGACAACCACCTCACCAAAATTAAAGACATTTGTACAAAGTGAAACAATAAAGAGGATTCTCCATTGCCAAGAATGAAAGTAGAAACCATGTCCACTTATTGTGTCCTCTTTTCCACATCTGTTAATATGCATGTATGTTTGGGTGTAGGAATTGCCTACACCTAGTGCCAATCTCAGGTCCACTGTACAACAGTATACACTGTAGATTTTGTTGTAAAGTTTCCATTTCTAAATTTTGTTTTATGTTTTAAGGCTAAATATATGGAAATATGGGATACCATGTTACAGACACTGGAAAACAAAGTGAGCAAATGGAAGATGCTACAAAGTAATTGAAGTAATTGAAAAGCAAACAAATCAACACTTACTGTACCTGCAAACCCAATATATAGACCAGCGTCTTGTTTGTGATGGAAAACTGGCCCAGAATTTGTGTCACTTGTACTCTTGGAATGGAGCAATAAAATGGTACAAAAAGAGCAAATACAGGGCCCAAGCTGTTGAGACAAAATACAATGCAAAAATGGTGTGTCAGATAGAATGCTTACACATATATCAAGCTCTCTTTCCTGACTAATTCTCAATGAAGCAAATGCATTTCCCTGACTTTTAACATATTAAAATAGTATGCCTATTTTATACCAAAACTGTAAGCCTGAAATAGATGCCTTCTATCAAGCTAGCATTAAATGTATACAAGCAGGAAGCACATGACAACAACCTCCTCAGAGAGGCATATACCTTCCATCTATGACACCTGGTGGACCATCATTATGTAAAGCTTCTGCCACCATAGGATAAGGTCTGGAGAATTACGGCCACATTCATCTTTTAATTGCCACCTGCCCATCCAGCATGGTAAGGATGTAGTATTTTTTTGATCTCTTTTGCCCAGTGTAATTTTCTTGAGTATAGTCATTCTGCAGTATGACCAAGATATGGAAGCTAGGATAATAAGCTTTCAGGCATAGGTTATTTGGAAAAACATATACAATAGCAAAGACAGAAGACATAAACTTTAATCTAAAAATAATAGTAATTCTAAGGTAAGTAGTAAAGTATTTTTCCTGGAACAATGCTGTTTTTTCAAAATCCAGTTGAGAAACAGCAAGAAAGAAAATGATACGAGACTCAAAAACTGAAGTGCTCAAATCCTAACATATCAAGATTCCAACATCTCCCATTTAAGGACTCTGTAAACCAGGGACAGGCAACCTTTTTGAGACCTGGGCTGGTCTCCCGTA
>JAIPUX010001232.1:52619932-52634973 GCA_020142125.1 Phrynosoma platyrhinos | reverse complement strand
GGTCGCAACGCGTTTGCGCATGTGCAGTAATCCTGCGCATGCGCAAACTCATTGAGGCCGCCATTTTGGGGACCAAAATGGCGGCCGCGTTACGCGCGGCCGGGGGGGCGGCCGAACCGGGCGGCGGCGGCGGCAGGGGTCCGCCTGGGCCCGTAAGTCCGGCGACCTGGGCCAGAAACGGCCCGCGGGCCGTAGGTTGCCGACCCCTGCTGTAAACAGTAACACAAGAGTGCTATTGGCTGGTGCAATCTTAGCACAAAAGCACAAAAGTCAGACTCACTTACTTTTTAAGCAAGCTTAAGTTCACAGACTAATTGGTTCTTCCAACTGCCTAATGAATGTCCACAGCTTGATGTCCCTTGTTCTCTCCAATGAGCTTGAACCAAATTATAGAGATATGACCATGCTCCATAAAAACATAGCCATGCACAATGGCCATTTAACATGCCAGGGTAACTGGATGGTACCAACTGTTAATTTTTTGTTAACCTTGCTTTATTTAAAGAACAAAAACTATTCTGCAGATGTGCAGATACTTTACAAGTAGTAAATATTGGTTCTTACTTCCATTAAATTAGTTACCAGTTATTGCAAAGTATAAGCAGTTATCTAAAAGATAATGGTCACATTCATATGATATTATAACGTATTATTACACAGAGGCAGGCACTGAGCAGCTCACTAGATGCCGTCTAGTGCCTAACTCCCATTCCCAGTTTTCCCTACCATTGGCTGTGATGGCAAGGACTGATCAGTTGCTGGTCAAAAATATTTTGAGGGCTGCATATTCCCACCCATCACAATTGCTAAAAAGTAATCAAAAGCAGTCACAAATTATGAAAAGTCATTAGTTATTGCAAGAATGGAACTACAAATAACAAAAGACAAGTACTCGTTTGTGGCTCTCCATTCCCTGGTGAAACTGCTCTGTGGGAATATTTCTACTGTAATAATAGTCTTGTGGGAAACCTCTCTGAGCCAGAACATACTTGTGTACTTTCCCTAGCTGATGTGGCCTAAGGCTGAAATAATTACCGTATAACTCAACTATAAGTCGACTTCATGTATTAGTCTAAGGCAAGTTTTTGGGCAAAAATTGTGGATTTTGATATGAACTATGGATAAAATGTCGGGGTATGTAACAAATGATGTAAAGGACGAAGCAAAGGAAAATGATGCCAAAAGACTTACAAAATTCCAGCAGGCATAACTGTTTGCATTCACACTAAAGGCTGGATGGATAATATGAAGGGAATCAGTGCTTCCAGGACAGATTACACTCTTGCCCTTTACCAGAGGATGGCTCATTTTTAAATAAGAGTTAAAGTACAGGACTTACACTGATCCATGGATAAGTCGACTCAGTTTTTTGGGGTCAATTTTTTATTAAAGTTTCTAGATTTATACATGAGTACATACAGTATGTTCATGAATAAGAGAATGAGAAATGTAAAATATCATCCTTCAGTTCTACCCATGAATTTACTGTGTGGTTTAGCAAGCCATTGTTTATAAAATGCATTACATGTTTTCTAAACGGATGATGCATGATGATGATGATGATGCTGACAAGGAGGAGGAGGACAAGGAGGAGGAGAAAAATAAGAGCAACAAAACCCACAGTATTTCCATAATCAAGTCAAGACCTGCCTGAGACAACCCTCTGCAAGTTATCCTTCTTCATGAGGAGCTACTTATTTTGGTGGAGGGGATCCAACACTAATGTTCCAGTGCCAGCAGCAAGTTTCAAAAACCTTGTCCCTGACAGATGCATATTATGTAAAATCCATTTTGTCATAAAGCAGCACAGTATTGGAATTGAGGTAACTCTTATGTGCTCCATACCTCTAAAAGCACAAACATATAATTGGCCCTCATATTGGCAGGTCAGCCATCCCCAGATCAGGGCATCCATGGATAGCCCTGCCCCATTATCGTCAATGGCAGTCCATGCACGCAGCCACAGAACATCACCATGTGTGCATTGGCATCCATTGAAAGTAATGGAACCTGAGGTCCCATATTTTTTGGCGTCTGTGGGGTGGTGGTGTTCCAGAACTGAACCCTTGCTGATATGGAAGGATGACTGTATTAACATTTAATGCAGTTCAGTGTTACACCCCTGCAGACCTAAGCAACATGTTGGAGCAGAGGCCAGAAGGCATTCTTTTCAATCTTTTTTGACACATGAAAATAACTAATAGCAACAGATGTTCAGTAATTTTCATTCCCCGTGTTCCATCTTTGTAAAGCCTCATATAGACAGACTTTTCGCAATCTCAAGTTCTTCAACCACTCAGATACTCAGAATTCTCTCAAGAAACAACTCAATCATCTATTTATACCAAGCCATTATTTTCTCATTCTCTGTGCTTTTGTCATTTAACAAATGTGTACCACATTGCCTCATTCCTATTAAGCAATATGCTTAAGAGACTTTTACTTCGCCACTAGACAGAACAGAGTAGTCCAAGCACCAGATACTCTCAATAAAAGAAGTTAGTCTGAGTCTACACATGCATGTGAGAAGACCTATACTAGATTAGATCAAGGGTCTGAGTAGGTCAACATTCTTTTTAAACAGTGACCAGCAAGATGCACAGGGAAAGCCCACAAGCAAGCATGAAAGCAATAAATATTCCTGCTATGTGTGTGGATATGTGCCTTCAAGTCACCTTTTGACATATAGAAACCCCATTGGTTTTTCATAGGGTTTTCTTAGGCAAGAAATACTCAGAGGTGATTTTTCTAGTTCCTTCCTCTACAACATAGCCTACAGCACCTAGTATTTGTTGGCAGTCTCCCATCCAATTACAAGCTTGAACTCTCCCTGGAACCAAAGATGACAAAACTGAGGTTATTATACTTTGGCCACATCATGGGAAGGCATGACTCTTTAGACAAGACAATAATGCTAGGGAAGATAGAAAGTAGCAGAAAAAGAGGAAGACCACACATCAGATGGCTAGACTCAATCATGGAGGTCATGGGTAACAACAACCTTTTCTGTTTCTTCTGTATGGAGTGAGAAGATGGTACCGACAATCATCCCTCAGTATGGAAAGACTGATCTGTTGTGTCCCCAATGTATGGAGCAAGAGGAAGGCACCAATTATCAGCCCTTGGTACAGAGGGACAAACAATTTGTTCTGTTATCTCTGTTATGAATGAAAAGGTGGTACCGACACTCAGACCTCAGTCTAGAGGTACCAATCTAAATAAAATATTTGTATTCATATTACTAAAAGGGGGGGGGGTTGATGTCTGAATGTAGATGAAAAGAGAGTTCCCAAGGGTAAAAGTTTGAGTACCACTATACTAACAAGTTTCCATAAACACTAGGACATACAGTTTAATGAAACATTACTAATATTTTCTGCATTGAAGGTACCAATGAAAATTTAGTCCATAAAGAATTTATATAAATATGCTTGTTGGGTCTGTGACCACAGAATATATATGCTTGTGTACAAAGGCTGATTAACTATACTGAGTGACTAAACAAATCTGACTGTGGACTGCATTGTATTTACAACTTTCGTGGATTAAGAACTGTTCTAACTGTGGAATTTACTCATGTAAAATTTCCCCACTTCACCCCCACATAAAGATGTTTCAGGGAAATTAGGTTTGTAGATCCCCTGGGCAATTTCCTCCAATATGGACTATTTTTATAGTCTCACAGGTTTATACAGACAACATAACCTTTCAGAAATGCAAACGGACTTCAGTTTCCTCATTCTTTGCCACAAAATCCCATGCGAAGTTTGCATTTATCAGTCAGACCAGGGCTTCTTTTTAAAAACTTCTCTGTCTCACAAAATTGCACATTTAAATAGGACATAAATCTTAGTTTTGCATAAACAAAGTATTGATAGATAAACCTTATGAATATTAATTCCCTTTACTGTACGATAGGTAAAGTTTTGACTGATTTTCTTCTCTGATATCATGCTTTAAAATGACTGTCTCTTTTACTAGAATGAGGGATCTTACCCCTACACAACTCCACGATTTGTTGCATCAGCATAAAGAGTCAACTTTACCACACCAGCTTCTCTCAGGGTCCAAGCAGATGGGCCAGGGTAGCACGGACTGAGCTCATGTTTTCCCGGCCCGAATTGGTTCCTGGGTTGGCATGGGGATGGATGGGTGGTTTTACATACCTGTCCCCACGCCAACCCAGGACCTGCTACTGGGGCATGCTGCTTACGTTGCTGTGCCATTGTTCTTATTCAGAACCCTCTGTCGCCACATCTGATGCAGATATGGGGCCCTGTCTGCATCCATGTGGCCAGGCACCCCATTTCCACATCAGACAAGGCAACTGGGTGTGTGTGTCTGAATAAGAAAGAGCAATGGCATGGCAATGGCATGGCAACATAAGGAGCACAGAGTTTCCAAGAAACAATGGTTCAAAACAGAGGTCAGATTACCCCAGGGTAACAGCTGCTTACCTTGGGATCAGGCAAGATCCACTGGATCCACATCTAGTCTACCAATATCAGGCTTGTGACTTCTGATTTTGGCCTGTGACTTCTGAACTGGATAACGCAAGGACAGGGGGAACATTTTGGCCCATGTTAACAACTCCTCAGTGCTACTATGGGCAGAGCTAGATACAAGAGGTCAAATGTTAATGTGTCCATACAGTTTTGGCAGGGTGCAAATATCTTGCTTTAACCATCATGTACGAGGATAAACAGATTTGCATTGTCTGTGAGCTCATCTACACCAGCCAGATTACTACCACCAGGGTATTCTGGCCTTGGAGCTGCCCTTGATTCTTCCCATTATCTCTGCAGTCCACAGCAACACCGGGCATCTATCTACATATGTGTCCCTGCTGTGTCGCTCAGCCCACCACTGCTGGCACAAGTTGCTCCATCTGAGGTTTGAAATGAGGCACCCAGCATCAATCACTTGACTGGGCACCTTATTGTGACTCCAGGGAGAGTGATTTGCACCAGCAGGGTGCAAATCACTGAACAACAGAGCAGGAACAAATGCTGAACAACAGAGCAGGAACACGTGTGTAGACAGTTGCCCAGCACTGCTGTAGAGTTCTCTGAGTTTTCCTGCAAAATGTGGGAAAAAAGGCAACTTTAAGGGGAAAAAAAACAGTTTAATGGTGGGATAGAGAGGATTTGGTGAAGAACTGGCTTTATGTTGTGAAGACAGTCTGCATTCAAATCAGGGATTTGGCCTTGTATTGTGAAGACAGGTCCCTATGATGATGGGATGAGACCGTTTTATTTGAACCATTTAGATGAGCCTTCAGTTGTGAAGTGTTTTTAGACCTCAGTGAGAATTCCAGTCATTGTAGGGTATAAAATTGCTCAATGCCAAAGGAATGCAGAATTAAACATATTCTACTAAACACCCCCAAAAAACAAGGTGAAATAAAAAATAAATTCAAATGTTATTAAATGAAAAATTATACTTCTTGCATTGTAAATTTTTCCACCAATAGATGTCAATGTCTACACTAATAGAAATTCCAATAATCCTTGAATGGGGCAAACCTACTGACAATTAAAGAATTACATTTTTGTAATTCTGTTTATAGGGTGGGAATCTGTACATGGCAAGTGTACACTGTGGAAGTATCAGTTTGTACAGTGACCTTCATTGTAGGTCAACATCTATGTATATTCTGCCAAAGTGCATATGGAGAACTAAAATGTCCCTTTGCAATGCATGAGCTTCAACAGTAAAAACAATGTACTGAAGGGTGACAGTGCCAGGAAGAAAGAAAAATGTCTAGAGAAACTGATAACAGAGAATCAAGGAACTTGAGATTCAAAATCTTTGACCTATCTTTTGCTTCTGTTGTTAAAGCAAGACCTCCTCCCTATTTCAACTGGGAATAGGGAAGAACCAGAAGAAGAAACATATATCATCTAGCTTGGTCTTAGTTAAAGAACACCATGTCATCTAGCTTGGTCTTAGTTGAAGAGCCATTAAAATGGTTAGGATGAAAGTAGGAAGGTTCTGCCTCTCTTGCAACAGATAAATAATTTATGATACTTGCATCACTGAGCACTGAGCAATGCTGTTGGCAGCTCATATAGGATAAGGCTAACAGACAAAGATGTGCAAAGTTATATACAATATTATAAATTTTAACTTACTTTCATGGAATATCACAACTTGTCATTTTATCATTTAAAAGAAAACAAGTTGGAAAGCAAGATTTGTTCTACAAAAGCCACAAAAAATTTAAAGACAAGTCTTTAACACACAAAAAGAATAATGAAAAAAGCGAAATGAATAGTTGTTCTCACTTCCCATATTTTTTTGAGGTATACTTCAACTATAGGGAGGGGAAATGCCATCAACACCATAAAAGGATACTCTGACCTAATCATTCTTAAGAACAGCATACAAAGGAGAAACAGTTACATATGAAATGTGCGGCAAATACAAACACAACAAGGAGGAACCTATGAACTACAATTATGTGAGTATTAATGATATTACCTGTTACTCCCTTGCAAAAGGGCATTTAATAGTTATAAGGTGTCAAGAAATAATTTAAGAATATTTCTCATGCAGTAGTAACTAACAGTAGCAGAGATTAGGAGTGCAGTCAAGTCTAGTGTAACAGAATCCATCAACATAATTTATATTATTTAGTTGAGAGGGATACAATCAGAAGTAAAGTAAATATTTGTTCTAACTTTAAAAAAATAAAATCTGAGAGGAATGACATCAATGTTATTTTTAAAACAAAATATATCACTTGACAAAGCCCTAATCTCACATGCTGTACTGGAAAAATACTAGAAAAGTGCATTCTGATTCAAGACAACTATTTATAGGATAAAAGACAAGTGTTTATAGAATATGAGGTAATTATTAAACTATTCTTTAATTACTGTTGATGTTTAAAGATATGATAATATAAGCTTTAAATTCTACTTTTAACATGCATTTTCTTCCAAATTCTTTTTTTATTTCATGGATTTTTATTCCCTTTAACTAAAACAGCTTTCTTTGTTATATTATATTCAAGCATTAGAAATGTTTTTACATGCTTTAAGTCCTTCCACTTTAATCAGGATATATATAGCCCAAGCTTAAGTTTATTCAGAAATTTACTCAGAAGTAAGTTCCACTGAGTTCACTGAATCTTATTGTCTAACAAGTGTGCATAGGATTGCAGTCCTAGTGATTTGCTGAATATGTTTTCATAATATGCTATCCTTTATGCTAAACTTAGAGAAACCTTAACAAAAAATTAACGTAGTCAGTGGCTCAGAAAATAATTTTTGCCAGATCAACATACTCCACTTTGTTACACTGTTTTAACCCCATGCTATGATTCACCATTTTCAAATTGTGAAACTGTATTCTATTTATACAGAAGAAAATCAGTATTTTCAATGGGCTTAATGATGGGTAATTATGCATATGGCAGTCTCAGTAACTGTCATCTTTTCTAAAAAAAAACCCTGAAAATTGTACTATTTAAAAACAGTATGTTATAAACAGCGTGTACCTGAAATCTCCTAGATAGCCAAGCCTTGTCTTAATGGGCCAATATAGAAATGTTGGGGTTATGGTTTAATTATTAACATTGACCTGTAGTTCCATGCAAATAAGTCAGAAAACTACATTAATTCAAAAAGATAACAGTGATAAATTATACATGTTGTTATGTTTTCCAAGACAACTCTACAGAGTTTCTCACTGAAGTACTGTATAATGTTTAATGCATGCAAGTACTATTTTGGCACCTAAATGAGCTCTCTGGGTTCAAGTCAGCAGGTCATAGAATTAGTTCTTCACAACCCATACACTTTAATACAACAAGGCATACATTACCAACTGCTTTCACATAAAACAAATATCCACTCAACAGAGGAGGGAGAACATTTGGCCTTCCGGATAATTTGGATCACAACTCCTATATCCTTACCCTTGCCTGTGCTGGGTAGGGAATGTGGAAATTGAAATCTTACACATCTGGAGGGCCAAATGTTCCCCAACCTTGTGCTAGATGCAGGTCATCCTATCCTCATTTTTGCAATAATTCACTGTCATATGGATTTGTGTTTCATGCATAATCTTCTGACATTTTGACAGAACTTTTTTGTGCAGTCTATTTTTGAAATGTTAAAATGCAAGTGCATTTCCTCTTTTATACAGTACCTAGTCTTTTAAAATCTATCACTATTTTATTATGTTTACTAAATATGAAAAAAAATATTTATTTTGAGTTTAGGTGGTTCAGAACAGTATAAGGGTATTCATTGCTTCATACAAACTTAAAACATTAAGAAGTTATTGGCATTGGAGAAAACCATTTTAACCATTCAATAGCCCTGACTATTAGACTGGATTGAAAGACCACAGATGCAACTCCTATTTTGCACATGTGAAATATTTCCTGTCCACCCATGGATACAGAAACAGATAGCAGATGAAACACCTAACCAGATCAGGACAGAATTGCTTCTAAAAATGAAACAAATATGGAAATTTGAAGAAGTCTGGCTCAAGTTCCATTTCAAGAACTGGAAACTCCAAAGTTAGGAATCATGCTGGTGAGATAGGAAAATACACAAAATTTGGCATGAGTAGTGGTAGCTAACCATGCTTCCTATTGAAAGGTTCCTGACACTTGACATTTTAAAAAAACGGTAGGAGTTGTGTCAGAAAAGTCTCTTCCTTCCTCTTTTCTGCATCTGTTGTCCTTTTTCTAGTTTTCTTCCCCAAGCAGTTAAATTCCTCTGTAATATGGAGGACGAGTAGTACATTCTATGCATGTTTACTGATAAGGAAATTCTACTATGTTCAGTGAGGCTTATTCTAGGAATAGCATGCAAAGGATTGCAGCCTGGCTATATATATGGTGTACTAGGACTAAGAACTGCTGAACACAGTAAGATTTCACACCAAATATGCAGGGATTGCTGTTGCGTTTGAAGATGCATTGGAAATCCCATGGATGTGCAGAGAAGAAAAAGAATACAGTCTTGTAATCTAAGACAGCTAAAGAAATGCAGAAATCATTTGACAACAAATTGGAGCAATATCCGGTTTATAATAGTACTGCCACAATTCAGCTATGTAATACTGTTGTTAAGCAATTTGGATTGCTAAGGAACACACTAGTCTCAGCAAAGACCAGAACCTCATATAAGTCTGGAAGCTGAAAGCCACACAACCACTTCTCTTCTTGTTACAAGCCAACATATTTTTTTCAAAAACTAGACAATGTAGACAAGCACACATAACCATTACATCTTACTCCTTAATTACTCTTACTCCACACAGCTAACCAAGGATATCCCACTGTCCAACAAAACAACCTTTAGTCATGCAATGTGAAGAAATTACTGAGAAAAAAGTTTGTACTAGAAAAATAATAAATACAAGAACAAAGTAATGTGGTAGTACACAAGTGGCAAAATTTTAAAAGTACGGTATTAGTAAAATAATGAGACACTGTGCTGAATGTAGATGGTGTGTTTGTTGTTGTTGTGTGGTTTCATGTAATTTCCAACTTAAGGCAACCTTAAGATGAACTTATCACTGGGTCTTCTTGGGAAGATTTGTTCAGAGGAGGTTACCTTTATCTGCCTCTGAGGCTGAGAGAGTGTGACTTGGTCAAAGTCACCCATTGGGTTTTTATAACTGAATGGCATTCGAATTCTGGTATACAGAGTCATAGTCCAAACAAACCACTACAACATGCTGGCTCTCTCAGAGGAGATAAAGGAGGAAATAATCCTCCTTCTTGGATTGTCTTGCCCTCTTAGCTATTCCCAAGCTAGCAATCTTCATGTCTCATTTTTCATTCACATCTTTCTAACAATACATCACTGATTCTGTTCCAAAAATTAGTTTTGCTTAGTAGAGAGAAGCCATTTTTGATGGCTTGGATCTCCTCCAGGTATTGCCAGGCATTACTACTACTCTTTAGGTAACAGTTCATAGTATTTGTCAAGATTTCACTACATTACTTTATCTGTACTGCAGCCTAACTTTCTCAGCTTATTGCTACATATAGGTTTTTTTAGCATTATTACTGTTATTTTGTTAACTGTGATTAATTTATATGTTTTTAAATTGTATTTTGTGCAATGCCTAGATTTTTTTAAAATGGATGGACAAGACATAAGCTACCATGGTTTTTCAAAATGCCTAGCTACCATATTAAATGTAAACAGACATTCAATTGCGTGTATTCATCAAAAACATTTCCATTTCTTCTGCCGTTTTCTAGACTTTCTGAACTTCCTGGAGATACACTAGCTATGGCAACAATCTCAACCACAGTGGCTTCTGCATCACATCAAGCTAACAATACAACCTGTGATCTATATGAACACAAAGATTCAGCACGTATTTTTCTACCTACATTCTACAGTGTTATTTTCATAATTGGAATACTTGGAAATGGACTTGCACTGACTGTGATAATTAAAAACAGGAAAAAGTTGAATTCTACCACTATTTATTCAACAAATCTTGTTGTGTCAGACATTCTTTTTACTACAGCTTTACCTGCAAGAATAGCGTACTATGCAATGGGTTTTCATTGGCCATTTGGAGAAGTACTGTGTAAGCTCACAGCTCTTGTCTTTTACATAAACATTTATGCAGCTGTGAATTTTATGACATGCTTGAGCGTTGACAGGTTTGTAGCTGTGGTCCATCCTATACGAACCAAGATCAGAAGAGTCAGATGTGCTACATACATTAGTTGTTTCGTGTGGTTTTTTGTACTTGGCCAAACTCTCCCATTACTTACTCATGAGATGTCAAATAAAGAAGAAGGTAAGACAACGTGCATGGAATATCCAAACTTTGACAAAATGATCAAACATCTCCCTTGGATCCTTCTTGGTGCTTGCTTACTTGGATATATAATTCCCCTTGGGATTACACTAATCTGTTACTCTAAAATTAGCTACAAACTTTGCCAAACTGCAAAAGAAAATCCTTTAGCTGAAAAATCAGGAACAAACAAAAAGGCGATTAATACTATTATTTTTATCATTGTTGTCTTTGTCATCTGTCTCACACCATACCATCTTGCCATTATTGTACACATGATCAAGAAACTTGTGCTTCCTATTATTCCATGCAGTCATCAACAACTCTTCCAGAAGACGCTCCATTACACTGTATTCCTGATGAATTTAAACTGCTGCTTTGATCCTTTCATCTATTTCTTTGCGTGCAGAGGATACAAAAGGACAATAATGAAAATACTGAGACGTCAAGGAAGTATTTCAGTATCAAGTGCTGCCAAAACAGCAGCTGATGAAAGCTCCCGTGACATTGGAAGCACACAGCTGTCTCCCCTTTCAAGACAGTGAAAGCACATGAAAGCACACATGCTACTTGAAGCATACATCCATCATCCTGAGTTCAGAAAATGCTGATATTGGCAAAAGCCCCTCCAAGAAACCAATATTGTGGATATTCTAGGTTTGGAGGGTGGGTTTGGAGGGTGATGTGGTACATGCCATAGCAAGAAAATCAACAAGTAACATTTACCGTACTTTGTTTTTTTACTTTGGTTTCATGTCATATATTTCCCCATAATGTTGTCATCATGGAACATAACAGTGTCCTGTATATTTCTGTTTTTCATTCTTCATAAACCAAGAAGAGGTATGAATTACTTTATGAACTACAGTAGTTCTCTAACAAAAAGATAAATTACTATTAGATTAAATGTCTCCACACACTCTTGACTCCTGTGGCTGGCACCATAGCAACTAAGAGATGCAAAGGGGATATAGGAAAGGAAACATTTGCTAATATTTACTTTTTTATAGATAACAAATGGTATGAAATTATTTAATTAGGAAAATAAAGGGTTTTCAGGAGAAAGTATCCAGACTGTTTTATGTCACTTTCAAAATATTATTGAGGAGCAACCACTAAGTTGCTTATTCCAAACTGGTCCTGCTTTCTTTTCCATGTACAGCAATTTAGGGTTGAAAATGTTTTTCAGTATGTATTAGTGATAGACCCTGGACTAATCCCATTAAATGATGTCCCCCATTGGACAGATTAAGAACCACCACCACCAATCCTATCTTCTGTACTAATGTCCTACCACTCCCCAACATAAAGCCTCTTTTGAAAGTGGTGGTGGCAACTGTCCAGTCTGCCCATATGATTCCTCAACAATCACACAGCTCCCACAGGAATATGTTTTATACATATCCAAGAACAAGTGTTACACTAAGAAGAGCTGAAACAGACAACAAAATCAAAACAGGAGGATCCCAAAACCAGGATATCACTCAGAAGGAGACTTTTTTCTGTTGTATGGGACATCAGTCCCCAGTCCAAGCAAAAAATAAATAAATAAACCCCACAACAATACAAGGATAAAATAATAAACAAAAGGGAGAAGTGGGTGTGTTCTTACACATGTTCAGCGATATCTGCATCCAAAAGTTCTTTGTTGTAATTCGTATTTACTTTATATACTGTTTTGTTTTCAATTGGTTTGTTCCTTTGTATCCTGATCCTGTAATTTGTTTGTATGCTCCGTGTACGTATATGCTTTCATCTCTCAGAATTCGGAAGCTATTTCTTGGATCAGGATGAAATCTTTTGTTTAGTTTTTAATCCCAAACATATATATAGTACAGACAGTTGTGTTTTGGCAGCAACAAAACCAAAATAACTTTGCTGGAATAAGGAAAAGTATATGAAATGATAAAACTGAAGAAAGGAAAAAGTTACCTCTTTTGCTAAATAACAGATTGATGAATAACAAGTACAAAACTCAGACTTTGAAAAATCAGTTTAAAAATTATCTCCCCAAATAAGTTTTTTAAAAAAAAAAATAACAATATCTGAAGTAATGCCTATAACATAGGATTTATCCATGCAGACGAGAATTACTCCAATATAAGGTAGTTCATAGTTTTACTAGACACTAGCATCCTAGGCAAGAATCCCAGCAGCAGGAAAAACGGGAAATGGGGTTTGGATGGCAAAGGCTATCTGTAATATTTTTAGAAACAACTCAAATGAAAATTAGCTCTTAAGTTTCATTACAGTTCTCATATTTCCTGATGCTATAAATAGTTGTGGAGTGGTACCTAAAAACAGTTGTTCGGTAACAAACAACGAACATGGGCAGCTGCTCATGCAGGTGTGTAACACTGGCATAGTTCAAACTAGTAAAAGGACAAGAGCCAATGCTCTTACCAGTACCCGTGCCATTTCTCCTCATTTAAAGACAATGCAAAGACATCTACAATGATTTAGAAACATTTCCATGTTCAGCCTACTTCTTGGTATGATAAAGTGATACTTAAAAGTAGACTACTGTTTAGCCTTATGTCTGTTTGTAGGATTGAAACTCCCAAGTCAAGAAGGGTTTTGCTGTTTCTCTGGAAAAAATGTAGTAGTAGTTGACTTCTCTTCTTTAGGACCATATACAGATATATCAACCAATTAAAACAACCTATTGGCAAAATGCAATCAATTTACTTTTTAACTTATTTATGCTGCTACACTTTCCCTGAACATGAAGAGGTTAGGTCAACAAAAGGTAACATGTCCAAGACTATGCACTTTTTCAACCACTGCTGTTATACTAAACTTCATGTCAAGCTGAACATTTCAGATTAATATAATAAAGAATTATATAAGTCGTTCTTTTAAATAACATTAACCATTAACCTAAGATTGATGGCACATATTGTTCTAAGGGGGGAATGAACCTCCATTCATGTGCCAGTCTTCTATTCATGGGGTATTCTAGGGGTTACATAAACTGCCCAAAATGCTCAAATAAAAAAGTGGCCAGAAATTCACTTTTCATTTTGGAAAACAGCATATTTTTTTTACTAACAATGCAGGAAGAGAGACAATCTGTTTAAAGGAGAATTATGACTCCTAGAAGTTTCCAGGGGAAGTAATTGACTCCTTTATTTTTTTTTTTTTTCAGAGAAAGGGCAATCACTGGCAGTCAAGAACTTGAAAGAAGCATGTCTGAGGAACCACATACAGTTCAAGAGCCACTTTGCCCACTCCGGCATAAAGACTTGGCCTCCAGGCCTCACAAATTTGCTTACTACTGCACTGAGAACTTAACATGTCCTTAATATTTTCACTGCAATGAAAAGGACTTTAAAAATGTGACCTAGCCAAAGCTGAATAACTAATCTTAAGCCAAATCAAAAAGGACTACTAAAATGACTTAAATACCATTTTTTGCCAGGAAAGCCTGCCAATTGCTTTAAGCCTCAATAAAGGTCTTTATACCATTTTGAACCCACTTTAATTGCATAGCTCCATCCTATGGAATCCTGGGATTTATAGTTTTGGGAGGAATATTTAGCATTCTCTGACATATATCAATAATGTCTCACCAGGCTACAAGTTCCAGGAATCCACCAGGTATAGTCATGACAGGGAATCACAGTGCTATAATTACATAATGTGAAAGAGCCCTACTACATAACTTACAATACTGTGGAATTAAAAACAAACAATGAATAGGATAACACCTTTAAGAAAACTGACAATCTTTTTTTATTTTATTTGGAGTAGAGGAAGTCCAGAATGGTATGAAACTGCTACAGATGAATCTATGAATTACTGTTTCACTGGCAGTTGCAGAAATTGTCCAAAATGGAGGCTACACCTAACATCCTCCCTCTAAAATAAATGTACAGTTGGCCCTCCATTTTCACAGGGGATCTGTTCTGGACCCCCCACGAAAATGGAGACTCGCCAATATTCAAGCCCCATAGGCTTGAATGGTACATGGGGGCGTGTTCGCAGGGGTGTTCCCCATTGATTTTAACGGAGGTTGCTCCTCTGTGAATATGAAAAAATGCGAACCTCAAGTCCGTGAGGTGAAAACGGAGGGGCAACTGTAGTTGAAACCAGACCTAATCATGGTTATAACAGACCCATCAAAATTATTAGACATAAGTTAAATTGTTACTATCTTAAATCTCATTAATTTAATGGCTCCAATCCAAACAACAGTGGAGTCACAGATTTTAGGTCCAAGATTAAAGATTTATTTTACAATGAGGCTT
>JAIPUX010001232.1:52609495-52619922 GCA_020142125.1 Phrynosoma platyrhinos | reverse complement strand
GGAGGAAAAGCATATCTGCAAAAGCTAAAATAAATGTGTGAGTTTTGCAATGGTCAGCAGTTCGTACCACTTCTGAAACAGAACTCATCAAGCCCAGCCCTAATGTCAGTTAATAAAATTCTATTCCTCGTAAACAGTAATTTTTGTCATCTGGAGAATAAAGTTTTAGTTTCTATCTACTAAAAGTAATCCTATCAGCAAAAGAGGCTTTGCTAGGCTGTAGGATTACTTGTATTCCATGGAAGAAAGAATTTATGATGACTACTTTGTTGAAATTTACCTGGAATAAAAAGGGGGAGATGAAACAACCAAGGAGACACATTTGATAGTTGATTTCTCTGAAGAAGTGAGTGGTTTTAATCTCTATCTTAGAGCCACTGTTGTATTCTTGAATACAAAAAGAAAAAGTAGTAGTATATTCATGTGTCTGCTTTGCCTCCATTGTAGCACCATGGAAACCACTTTGCTGGGCATGTGAGTTGACATTTCTCAGTGCTGATGCATTAGACAAGACAAAAGTGCCTGCACAACCATAACAGAAATAAAAAGGTTATGCCTGTGTGTAGAAATACCCTTTTCCCAACCCTCAAGTAAAGTCTTGAGGCAATTTCCAACTAGTTCCACCTTCTGAAAACCACAAAATGGTTTTATAAACTTTCTAAATATACCTGACAAGTTTTACAAACTCTCCTCCAGGCTATGTGAACTGTGATCTTCATCCTTTCATAATCAGGCAAATCATTTCTCACAAACAGGAACCCTCTCAAAATCCATCCATGCCCATATTTTTTTCTTTCTCCCATACTCACATATTTTCTCCTAGATAAGGACACTTGGACCTTCTTTGTGTGAGTGTGCATATATCTAGGTATGAGGGGGACTATATCAGTATTAATTTATAGGGGCTTTATTAAAAGTTGTATTCGCATTATATGTGTATAGATATTCTAATTCCCAATAGTTCTGTATTTTCTTAAAATGTGTTAATAAATTATTTCCTTGCTTGTACGTTATAAATGAGTGTTAGTCTCACACTCAAATACCCAAAGCCACTCACATTTGCCTCTAGTAGATATTCTTGATAATGACTGTCCAATGTGAGATCATTTCCTACATGTCTTCCAGCCAATCTGTCATAACAATAGTAAATTACATAGGCCTGAAAAAGATGGGCCAAAAAGTGCAGCTTCTGGCCACTTCAGGGACATGGCATGTAGAGGACTAGATTGAATTTATGTATTTCTTCTGTGGTCATTATTTTTGTTTTCTTTATGTTCAGCATTAATCCTGCTTTTACACTTTCTTCTTTGACCTTCCTCAGTAACTGTTCCAGGTCTGTGATGTCTTCCACCAGTATTATGGTGTCATCCACATACCTTAGGTTTTTGATGTTCCTTCCTCTTATCTTCACTCCTCCTTCTTCTGAGTCTAACTTTGCTTTTTTTCTGATGTTTTCAGCATATACGTTGAACAAATAGGGTGGTAGGATGCAGCTTTGCCTGACTCCTTTACCTATTGGAAACCACTCTGTTTCTCCAAATTCAGTTCTGACAGTGACCTCTTGTCTTTGGTACAGATTTCTAATCAGGACTATCAGATGTATTGGCATCCCCATACACTTGAGTGCATTCCATAGCTTTTTGTGATCTATACAGTCAAATGCTTTGCTATAGTCTATAAAGCACATGCTGATCTTCTAGAATTCCTTGGTGTGTTACATTAGCCATTGTACGTTTGCAATGTGGTCCCTTGTGCCTCAGAGAATACTAAAAAGCTGATACCTGGTGAGCAACTGATACACTAACCTTTCTACTAATATATTATGGCTCCAATCCAACATCCACTTGGGGCCTCAACAGACTGCCAGAAATAATCCATCTTGAGACCACTTTAACTGCCCTGGCTCAGTGCTAGGGAATCGTGGGAACTGTAGTTTATTGTGGCACCAGTGCTCTCTGACAGAGAAGGCTCAATGTCTCAGAAAAAAACTATAATTCCCTTGATTCCCTAGCACTGAGCTAGGGCAATTAAAGTGGTCTCAAGATGGATTATTTCTGGCAGTCTGTTCAGCCCCTTAGTGTCACATAAATGTCCACAAGTGGATATATATTACATCAGTACTACACAACCCCCATGCAGAATAGCATCATTTTGCAAAACATGTCAATGATTGGGTGCCATTATACCATGTGCAACTGAAATGCTCAATATTTCTGTATGTGCAACCCTGCTTCCTCTGAAATCAGCAGAATACACCTGTTGTGTTAATTGATCCTGCACGCATAGCACAACTTATGCAACTATATGTCACTAATAAGATGCCAGCCTATACATGCCAGGTGGCATAGAGCCGTGGGTTATGCTGATGATGGGACATACTAATGTAGTATTTTGGGGGGAAATGCATGACATCTGCAGATATGTATTTTGCATGTCATTACAGATTTTGCATACTTCTAGATACTGCTGTTACTAACCAGCAATCAGTGTAATGGCTTAAGCTCCAGCCATCTGCTTGCCATGTACTCCCCTGTTAATTTTAGCAGAGCATTACACTATCTTGAAAAAGGTTCTTCCAGATATCTCAGAGAAATATCTCATGATCTCCCCTTGTGGCTTTATCATGAGTGAAAAAGAGGAAGGAAGTCTGGTGACTAAGCTTGCCAGGCAGCAAGCAGATGATGACCTGAAAAAGCAGGATACCACCCTTCAGAAAACTCCAACAGTGCTTTCAGCTGAGATCAGTGAACTAAATCCTACAAACAAGGTAGAATGTAGCAACAATAACCACTAAGCCACATAGTAATGTGAATTTTAACTGATTAACAGGTTAAATTTGTATATGAGAAAAATCTTAGAAGAAAGAGTATATTTTGATTGCAGATGTCGTATGTATCATATCTGAAAAGAATCACCTCTGCTAAGCCCTTTCCCAATGGCCATTTATATTTAGATATAAAATAATTGAAATGTGCTACCCAATTAATCAGAGGCACATTTTTAATAGATCAAAGTATTTTTAACCAATTCAACAAAACTTTTAAAATGAGTAAATTATTACACTGGTAGGCATTGTTGGAATTATACTCCTTATTACAGATAATAAATTAAAATACACCAAAGAATTTAAGGTGCTTCATGCAGGAAAGAGAAATTCAGAAGAATTAAAATGACACTCTGCCCTGTCACTCCTTATCCACAGGCCATGGTTTCCATAAACTTGCCATATTTGTACTATTAACAGAAGACCAGCCAATTGTGCTGGGAGATCTGGCCCTTACTTGTGCTCACTTACTACTGACAATGGTTAGGAAATAGCAGCACAACTCTACAGAGATCCCTTTCATTGTACCCCAAAGACTCCGCTATTGAGGAGTAGTGGAAACCTGAAACAGACAGTTGTTCTGTATACTACTCCAAGACAAGTCATAGCTGCACTATAGATACCACAATGAGATCAACACTAAAACAATTTGTAGAAGTGAGTTATTATTATTGTGCAAGAATTCCAAAGATCTATTCAAGTACCTTTATGAACCCAATTAGTATTTATACTTGTTTAGTCTTGGGTTTGTTTGGTTTTCTTTTTCTCTTTCTTTCTTTCTTTCTTTCAAAACTGCAGCCCCTCATGCTAAAGTATTTGCAAAACTAAATTTAAAAAACATTTTGAGATGTATCATGGGACACTGGCTAAAATATGTGAAGCCCTTGGTCTTGACAAAAGTTAGTCTTTGCAGTTGACTTGTCCTGGTCTGTTACATTTTTAAAAATTAATGAACAAACTCAAAGAGAGCCAGCATAGTGTAGTAGTTTGAATATTTGACAACTCTGGAGCCTATTGTCTGGAATAGATGGGCAGGAAAAAGAGGCTAAATCCTACTTTTTCCCAAAGTGGGTTGAAACCCAATTGCCCGCCCAGCCCACTCCCAAGGCAAGTTGAATGCACACGGCCCAACCGCACAGCATGGTGTCAAGCTGCACCGGTGGGTAATTTTTTTGTTGCCTCTCCACCATATATGTGCATCGTCTCATGAACACAACGCTGGCGACCCCCAAGTACCTCTCACATCCTGCCCAGATGCCTTCCTACTGCATGGCCACCCCTTTGATCGGCCATAGTTGCACATGGGATGCTCCACCCGCACAGGGCATCGCAAGTGAAGAGGCGCATCTTCTGTGCTAAGCTAGACTATCCCGGGTTCTGTTTACTCTGGTAAGCTCTGCTTTAGTCCAATTTCTGCCCACTTTGGAGGCATGTGTCATCTAAATGCCCTGCCTTCAAAGTGGTTGGAAAGCACTTTATTTTGCTTCTCTGTTCCAACTCTATGACTCAAATTCCAGCTCAGCCATGTAAATCAACTGGATGACCTTGGGCAAGTCATACTCTCTCAACCTCAGAGTAGGTCAATGGTAAACTCCATCCGATGAAACTTGCCAAGACAACTCCATGATAGGTTTGCCTTAGGTCACCATAAATTGGAAACAATTTGAAGGCACATTGCAATGACAACAACAAACCCACACAGTCTTTGAAATACTTCTAGAGCTATCTTCGTTGGATATTACACAGCCATAACATCACCATATTTGTAAGAGAGATAGCCCAGAGGTTTGTAGAAATACAAGAAATGCTTAAGAAAAATTCTCAAGTGAGAAATCCCCTGAAATTTTCCAACCAAGATCAGGCATGTTCAATAACAGAAAATGCTGGCTATTATCATGAAGAAAAGTAAAACTGTGTGGGAGGATTAAATTTTTAAAAAACCCTGTTGAACAGACAATAGTAATCTCAATTTTCCAAGCAACATTAGTTATGAAGCCATAATGTTACCTCTATTGAAAAAGAGAGAAGCATAGGTCTACCTATGCTTTCTTTAGTAAAATACATGTGTTCTTAGGCCTTTTTAACAGAAAAATTAGTACCAGAGAAATAACATGGAAAGAATAGGGATAGAACATCATTAAAAAAATCATAAAAATAGTTCAATGTGTTTTAGTAAACTTATTATTCAAAATTAATAATGTGCACATGTGAAATGAAAAATTGAGCAGGTAAACAAAACATTATGAATTCTGTAGAGACCACTTGAAAGCTAACTATAAAATGCATTCAGGGATGATTTCTTTCTTTCACCAGCTTCCATGATTTTCGTTTTGGTGGCCAAAGTTATAGATCTATACTATTTAAACATGCTGAAGTTAGCTAGTGAGGCAAGCTAAACTGTTCTCCCCTTTTCTTTCTATTTAGCTATTTATGCATTGTCAGCATCGGAGTTTGGAAACAGTGACTGTCTGTTTCGCCTGTTGTAGGCAAGAACACACGACTAAGTAGGATAAACTAGAGCAGAATCCCATTCTTTCCCAGTTCAAGCTTTCAATGCATTGTTTACTGCAGACATGCTGCTTCAACCAGACACTAAAAGCCTATGTTTCTTCAGTCTTCCTTTACCAATCTCCCAATTCTGATGCTGCTTAAAAACTTCCAGCTAGATGGAAGACAAGAAAGAAAAGGGGAGCTGGGCAGTAAAAAGACTGAAAAAAGGATCTATCTTGTCAGAGGCGTATGCCTGTATTATAACACTTGGGGAAAACTTAAAGCAGGGGTAGGCAACCTTTTTAAGGTCTGGGCCGGTCCCCCGAAGTCTTCCTTTCCACTACGCCGGGGGGGGAAGGGCGGTGCGCGCGACCCCCCCACGCTTGCTGCCGCCGCGGCGCTTGCTGCCGCCACACATGTCGCAGCCGCCATTTTGATTTTCAAAATGGTGGCCGCAACGCATTTCCGCATGCACAGGAGTACTGTGCATGCACAGACAAGTCGCGGCTGCCATTTTGAAAATCAAAATGGCGGCGCCACTCGTTTGCGCATGCGCAGTACTCCTGCGCATGTGCAAATGTGTTGCGGCCAGCTGGAGGTGAAAACGCACCGCGGCGGTAGTGTGTGGCGGCAGCAGCGGCGGCAGGGGTCTGCCTGGGCTGGTAAGTCTGGCAACGTGGGCCGGAACCGGCCCAGGGGCCATGGGTTGCCAACCCCTGACTTAAGGTTTACAGAAGCATGAACAATTTCTAGGAAAAAATATTACTTCAGGTCTCATGCTGGGAGAAAGGAAAGCTATAAAATGTAAATTATTAATAAAAAGTGTTTTGTGGCCCCCACACCCCAAAATCGAATCCAAAAAGCCCACATCCTCAATAAGAGCACAGTGAGGACTGGTCACGTTCAGTGAGCACAGAATGCTGGCTCTTTGCCAGGACAGAAAACCAGGGTGGGGTGGAATAGAATGGCAAGAAACATGGACATTTCATATTGAAGCATTTCATGGTGTGTCCTAAATACATTACCACTCCTTCCCAGATAAAACAAAGTGTTTCAACTGAAAAGATGATTTTAAACAAACATTTGTTTTGAACTAATAAATCAAGGTCAACCCAGATCTGCACAAATTTATAAGAACTACCAAGACAGCTACTGCTACAAGATGTGGTTTGAGTTTTGAGATGCTTTCTGAGAAAGCCAAATGGTATCATCCTCAATATCTTTTTACGAGGTGATAAACATCTGTAGCAAATCAGAAAAGGAAATGAAGATGCTGTATAAATCATTTTTTTGACAAAACATTGTTACTTCAGCCAGTCATCTCATTAATCCTTGCCAGTTAAGTTGTTGTTTTTTTTAAATACTGACTGGTAATGGATTTTGAGGCTTGCCAAAGTGCACAACTAGTACCACCACATGGCAGTATAATGGAATTACCAAATGCTTTTTTTTTCCATTTTGAAAAGCATTTGTTCAGAGATAATGAGATCCAGGCATTGGGTAGCACCAAATATTAAATCTTGTTGCAAAAGAAAGGAAAGAAGGAAAAGGAGGGGGGGAAAAGGTATCCAGCAGGTAAGTCATTCCGCTTTTACAAAGGTAAACAATACGGTTACACAGTAGTGTAGCTTCTGCATTCCGAATTTGCAAGATATCATTATTATTTTGTGATTATTGCATAGGAAAAAGTATTTTAGACACAGAGAATTAGAAATATGTTTGTCCCAAAAGATTTTCAAAAAATTCCCATATAACTGGGAGTAAGACAGAACTTATCTCTTCACTTGCCAAAGAGAAGAAATCTTCCGGGGTATTCTTTCCTTCTTAACAAATTATTATCCTAGTTTTACCCAAATCTTTAAGCACTTCTAATATACAAAGTAGTCTAACATCCTATTCTTGCTCATCATAACAAGATGCCAACCAGGCAGACAACGGATATCACCATTTTACTAATGGCAGAGAGGGACTAGGATCATGGGCCCAATCACACTATACCGCTGTTGTTGAGTGTTGGTGGCACAGTGGTTAAATGCCTGTATTGCAGCCACTCACTCACAGACCACAAAGTTGTGAGTTCAATACTAGCCAGGGCTCAGGCTAGACTCAAGCCTGCATCCTTCCGAGGTTGCTAAAATAAGTACCCAGCTGTTGGGGGGCAATGAGCTTACAGTTGTAAACCTCTTAGACATCCCACAGCATGATATGAAGTGGTATATAAATGAAGCTGCTTTGCTTTTGCTTTGTTGTTAACTGACTTGACTCCTGGTGATTCTATGGATGAGACATCTCCAAGTCCCCCTATCCTCAATCGCTTTACTTAGGTTCTGCAGGTTCCGGCCTGTGGCGTCTCTGATTGAGTCTGTCCATCTTGTGTGTGGTCTTCCTCTCTTTCTACTGCCTTCTACCTTCCCCAACATTGTTGTCTTTCCTAATGAGTCATGCCTTTCCATGATGTGGCCAAAGTACAACAGCCTGTTTTGTCATCATTGCTTCCGGTGTGTGTGTATGTATTCAGTATAATCTGTTTTAGGGCCCATTTATTTGTCTTTTTGGCCATCCACAGTATCCTCAGCACTCTTCTCCAGCACCACATCTCAACTGAGCTGATTTTCTTTCTGTCAGTTTTCTTCAGTGTCCAGCTCTTGCATCTGTACGTGGTGTTGGGGGAATACAATGGCTTGGCCTATTCTAACTTTAGTCCTCAGTTGTATATCTTTACACATTACTATCTTGTCTAGTTCTTTCATGGTTTCTCTTCCCATTCCCAATCTTCTTATTTCTTGACTACAGTCTCCATTCTAATCAATGTTTGATCCAAGGTACGGAAAGTCTTTTAACTGTTTCCATTTCCACATTGTTTAGGTTGAATTTTGGTAGATCCTCTGTGGTCATTATTTTTGTTTTCTTTATGTTCAGCCACAAGCTTGCCTTTGCACTTCCTTCCTTCACCTTCCTTAATAACTGTTCCAAGTCTATTATGTTTTCTGCTTGTAGTATGGTGTCATCTGCATATCTTAAGATTGTTGACATTCCTTCCTCCTATCTTTTCCCCTTCTTCTTTTCTGCACACAGGTTGAACAGGTAGGGTGATATAGGCTGCCGCCTTTCCTGACCCCTTTTCCAAGTGAGAACCATTCTGTTTCTCCATATTCTGTTCTAACAGTAGCCTCTTATCCTAAGTACAGATTTCTCATCAGGACTATCAAATGTAGTGGCACTCCCATATTTTTTTTTAAGTTTTCATTATTTTTTTTTAATTAATACATACAACTACCTACATACAATTGCATATAGTTAAACTAACGCACTATACATTCTTGTGCCTAAATAATGTCTATCATAATTCCTCTTCATCTCCCACCACCTACACACATGTACAGATTTTTCTTTCTTATTTTTCTCATCTTTTCTTATCTTATTTCAATCATACTTACATTCATTTGATAGCTTCCTCCCTCCAATTTGAATTATAATATTATTGACTTTCTTATATCTTCTTATATAATATTTGATGTTATATATTCTTATTTCTACTTTACTTTTATCCATTAAATATTGAATATTGAATGTTGTCTCTGCTACTTACTCCATAATTATCTAATATTACTTACCCTACTTTCTTAGTAATTACAAATTATAGATCACCATTCCAACATTTTAATCTAACATTTTATTCTTTTTCTTAGCTGAATTTATATTCAGCAATTTATTTAAATTATTACATTATCACGTTGTTCCTTTATATACATGAACACTGTAATCCATTCTGTCCTCACATTGTCAGAAACATCATTTTAAAATGTTTGTGTTAGTATATCCATCTCTATAATCTCTAGTAATTTCACTTTCCATTCCTCTATATCTGGTATGTCTTTCATTTTCCATTTCTGTGCATATAATATTCTTGCTACTCCAAACACATAAAATATTTTTTCTGTATTTCTTCTCTAATTCCTCTTCTATCATTCCTAATTTAAAAAAAAATCCGGTTTCATTTGATCATATCCATGGAAAGGCGGGGTAAAAATAAAATTTATTATTATTATTATTATTATTATTATTATTATTATTATTATTATTATTATTATTATATATCAAGGATTTGTAACTTTATCTCCCTCCAATATTTTTTTGCTAAGCTACAGTCCCACCAACAATGCATATATGTACCTGCCTTTTCTCCATATTTTCAACATATATTACTTTGATTTTTATATATTTTTGCAATTTTTCTGGAGTAAGATGCCATCTGTAAAACATCTTATACCAGTTTTCTTTTAAGTTTTGAGAGGCCATATGCCTCATTCTTTCATTCCATGTCTGTTCTGGCACTCCCATATTTTTGAGTGTTTTCATAATCTATGCAGTCAAAGGCTTTGCTACTGTTAGGAAATGGTTAAAAAATGATAGGTTTGGTATTTGTATGTTAATCATAGCAGCAGCAGCTGTATGAACTCCACCAATATTTTTTACAAGACTTAGTTCTGAGCTTCTAACAAATAACTAAACAGTAGAGAAAACTATACTTAGCACAAGGGTCCCTAATGCTGACCCTCATGCATGCAAGTAAGAAGAAACACATCCTAAGAGGATACCCTTGTGGCTGTGTCCATGCTGACTGGAGGTGAAGAGAGAAGAAGAGAGACAACTCTGAACAAAGAGTTGTACATTTCCTAACTTCTGGCAGAACTGGAGGGGGATAGGAAGCGACCTCTTCACACAGTCACACTGACCAAATGATCATGGAAATAATCAATGTGGCTATGATAAAGATGACCCATCTTTCTCCCAACTCTATAGCTACAAGCTATTGCTACAAGCATTGATGCTATATTCTTCAACAGCTATAGTCTATAAAGGACATGCTGATTTTTGCTACAGCACTATTCTTCCACTTTAGCTGTCATGGCTGCAACCTATGGAATCCCAGGGCTTGTAGTTTGGCAAGGCACTAGAGGAGCTCTCTGGCTGAAAATTCTAAATGGCCCTCCCTAAAATCCAAATCTTAAGATGCCACAGAACAGGACTATGGCAGTTAAAGTGGATTTGTAGCACTATAACCGTATACAGTGGAACCTCTACTTACGAATGCTTCATCCTACGAAATTTT